>CM060843.1:81669368-82156868 GCA_030762175.1 Metallyticus violacea | reverse complement strand
TTTATTTGTGGTCATCGATTTCTTTTCATTTTTTTTTTTCTATATGATCGTAGCTTAAACGATCTTATGAGAAACCTGTGGCGTTTGTTTTCGAAACAGCCTATTATAGCTATGTCATATTATGCGACTCAAAATAAGGCGAAAGGTGTCAAGCGTAATTTGAAATCAGCATTAATTGCCTTACTGTCTCATCAAACTATGTGAGACTATAACTTGTCAAACTTCCAATTTGCATTTAATTCTGCCAGGAATGAAGAGTTAGGAGCTTGATATTTGCTTACACTCCTAATTCCGCCTTGAGCAATCTCTGATGTTTGTCCAACCCTTTGTCAAATGGTGACAATTGTTTCAGTTGAGAAAGCGATGATAAGAACCAGATTATAATGCTTAAACATTTTCTTTAGATAATCATTTAAGTTTGGTACTAGCAATTTGCAGCCTTATATATTGAACACATTATTAATTGCACTTTAATTGGTTTGTCCTCGAGCGAGACGAGCAACTTCATATTTTTCAGTTAAAAATATTTAGGTCAGCGCGTTTTATGCTCCTTTTTATCTATTTTCGATCATGCTTTTCCCACTGTTTTACCACTTATGAAAATTGTCTTATCTTCTTTAGTATTTTAAAGCTTTACTCATTACGCTGCGTTTTAGAGTTAATTTTTATTTACTATATTTAATACTTAAGAGCAATAAAAACATATGAGTTGTATAAAGCGTCATTTTTTCATTTTTTCATACTTTCTTTGGTGCACACGTTGTTTCTTTATTTATCGGTATGCTATTTTCTCATTTGTACGTAAAATCTATCTTTCTGGTCTTTGCATACTACTGTGTCAGCTTTAGCTTACATCAGCACCTCTTCCTTTTTCCTTTTCATACTTTTGACGGGCTATTCCTGTGAATGGACAGTTATTTTGGTGTACCAGCTTAGCTATTTCCATGGGTAAACAAGGGTTTTCTTACTGCGTTTTTTCAATAAAGTCTATAAAAGTTCTAAAATCGTCATTTAAGCAAGTGAAATAAAAGCAAACATGTAGTAACAACTGTATTTTTATTGATGATGCTTGCAGAAAAATTGCAGGTGCATTAAATTCTTACCAATGTTAGCAAAGACTATACTGTTTTTCTTTTATATCATGTAGTCGTTTTCAGTGAACGTCACACAGCTACTGGTGGTCATGGAATGTGGGTAAAAGAAGCAAAACACATTGCACCATCACTGCAACATTCGCTGTAAATGGAGTACTGACATGCACGTCCTTTAACCAACCTCAACGAGGTTTTTGACTTTTTATACTACCGCCCATGGTTACTACCATTCGATAATTCGTTTTTTTTCGCTTACTTAACCTTGCTGTAGTTAATAAGAGCTTTAAAGTTAACAGTTAACAAGATTTATTTGCCCTTTTCTTATCTTCCATTTAAAGATAGTTCATCCATATGATGCTATTATGTGTCTCAAGTCTACAAGCGTGCTGTTTACTGCTAAAGTTTCTCTTATTATTATATACCACTATACACGGAACCCTCTAAGGATTTAAGAAAGTAACAAAAGTTACAGAAATCTTCAACCATTACAATTATCTGCTAAACACTTTACTATTTCGCATTCGCCTTTACTTCTTTGGAAAGATGGAGGCTTTCGAATACTTAATTCCAAAACAACAAGTAGTGGTATAGGAAATCGCCCCAAAAGTATTTAAAGACACAAACATTATGCCAATAAACTTTCTTCAGAACCAATTTGGGGCCAATTTCTTCAGTGAGAGATGCGGTTTTACACTGCGTCGGATAGACACTGTATTCGGATAGCACCAGTATGGATTTACCTATTCCTTTCTTGTTACCGATCGATATATTTTAGAGGTGTCTTTCGTTTAAGGTTGTAACCGTATTTCCTTTCCTCTATTTCCTTTCACTGTTTCCGTGAGATCAATTGACCCCTCCCTTCCGATTTTCGTTTATTTTATTGTTCGAATGCTCACTATTTAGAGAGACACAGGTAATCAGCAAGTATGAGTTATTATTTTTATATTTTATTTCTTTTAAAGACGTATTGAATGTTGTTTAACTTCAAAGTTTCGATTCACGATTTGCTTCATTCTTTAAACTCTTTAATATGAAATTAATTTTATAATAAATGCGTTATTAAACGATGCTTAATAAAAGCACATCTTTTAAACATATTGCTTTAATATTCCTCTAGTTTATTTTAGATACTAAGCTTATCATTAATTACATTTAGAAAGTAGTAATTTTTTTTTTTTGCATTCTCTCATAAATGTTGTTTTCAATCCAGATCTTAATTTAAACGAAAAAAATTATATTGCTAGCAGTTAAGTCCGCGGAGTATTGCACTAATGATCACTATTTGCAATTGATGAGTGTTCATTTTCCGTTAATGTTATATTTCAAATATTATATATACATATATTGTATGTTATTTTCTATTTAGAATTTTTCTCTCGCCTACTGAAGAACTTTACTTGGTCTCTATTTGAAACCCACTTCCGCACATATTTTCAATGCCCAATAAATAATTAGCATTTCATTTAAAGGCAACTTCGCATTATAATGTATCCATTGTAACTTTATGAAGACAACGGAATATGCACTCAGTTCGTTTAAGGAACCTAGCTGCTTGCTTAGCACAACCATCTATCCATAAGGCCCATAAGAATTAATTAAAAAACCAAAAATGAGTTTGATATACAATGTTTTCCACTAGCTTTCACAACATTAATGTTTCCATGGAAAAAAGTTTACTAATATTGTAAAACAAAACATTTTTGGTACTACTTATGAGAAAGGCTATATCAAATATTCTTAAAATGCGTTTCCTGGCTTTAACAGATATTAATATAACAGTGGCATGTTGCATTAATCTCAGAAGAACAGCAGTATACAGGTGCATATAAAACAGTGTCAAATATTTTAAGGACATGTTCTGAAACAGGATTAATATTGGGAAATGGAAAGTCGGCTGTATTGACATGGTTAATTAAAGTGTGATAGCCGAATCGCAGATCTCGTAGCAGAGCTGTAGACCACCAACTCTTCCTCCACGAGACTTTTTCCAGGGCTTTCCGCTGAATTTTGGAAGCTGAACGCTTGCCAGGATTGATAAATGGGAGTGTGGAAGTGTGGAAGTTGACAATAAATAATACCTCGCTATTCGTTAGCTGATGTTGTTTAGTCACTCAAATACGAGTACCTGGGTATTCTCTCGTCTCACGTCGGACCACCAGGCAATGCAAGTTTGGCAGACACGTAGATATGTTGTGTCTGCCGAATATTAGGAAATGCTGCTGTAATGATATTGTAAGGCAGGGCAATGGTTCTATCAAGTAGCTCGCAAGATGACTGATGGCCGAGTCTGGCTAATGCTGGACTTGAGACCGCGGACTTAAGCCGTTCTTCCTTGGACTGCCAGGCGAGGCAGCAATATCATGGATGTGTAATACTGGAGAATCTGAGACTGACCCCTGTTGTGTAAAAATCTGTCTCTTAAGTATTCGATAAGAATTGACGCTACCACCCGAAAAGTGAAGCTATGTTTCGCGCATTTTATGGGTTACATCTGCTCATATGCTATTTCTTACATCATGAAGCTCTCCTCCTATTTGCTACGCAATTTTGCTGAAGTTACGAGCTTCGCTATTCGTTCCAAGTTTAACTTCGAACGGGAGACCATCCGTTAATGTCAATGTCCTTTAATGGCACACCAGTCGCTTTCACATGCGAAAATAAGCTGGCTTCTATACCTGAGAGGCAACCATCTACTCATCTGCGTTCCAGAAAGGTTTAGGATGTATTGTTCGACTTCCAAACTGCTTGCCTTACTGAGGTCCGAGAGAAAATTGAGCTAATTAACTGAATTTAAACATTATGGTCAATCTTATGAGCTATACAATCTTAACTCTACATACAAGGACTGGGTAATTGAAATTTCTTCAATGAGAAAGTCACAACAATTCCTGCAAACAATCACATAATTGCTGATTTGAAATTACGCATGTTCATTTTTCTAATTACCCTGTGACTGATGGAGAGCCAGGGGCAACTTCAGTTTATAACAGCAAAATATTTCAAAATAAAAAGTCGATATAAACATGGGCCTAATATTCCTGTTTCAGAGTTACGAACAGATTGCCTTATTGCTAGCAAGCCAATGCTCATTGTACAAGTGAAAAATTACACAACATGCATTATAAAAATTGTTGAATGGCTTTCTCCCGCTCCAATGCATCCCCTGAGTCTGCGTTCCATGTTTTGACACGCTCTGTTGAAAATTCCTGTAGTGTTTCGCATTGGCTCAAACCTATTTTGAACATGTCCTCTCAGAATGTCAACATGAGGCACAGGAACTGTAGAAATTAAGAATTTTAAATATTCTCACAGATAAAAATGCACTCGTGCATAAGCCACAGTTATCGAATGATGTCCAGGAGTGTATCGCAAATTAAATGGTGCAAACAATTTCTGAGAAATGCATATAAATATATTCTGTCAAACTCTAAGGAAAATAGGAACCAAGGAGATTGCTGGAATGGATCGGATCGGATGGGATTGGCTTGGACTGTTTTGAATAAGATGCGACGAAGGAGAATATTAGACACAGGAATCAACGAGAGCCTTTTATATCCTACTGAACTTACGGGAGGAAGGGATTATTGAGGGATTCAAGAGTGGCCAAGTTTAAGGATACGGGTACAGGTATAGGTACAGATGCAATTTGGATCCATAATGTTATCAGATTTCATTTATTTTTTGATCTGTTACGATATTGGCGGAATTTCCCCTCCCCTAGAAGGAGTCTTAACCTCTTGGAAGGACTGCTGTTACACCAGACGCTACAGCATTTTTTTCCTTTGAGCATATTCCACTGCTGCACACCGCACACCGCCAACCCATGTCGCCAGATCTTGAAAACTGAAGATCAGAACAGTCGGTCTCAAGGAATTTGAACCCAAAATCTCACAAATGTAAGTCTCAAGCGTTACTGAGCCACCCTACTCGAAGATCTCGTTCTTGAAAATCGCAGTACATCTCCTGGTCTAAGCATCCGAAATCTTCCTCGCAAATGAGTCTGTCTATCGCAAGTGTTGGTGAATTCATGAGAATGCTTTTGTAAAAGGATTAAAGTTTACATGCTTTTAATGCATTCCCATCTGGAAGACTATAGATAAAGTGTATATCTGCAATTTCACTTGTCGAATATATTATTTGAGATTCTTTATTCATAGAAAACAAAAAAACAATAAAACAAAGATAAACTAATGTCATGATCTACTTTAGAGAAGAACGCAATACAAAATAAAATAAGTTTACTTTGTATCCTTCAGGAGTATGTATGGGAAAGTCCTTAATAACTCTGAAAGGAAGGACTTCCAGGCAAATGTAAGCATGAGTTTTTAACGTTTTGTTATTAGGAGCATTTCCCTAAAATACCTTAAATCATACAACACTTGAAACCCATATCTGTAGAATCACTGTTTAGAGGGGTAAACTATTTGTTCTAAAAAGACCCTCTGATGATGTGCTTAAGATGTTCGCTTCAGGTTTACTGACCACAGGAGTTGGGAGTGGAGGTACGTCATGTAGGGAGTAAATTTTACTTTCACTGAGAAACCTATATACGTTTTTTTTTTTTAATTCGTTTTTGAGTTTGCTATTATCCATCCTCATTAAGTGACCAAAAAACCGAATTCTACTTTTTCTTAAGGTACGAATTTCATTTTCTTCAATCTTGTAGAAGTCTTTATTTTTTCTGTATGTAAACACCCTCTTCTCTGTTTTCGTTGGTATCAAAATGTTCCTTATAATCTTTCTTTCTTCTCTATCTCTTCTATTTCTCCCAATTTCATGGATTGGTTTGATTTATTTACAGACGCTTTTAAACATCTCAGGTCATTAGTGTCCCATACAATTCAGGGCATGAAACGACCGGTAAATTTTGCTCAGAGACCTCTTTTTTTCCCCCTTGAAATTCTTTTTCGTGCCGTAAATGTACGACACGGGACTCACGGGCTTTACTTCCCTTCCGAAGGAAACCGTATTTAGGATTTTTACGCCCGAAAAAATCCATCGGGATTGAGCCCGCGATCTTGGGTTTACGAGGCAAGTATGGTTACCACTAGAACCGACATTTTCATGCAGAACATACATTTTGTAGCATAGAGACGTTCTGGTGTATGATTTTAGTTTTATGTGAGAGATTTTTCTTATTATAGGCATCTTTAGTCAGCTGATTTGCCGTTTTATTCTTTCTCACTCTTGTATAATCCGTAGATTTTAATTACTTCACCCAGGTATTTAAAACTGCGAACCTTGTTTATTTTCCCGTACTTTCATATTAGCATTTCAGGTGCTACTTTCATTTATTTTTTTAATTTGTTATTTTTATGAGTGTGTTTTAGACATATCTATAAGTATTTCCAAACGACTGGTTTCGCTCTTGTGCTAAAACGCGAACTAAATACTGTTCTGTATCTTTAATTTGTAAAAGTCATTTTGGAATACCTTTAAAGGAAAACTTAAAAAAGAGGAATTAAAAGAGGGGAAAAAAAAACTTCTAAATATTGACATATAATATATTTCTACAGATGCAAAAAAAAAAAAAAAAGTTATTTGAAAACGTTTTGTGCCTCATGTTGGTTATATAACTTTAAATGGGGTAGGGGAAAGTAAACTGAAACAAAAATCTTTTAAATGACGCACCCGTGATCTTCCTCTGAATAAACGTGAAGCTGAAAAAAGAAGAAAACAGCTTTCTGATATCGATTATACTAAAATAATTCCCTTTAATCAGTGATCGGAAAATTTTAATTAAACGTCATAAAAATCTTTAATTATCAAAAAATACTGAAGAATGTTTATAGTTATTAAAATGAGCTCGTGACATTTTCTAACTTTAAAGGGTGGTCAAAGACTATTTGGAAGCTTGTATACATTATTAACTTAGTTAATTTTTATTATATTTTGTTTTTATAAAGCATCAAAATGACTATATGGCATTCAAAATACTAAGTGAAATAAACTATTAATCGGTACTTTCAGATTAACAATAATTAAGAAGCATCAAATGCTTGTAGAAATATAAAAGGACTAGCATTCAGAAATAGTGCTTGTATTATTCGCAACGCATATACACAGCCATAGGGTCATAAAAGCCCGTAAAAATGTATTAAGATTCCAGGCTCCGGCCGTTAAAGCCTGCGCATGTAAATATTTATACTTTCTGATGTGCAATTCTAAGGATGAACTGATATATCACTAAACATATGTTGCGTGCAATTGCATTTATGTCTTCTTCACTTATGTTTTATTTTTACTGACTATGTACGAATTTGAATTTTGCAGCGCTGAAATACCTAAATATAAGAACACAAATAAGTTACAGATTTTACTCGTATTGGATATTCACAGAATTTAATGAACATAATCAGTTTACTTAAGCAGCAGTTTTCGTTTAACATACTCCAACCATTTTTTATGGTGTGCTTTTTGCCATGAGATCACTTAATAGAATTCTGTTGACAAAAGAAAAAAATGTAAAACCACGTAATAGATTGTTACTATTTATGCAGAGAAATTTCTTTGTAATGTAATAATAGTTCATTCAAAAGCATCACTTCTAGACTTCCTTTCTACAGTTACTAGTTTTTATTCTGCAAATATGTACAGATTTCATGAGATATAGAAAAATTAAAAGTCTCTCGTTGAGTACATTTGCCCGCAGGTTACGAGAAATACAGAGAACGCTGAAAAAACAGACATTGCGAGAGAGTCAGGTCTTTAGAAGCACAGAGATCAGAAAGACGCCATTTTAATACAAGGGCTTAGAAACAACTTTTCAACAGCTTTGAGATTCAGATTTCTAATTAAAATGAACATTTATGCGGATAGCACTGTCAACAAACTGTTCAAATCTATTCACTGAATGATTCAAGTGATGCAGCACCGCACTTTAAAGTCTAAGCCCGCATTTCAGACCAATTTCCTTATACCTCATCCCTCTTGTAATGTATGGGCACAAAAAATATAGCTATTCAGGTTTTGGCTTCAGTCAATTATACTTTGCGCTGATTCAGTACTTAGATCCTTATATGTTCCCTGAACTTATGATTCTGTTCCTGCATTCTACAATGTACATCCTTAGTTTAGGCATTTTAAACCGATTTTCTGTTCAGAGTTCGAAAATTGATAATTTTCATCATGGGAAGCTATTCATCATCTTAGTGCAGCGTAAGCAATGTTTATTTAATTACATGTAACAGTAAAATATCTCTAGGTTCAGTTGAATGAACAAAAAATAAAATATACGGGCATTATAATACGGATTTTTACATGTTCTTGTTGGTAGGTGAGTTTATTGTTAAATGTTGAGACTACATCATACGATATCTGGTTCGGCGGTTTACAGATGAAGCATTCTCCTCATAGGTTCAACCTCGGTCGTGGTCGACAGATTTTCTGCGCGTATAAAATCTCGAGTGCAAGTTTTACGGGAGGAATATTTAGCCTGAGATTTACGGCACGTTAAAGAACTCCATATCTGAGAAAGAGTCCTTGTACAAAATACCGGTTGTTTCGCGTCCAATTAGTTTCTTCTTAGAAGGCGGTAGAAATATCATTATGCCCTTTGTTGGAAATTGTGAAACTATATTATCCTTGGTTTAGAAGGCAAGATATTACAACTCTTAGATACCCCATAATATAAATAGCTTACAGCAAAATTAATCCTTGGACATTTTAAACAGCAATGACTTCTACCAATTGTGCGAGAAGATTCCAAACACTATTATTTGAAACGTTTTTCCTTATAGTTATAAGGCATTCTTATGATGTATAAAACGTCGTATTTTATACCCTGCTCATTGGACTATATGTACTTTTTTAATGGTGTTTAACGCCCGTTTTTACTACTGAGACACCACAGGCGGTGGGCACTCATAATACGTGAGATGAAATGATTTATTGGGAAAGGATTTTTTAAGGAAGGACGCGTTCCAGTCCTAAATTTAGGGTACCTCCCCGGCATTTGCCATTTATGTGGACTGTGGAAAACCTGGAAAAACCCTCAGTCAGGGAGGACGGTCCTGTAGGGATTCAAACCCAAGACCTCCCGGTCACGAATCCGCGCCTTAACGACCTCGGCCACCCGTGGCGGTTACTTGGTTAGGTGTTAACGTGTTCCACTTTATAATACTTTTCATGGTAGCACATATCTGTTGTACTCCTTGCAAATCATGTATTCTTTTCATTAACCGTTTTCTTAGGGTGCCAACGTGCATTACGTCTCTCTCTCTGAAGAACCGCCACGGGTTACCAAGGTCGTTAAGGCGCGGACTGTGAACGGGAGGTATGGGATTCGATTCCCGCCAGGACTCTCCGCCCTAATTATTTTTTTTTCAAGTCTTCCTCAATCCTCATAAATGGCAAATGCCGGGGAGATACCCTAAACATATACCTGGAATGTTCCCTTCTTTAAAAATAAACATGCTTTTCTAATTTATCGTTTCATCTCGCGTATCATCAGTGTCCACCGCCTGTGATACCTCAGGAGTAAAAATGTACGTGAAACACTACTCAAAAAAAAAAATCCTCTCGAGGAAATAAAGAGTAATTCAATTAAAGACGAGTTTATATAAATGTGTAGACTTGCATCATAAAACATTAGAAATGCTAATGTCTTTCTCTGGAAGTCGAAGCATATCTCGTTGATTTCTGATTTCTGTTTTTTTATGTGCCTCGAAATATCTCTGCAATAACTCACAATTAAATATACTATACTTAACCTTAAATTAATCATAATCTGGTTTAATGCGTTAGGTATATTTATTTAACTTTGCACACTGTTGTATAAGTTTAACCTCTTTTTCAAATAACAATAACACTGGCTAATTGTTGTTGTAGAGAATGACAGAAAATACAGACAGGTAGACACGGTGGAATTTATACTAATACTTTTTACCATTAAAGTGATATTTCTGAATTCTTCCTGGCATTTATTAATAATTCATGTCATAAGTATATTGCATAATAATGACTATGTTATGTTTTAATTTTATCTCTTAACCCCAACTCGTCTATTGTTTAGTTCAAATATGTATTAATAAATAAAATATATGCAATTAAATAATCAATTAACTGTCAGATTGACGTAAATTTCATAGGTAGGAGGAAACTGCAACTGAAGTATATATTGCACTCTTCCTCTAAGTTGTGATTATTCAAGATCTTAACGCAAAATAAATGAACACTCGATAGTTCATAATGATAACCCACTAGGGTTGCATCGATCAATAACAGTTATTAAAATTTAAATTATTTTTAATCTGAGAACGTTTGACGACTCTAGGCTTGTTTAATACTTGTACTATAAGGCTTAACATATCCTTCATAAGGTGCCGGAGTATTTTTGGATCAGCACGAATCTTAAGAATAAGTTTAATAAAAATACACAAACACTTACCTGGACTGTGGCCCCTCTTCGTTTATATCGGATAAGGTTCTGATGTCGCGGCGCCTGAAAAAAAAATAATGCTATTAAGAAACAATTTAAAAATTACAAAAACAAAAAGTATTGGGTATTATTACCTGGACAACGATTTTAACTATTTTTGTGCTTCGGAAATTGAAAAACGTACATTAAAACCTTCACTTTTAAATTATGAACACGAAAGTTATATTTAAAATTCTGGATGGGTTCTAGTTTATAAGTTATTAGAAAAATATTAGTACAACTGAAAATATATTAAACGTTGTAGCCTTAGCTAACCTCTATCCTGTAAGCGGCACCTCTTTATCTGAAGCCTGTATTCCGTTTCTAGGGTATCACTTGAGATCGACCAGCAAGACTAAATGCTCCATCTGCACTCTCCAGTGCAGAATTACTTGATGAAACTGCTCACCATGCTTATCGCTGACTCCGCAAAGAATCCAAATGGGAGTGCAGCATGCGACATACGAGGGCAGGTTCATAAGTTTCCGGCCTCGCCGATAAGGACTATCGCTTTCACAAAAGCCTTATCTGGCGTCATCTTATCTGTTAAGTAAATAATTGCAAGTTTAACTTCCGCTACGCTGTGTTCAGTTGTTTAGATATAGTTGCATAAAGAAGGCTATGTGTAGAAGATTGTGACATGTTCAAAATGGAGTTTCGAGCTGTTATTAAGTTCTTCACAAAAGTAGGACTTACTCCAAATGAAATTAAACAGCGATTGAACGGTGTTTATTGGGAAGCATCCCCCTCGTATTCTACCATAAAAGAACTGCCCAAACTTTTTCGAGTGGGTGGAGAAAGCATGGAAAACGAAGAGGCCCTTGGAGGTGCTCACTCCTGAAAATATCGCTCTTGTGGAAGGAGAAATTATGGAAGACCGGCGGCTCAAAGTTACAGAAATAGCAGTAAAGTTGGGCCTTTATAAAGCAACAGTCCTTCGAATTATTCATGAACATTAAACGTGAATAAGGTTAGTGCAAGATGGGTGCCTAGACTTCTTTCCTCAATTCAAAAGCAGCAACGACTCGTGTTGTCAGGCATTTTTGGAGCTCTGTCGTGGCAACTAGAAAGAAGTTCTACAAACCATTGTTACAAGAAATGAAACTGTGGTTCTCCACTATGATCCCTTGTCCAAAAGAGAATCAATGGAGTGGCGTAAATCTGGCGAAGCACCGCCTCTAAAAGCCAAGGTCACTCAGTCAACCAAGAATATCATGGCCACAACCTTTTGGCACTGTGAAGGAATACTCTTCATTGTCTTCAAGGAGAGGAACACCACAGAAAATGGGGAGTACTATGCTGACCTACTGCACAGACTACTTGCTTCCATCAAAGAGAAAAGGCGAGGAAAGCTGAGTGGTGGTGTGCGCCTTCTTCAAGATAACGCCCCGGTGCACACAGCTCTTGTTGCAAAGGAAGCTGTGAAGAAATGTGGCTTCAAGGAGATCGACTATCCACGCTACACCCCAGATATAGCTCCCAGGACTATTTCCTCTTCTCAAAACTCAGAGGGACCTTCGAGGAAGGAAATTTATGTATGACGAAGAAGTGAAAGAGCTGTTTATGCCTATTTTGCACACAAGACTTCTGACTATTTGGGGGGGAGTAATTGAAATGTTAATTTAAAGATGTAAGAAATGTATTGCAATAAAGGATAACTACATTGAAAAGTGAAATATAGTTTTTGTCTTTATCATACCTTGAAAATGGTTAGGCCGGAAACTTATGGACCTACCCTTGTAATGTTCAACTTACATGGTACATTTTGTCATCGAGCTCAGTTTTTCCTTGGTCTATATTGTAATTAAAAAACAATAACTTCATCGAACTTTACTTGCTCCTTCATATACCCTACCATCTTTTAAAAGCCTGTGAATATCCCTTGTTTATATAAATATTCCAGTTTCAGATTCTGAAAGCTTATGATGCGCCACAGCTTCTATGATTTATCTGCGTTTCTCATCTTTGTAACCCAAACCGAAGCCAGGTAAATGTTTCACTTTCTCTCTCTTTATGATTTTCAAACTCGGATTCGCCCTAGTGTTGTGAAATTGGGGAGAACATGCCGAATAGATTCTCTTTGCTCGGTGCTTCTGATTTACCATGCAGAAGAGGTAAACCCATAAAGGCGAGAGCGGGGGGAGGGGGGGGGAGAAGACGAGGAAAAAAAAAAAAGACTTGGGAATACTCTTCCTTTTTTCTAAAGTTGTGCTTTCTTTCCCTAGGAGGCGTCAGAGGCGACAGTCTGCTGTTCCAAGTAAGAATATTTGCTAGGGATTGAAATGTAATGCCTAGTCTAGCGTTAAAACGTCTATCGAGGTGAAATAAGAGGCTCAGAGATTCTGCAGCATAGAGATATCGATCTGAAGGGATCTTGTCGATACTGTTCAGCTGATTCAAAAACCGATAGCTATACTTTGGATTTTTAAAATAGTAGGAATATACAAAATGTAACAAAAGATACTGAACATTGTAAATAATATATAAAACTTTGATAAGCACTCACTCGAAAATGTTTCTTCCTTGCAATATACTATCAAGATGTTTGCTTGTATGTTACCATAAACCTATTACATACAAAATCTTTTAGTTCCAAATTTTGAAATGTCATATACTGCATTTTATGGACATACTACATTGCTATGTTATAATTTGCATCAACATTTGGCTATTAGTTCTGTAAATGTTAATTTTTTGCTACCGGTGTGTTATGTAGTGTTAATGAGCTACACTGCAAGTATTTCAGAGAATATAGTGGGATTATAAACGAGTTGGTTTGGTTTAACATCTAAGGTCATCAGCGTCCCACTCAATTCAGGACAAAGTTTGCTGTTTTTTCAGGCTTGAGGTTATTTTTCGTGCCGTAAATGTACCACATGGCTCCACTTTTCTTCCAAGGAAGCTATATTTACTTCCGAAAATATCTATCGACCCTAGCCGGGATTGAACCCGCGATCTTGGGTTTAGGAGGCAAGTATGTTACCATTACACCACAAGGACCGACGTTATAAACGAACAGTTTGACACAGGGAATTTATAGCCAGCTTGTTTAAATTGCAAAGCATAATTCTCTATAGGACTAATAGGTCACTGGCTAATCGCAGATTTTACTCGAAATGATACCACACAATAACGTACGGAATTTCAGAAGCAGGTCCCTTAAATGCTGACGGTAGGATACTGGCGTCAAGTAAACGCGGATTATTATCAAGTTCGAATCTCCTTCATTATTTTCTTGTTCTTTAAACTTTTATGTGTTATATATGAGCGCACTTTATCATAAAATAAAAAATATGTATCATAAAAAACTGAAATTCACAGGTGTCTATTGCAATTTACATAATACAATATATCAATTAATCGTTATTCAGTGCCGCACTGTCAAGATTTTAGAAAATGTAAGACACTTTTTTGTTTCGAATAGTGTTTAATGCCCGTTTTTACTACTGAGGCATCACAGGCGGCGGACACTGATGATACATGAGATGAAATGATAAATCGGGAAAGGATTTTTTTTAAGGAAGGAAACGTTTCAGGCCAAGTTTAGGGTACCTGCCCGACATTTGCCGTTTATGAGGATTGAGGAAAACTTGAAAAAAAAAAAAAAAAACTCAATTAGGGAGGACGGTCCTGGTGGGATTCGAACCTCAGACCTCTTGCTCACGAGTTCGCGCCTTAACGATCTCGGCCACCAGTGGTAATGGCACTAAATTTAAAATGCTGTGATGATGGGTTGTTGAATTGTGAACTTTTCTAGTTAACAAAGCAGGTTTGAAGGCTTTCTAAAGTAAACGTTTACCCAATCTTGTTCTAATACTGATTTATCAACATCTAATTTTAATTCCTTTATCACTATATAACTTCTATGTTTTTCTTCTTGAATCATAGCTGTCCTATCTCAAAGACCCCTCTACAGTCTGCGAAATTATTGCGACAGCCGGTATATATTGGAAATGTCCAGATGTAATATCTGATGAAATAATGAATTTGGATTGTTGAGAACAGAGGTGGATTTTGATCGCCTCAGCCTTGCTCAAGAACTAGCCGTTTGAGTCACGTCCCATGTTGGGGAGGTGGAATAAGATGAAGACACCGGATGGCCAGCATCCAGTGAGGAGCGGTTATAAACGGGTCCTTAACAACATTTCCAGATAGAATACCCCGTGCAGGCAATTCCCTCCCCCTTTAAAGAGCCCAAGTCCCTAAGAGAGGCCGCTTCCACACCAGACTTCCAGAAACCGTTTAGAAGCGCAAGTCACCGCAACACCGCATCCACACCTCTTCTGCCACTTCTATTCTGTAACTGGACCAACGGAATGAACTGATATAGGAAAACCGAAAATTTGTGGAAAGTAAATATCCAACCCAGCATTCGTCTAAGAGACCAGCAGCAACCATTAATATCCCAAGGTCTCAAGAGATTTGAAGCCGGGACCACCCATGCAAGTCCTAAGCCTTACCTCCCGAGTCACCCCGCTCCGTACCTATGAACGAAGTCAGGACACCAAAACATTGCCTAGATGTTTAAGCAACGCTGGCTATAGGATGCTGTCATTTGTTTATTGCACGGGTTCGTACAGTAAACAAATGCAGGCTCGAATAACAAATGAAAGAAAGGGAGCTGTGACTTGAGGTAAACAACATGATGTGTATAACACGCGACGTGATTAACTTCATATGTTTAAATATCTTATACTAATAAAGCATCCATAGTATGATCCAATTATTTAAAAAATCTACCCGTTGCATTGTAAATTTTGCATTTAAATTTAAATTTTCAAAAAAAAAAAAAAAAAATTTATGCTTAGAGGTATTAATGGCACTATTTATGTTTTGTGAACATTTGGGTGTTTCTGGGGATTATTTACATCATGTAGACCTTCTTAAATGTTGAAAAATGATGGATAGGGAAAGCGGCTTTAAGAAAGCATACCTGCATTTATATTTAAATTTGCATATGTTGGCCTAAATAAGTTTTAACCAAATATATAAATGAAAGCTATAACTGAATATATTGGCATATTTGACAACTTTCATTAAACACACACACACACACACACACACACACAAAATTAAAATTCTTTATTTCATATCATAATTTTAGCAAAGTTCTGCTTTAAATTCTGATTTGTTTTCTATGCAATTAGTTAGTCTTTTTATCTAACAATATTTTCATAGTTTGCAATGGATTTTGCAACTCTTACATGTGCTTACAAGATACTAAAATGTAAACACTAAATCGTTTTCCAAGTCAACGGACATGTCTGCCATCTTAATTATTATAGCATTTGTGAAATAGCGTTTCACTTATTCCACTTTCCATCCTGTTAATTTATCTGTTATGCAGAAAGGTTATTTGAGTTGCGGGTAGCCTAAACGCGGCCACTACCAGGGGAGTGCAAACGCCGCAATAGGAAAATGGGAGATAAAGTCGTCAGGCGAAAAGTTAGTATGTTTGTCTTCAAATCAGGAAATTATACTGTATTTAAACTGATGATAATAGACATTAACCTGTGTTATAAGAGATTTGAAAATAATGTTTCTCAGCCAGTATTTGAGTAGGGAATTCCCTAATTTTTCTTCAGTAAGAACATGGCGGATTAGAACATGTTTCTTGTCATTGAGAGATCCTGTCTGCAGTAACTTTTTAAATGTTTGACCAACCGTTTTTTTTTTTCTGGAGTACAAATGCCGGAATAAGCATTTTTTACATGTTACATAAAACCATTACTTCAGGAGCATATTTATACAATGAATAACTAACAATGAACAATTAACACACAATGAAAGCGCCGAGTTGAAACGAACGAATAATCACTCGCTGATTTCCTCAAGTCTAGTACAAGCTGCTACCTGCACAAGCATTATACGGTCTTGACTGGCTTACTCCAGTTAGCACACGTGCCCTGCTTGTTCATAACCGAAATAGTCTCACTTTATATTCGCTCATAATTTCCTTATCTTGCATTTCGCTTTAATCGGACTATTGTTTTCACGAAAGAGAATTATAATATAATTTACTTGTGGTTTAAGAAACTTCATTTTCGTAAAATGTATTATATATTATTTTTCTGTTTAGCCTAAGCTTTAGCTTCAAAAAATAATGTAAACATATCAAGTAATATAAATTTTTAAAATCTTAAATATATCAAGCATTCAAAAAATTTAAGCTCTTGATAGCAGTTTTGTAAAACAAGACCAGGGAACCAAAAATATTCTCATGGAATCAACCATTTAATGTTTGTTAATAGCACATTTTTAGAAGTTATTTCTAAAACTCTTAGGTTCGAATTATACCAATTGTTTATATGTACATTCTAAAATAAAAATATTATTATTATTATTATAAAATATAATAAAAATAAAAGGAATGAAAACATACCAATACATAAATACTCTTCTATAAGACCTTAATTACACAATATTAGACTTTTTCGTTACTTACGGTATTTTGAGGCACTATTAAACCACGCTTTTTGAGCATAAATACATCCTAAATTGAATCTTCAACCTTTCATTCATGTAGCATGTGAACATTTTAGGAATAGTAGGTTTTTACCTACCTTATAATCTGCATTTCATCAATATTTGTACTGGTATGCACCTTGCGTGTTTAGGTATAATATCACCAGTCCAGAGTTTATTTCTGCAAAGACCGCAAAACGGGCTGAAGAAGAAAAACTTCAGAAGCAGCCGATATCTTAACAAACAAAGAAATTTGTTTCAAAAATGCATTCCTTTCAGTTTTGTTTGGGGGGGGGGGAAGTGTAAGTATCTAACGTTCCATGCCATTTAACATAACTTTCAAAGATGACAAACGAAATTAATTAATAATAATGCATTCAAAATCAATTGACCAACAAACAAAAGTGCAAAGCGAATCGCGAGGAAACAATTCTTTTTTCTGAAGAACTATTCAAAATTTATCACTTATCATAACTATGGATATTATTAGCTACACATTTCCCCACTACAATAAGCAGTGTAACTGAAGAAAAATTAAATTACCAAACAACGAAATACCATCTGAACCTGAGCAATGAGGTAATGATTTGTGTAAAGCATGTAAACATTTAGCCACCAATAAGAACGAATACAGTTTGAAGAGAAGCAATGCGTTTAATAAATCAGCATAATATCATTGGGTTGTCCGGAAAGTTTCCAGCCAGTCGATATTAATATCAGTCGAGTGTGCAACATGAAAGTAATATTCATGGAAGTGAATGGACTTTTTTCGGGCGTAAAAAAAGTAAAGCTTCCTTCCGAAGGAAAGTAAAGCCGTGGGTACCATATAGTAGATTTACGGCACGTAAAAGAGTCTTAAGTCTGAAAGAAGGGATCTCTGAGTAAAATTTTCGGTCGTTTCATGCCTGAATTGAATGGGAAGATAATGACCTAAGGTATTAAAGAGCGTCCGTATATAAGACAAATAAATAATGTTCCTCACGCATGCACTGCGTAAACTAGGCGAATTCCTCAACGACATTACAGAGCGCTAGAGCTATTGAGTTTACAGAACTTGCGAGGAAGCAGCCACTCGTGTGCGTACTACCAGCAGCCCAGAATTCAAAACACTCGCCTCTGACCGTTCCCTTTCTCTTGTAGAAGACGGGCCAAGCCAGTGTAATTAGTTCACGTTTATTTTCAGAGGCTTTGATAATATAGCGATGGTGATTCTCTGTCTTACCCCACCAATAATATTTTAGCTTACGATTTAACAGTAGACAAACTCCAGTGGATTGTTTTAATAATTTCAGTCAATAGCAGTCTAGGATTAACAGCAGAAAAAGGTACAGCTATGGGAGAGTTTATCAGTGTTGTTGTTGGGATATCTAGTAACGTTTATATAAAAACTTTGCAGTCGCTTTTGATATCGACTGGATATACGATAAGCATGGTATTAATAGATTAAATTTCACATTTGCTATCTTGGGGATAATGCTTTTGTCAAAAATAAAATATATGCATCGCTATAAAATGTGAGTTAATTTGTTCTCCATTTTTATACAATTGATAGAAAACAATCGGAAAGCATTTCTAATGCATTATTTGGAGCTAACCTGTAAGTCTGAGGGAGGTATTAGCAGTTTATCATACCTACAAATCCACTGTTATAAACTTATAATTAGGGGACGGATTCTTACGTAAATATTTTTCTGCGTAAAGTAAGGAGGCATCCATCCTATATGAGGATGATCTGATATTGACAATCACAACAATTGATGATCTACAAAGGGAACTAAACTGCTTGCAGGTGTATTGTCAGGAATGGGGAATGACAGACAATAAAGAGAAGACTAAAATACTAGCGTTAAAGAACGCGGTGTACAGCAAGAAAGAATTCGCAAGTCAGGCATTATAAAATGTGAAGAAATTCACATATTTGGGTTCACTTTAACTATAAACAGAAGTTGAATGAAACATATGGAAACATTAATGATTTTGGTAAAAATACCAGAAACATCGCTGAGAACAATGGAGATGGTGTAGTGGGCGGTTGTTAGGTGAACTGACGTACGGGACCAAAATTTGGAAGTGGGAAAACGCAGTGAAAGTTAATCAGGTACAAAAGCAGTTTCTAAAATGGATGATACAGATAGGTAGGTGTTTTTGATGAGTTTGGTATCTATAATGACAGTGTAGGTTTAAAGATAAGAAAAATTAAGCATTTTAACAAGAGTGCGGAGAACCAAGCACTTCTTAGATAGTTAGCCTGAGGGAGCAAATAAGGGAACGGTAGAGTATGTGTTGGGCATCAAATATAAGGCAATGCTTAGAAAAATGTTGGACTGGGGCATATTTGGTGAAAGATACACGGTATTCCACGCAATAGCCGGAAGAGAGTTAACATACGTTTGCGGGATATTGATACGCAAAATTCTGAGATCAATGCGCAGAAAAGGTATAGCTTAGCCTGCAGGCTCAAATAGATCAGGTGTGGGGAGGGTTAGATGCCAGTGCGAGAGAAGAAAAAAGTGATCTCGCTTGGCACAGGTTAGGGTTTTGGGTAGGAAATAAAATAGTTCATGCTTTTGGGAAAAGAATTTTCCTACCGTGCAGAGAAAGTGAAACCCGGAGGCATATTCTGGCAGTATGCAGGGAAACAGATATTTTAAGCAATGAAAGTATTCCAACAGAAGTTTGAACGCATACCTGGAAGTGTTAGTGCATGAAAGATACACACACAAATCGGGATTATTTCTAGCGAAGACCCAACAAAGAGGGCTCTCAATCGCAGGCAGGGTCTGTGGATTTTTTCGGGCTTATAAGTATGGCTTCCTTCTGAAGGGAAGTAAAGCCGTGGGTCCCTTGTTAGTAGATTTACGACACGAAAAAGAAAATCAAACCTGAAAAAAGAGGCTTCTGAGCAAAATTTATCGGCCATTTCACGCCCTGATTCGAATGGGACTCTGATGATCTGAGATGTAAAAGAGCGTCCGTAAATAAACCCAACAACAACCCATGCAACTGTTATACTTACTTTTAAGTACATGTGAATCTGCCACATTAAAAGTCCATTACTACTACTACTAACATTTATAACGAAAGGGGCCATTTATTGTAAATATAAGGAAATATTTCCACATTTTGATAACTATTTTCCTCTGTTATTGATAAAAAATGTTTTTCTTGTATAAAAATAAACATTTAAGTTTTTAGTCACATAAAACCCGCCAACTCTTAACTATACCCATTTGGCTCATTAAATTTTCATCTAACTGAGCTATACTTATAAAAATGGCATTTTCACCTACATTGAACTATTAATTTAAAGGTATGGAATAAGTAAACGTGGTTTAGATTCTGGACTCATGTCATACTGCATGTAATTTCTCTAAGAACGGAAACTCAAAGTAAACCCAGGGCTGTCTGCAACATCTCTTGCTATTGATATATCGTGGCGTTAACACGGTATCTCCACATGACCTTCACAAACACTCCGTGTTCCGACTGTGCGGCAATATTATGTGTGAAAGCGGCACCGCCAACTGCGGCAACGTGTTCAGGTTGAGTGCAAGTGACCTTACAAAGCAGCATAAACGCCTGACCTTTCTCTCGATCAATAGTGCTTATATCAATACTTGTGCTTACCGCATCCAGCAGCTAACTGTTACCAATCAGGCGAACTCCGCTTACAGCATAAATTGATAAATGTTTTTAGCGTTCGAAAATAGTCTGCAGTGCTAATTTTTAGTACATCCGCTAAAATATAGGTAATTATAAATACTTTTTGATGGGCTCAAAAGAGAAGGATTGTTTTCATGACAACCCTTCTATTTAAGCCAGGTATCTCTCAAGAGAACAAATAAATCATTTTCTATATTTCTTCATCCTTGAAGTTTCAAGTAGAGCTTTTAAAAGCACAAACCTACAAATTTTGACAGCAAAACTTGAATAAACGAATTCAACTTGATTATTAGATGCATGCAGCTGTATTTATTAAACTTTACAGGTTTGTAAACAACATTCAGAATTGTTAAGGCATTTGATTCTAATTTTCCATGCATGAAATTTTATGTATCATTTGAACTTTATTTATCATCTATTGTAAGAGGTTTCATACCACATATTCAAGCTCCAGGTAATAACACTATGAGATATAACTGTCACCAGGAGCCGACAGATCCAGGTATCCACGAAGTAATGATACAGAGAATTACCCAATCTCTAAGATTGATCCTAGAGGATTGCAGCTTTATGCCTGTTTAGCGAAATATTTGCATGGAATTGGCATATATCCGGGACGAGCAGATCAATGAATGATTCACTGGCAAGAGGAGTGGGGAGTAGAATAACATACCTTTTGGGCAAAATCTTTTTTCTGATCCCTAACTTATTTGCATCTACATCTGTCCCAATGACAATAACTTTATTGAAGTTATGGAGCCATATTGCCTTGGTAATCAGCTTAAGGATTTGCATTGTCTCATAATTTCCAAGAAAATGTTTTTTTATCGATTGTTGTGGTTCCTTGCATCAATTAAAAAAATATATTCTTTAATAACTGACATTATCAATGCAGCCATAGTCTGAAATTCAGTAAAAAAAGGATTACAATATTAAACGAAAATTTCTCATCTTTTATTACCATAAAAGTTAATCCTAAGATAAAAATACATATTCCAAGTCTATAAATATCAAATACATACATAAAAAACTAAGCGCGAATAACAAATGCAAAATGAATATACATACATGAAATATAAAATAAAGAAGTCTAACAGACTATAAAAATGTGTATTAGATACAATATATTCCTTTTAAAATGTGTTAATGTGCATGATTTGTACACTTGTGTGTTTCTTACAACATCAAGTAATTTCAACACATGTTTAAATGCTCTAAATATGCCTATCTCTAGCCATTTAATCATTCTTACGCAAAATCAAATTCTTCAGCGTTTGTATCTTTTGATTTTCGGAAGGTAGTGATTTTCTGCCATGCGAAGTTTCTGCGCATGTGCAACTGACCGTGTATACTATCCTTTTTTCAAGATATCTTCGGTCTGTTGCCTGAGAGTAGTTCTTATGGCGATATAGAGAAATTTCAAACTTCGACAAGCGTTTTGCAGGAACTCTTTGATTATCCGCAGTGTAGATCAATAAATAACATTATTGTTATTTTTTTTTAATATTTTGTTCCATTGATCCTATGGAGAATTTCATTTGTTCCATTGGCTGATGGTTTTTGTTAAATTAGACATCTGCAATTCACTAAGTAACATTATTAGACTATTATATCATTGTAATACATAAAAACAACGAGAATACACATTTACTATTTTACCCGATGCCACTAATACATAGCAGGGGCTGGTGAAACGAGCGTGAGGAAATATAGCACCAACACCTTTGTCCAATGTTTGAGGCTGCTATCTAAACTAATTTTCTTAAGCTATTCCCCGTGTTATTTTAGGTGGGAGAGTTCAAACCACCAATCAAATTAAAGCTTCCAAGCAACGTATTTCCAACTGCCACTCTCAATTAAAGTACGCTTTCCCCTACAACAATCAGTATGAAGCTTCATAAACAAGGCAGGTTATAAAAAGCATGTGCTAAATGGCTTTGTTATAGAATATGATATCTATTAGAGATTACTGTGTGTTCAAATTTAGTCAAAATATCCAAATGATATTTTTATGCAAAAATGAAGTTTTGATATGGGTTAATGTGTCTAGAGTTGCATAAAGGCCTAATTATTACCATATTAAGCTCATAAAGATGACTTAAGAAAGTTATTTTTTTCGTTCTCTGCTCATTTGACAGTGTTTTGTTCTTAATTCTTTTTGGTAAAAACTGTACCCTTTGGATTGTTGGGGTCAGAGGAAGATATTTCGGTACTTCAGCCTTGCTCAAAGGCTTGCCGTTTGTGCCTATGCTCCCACTTACAGAATGAAAAGATGTAGTGAGAGACATTGGGTAGCAGAAATCGTGGGCGCTGAGGTACGGATGTAGACCTGTACCTAACATTATTAACCTAGGCTAACCTAACCTAACCTAACATTATTAACCCCAGTGACGCCGGCGGAGTGTCTCCTCTTGGGAGTTCGAGCCCCTCAGAAGCGCCGCTACCATACCACACGCCGGGGCAGAATCCATTCCAAAGCGCATGTCACCGTAACATGGCACCAACTCACCTGGCACTTTCGACCTTGTAACAATCTAACCAAATTAAATTATACGTAAAAATGGGAGAGTGGTAAATTTGTAGAAAGGAAAGACCCAACCCAGCAATGGCCAAAACAATCAGGGGAAACCACGAAAAAGCTGTACCTAAGATTAACACAAGGATAATTACTAAAGAATGCATAAGAGTACTATATGAAAAGATGAAATTTAAGATTAAAACAATAATAAGAGTTTTCAGTTCAAATTATTGTTTACAATAAGAAAATTACAAATGTTTTGAACTAATTAGTAATTTTTTTCATAAGTTATTTTATTATTGAATCCCTTGCTAATATAGATGTTGTTTCCTTGAACATATCTTTTTCTCGGTTCTTATTTTACAGACTACGAGAAAAATTGTTGCATTGTTGCATTTACTGCAAACATAATGCAACACAACAGCAAAATGGTATTTAAGCTCTGGCATATTTCAGTAAGTGGAATACAAAGAAAGAGTCCATGAGAATCCATTAAATAATCGAGAAAACCTCAATTTCTGTAATTTTTCACAAAAATAAATGCATCCGTTCAAATTCTATCTCGAGAAGGAAATTTCTGGTTGAGATCTATGAAGACGCGACGAATAAGATATCTGAAGAATCGAGTCCATGGATTACCAGTTAATGAACCGAAAGGTTTAAAAATGTTACTTAATTTCATAATAGACTTCCATCAACAGCCAGTTTGGTCTGCAACCGCCCGTTACTGCTCGCTGCAATGCAACCCCTTGGCAAATGTTTAAGCAGTTTCTCTAAAGAAATCCGTTGTTTATTTCTAATATACAGATTGCTTCGTGCATATATTCGAATTAATATGAATTTCCTGAACATTGGTCACACTTTTACCAGAATATAGTTTTACCACCTGTTGTTAAAGCAACGAGCTTTTAACATTGACGATAATGAAGACGTTCTAGTGCCATAGGTAACAATTTCTGTTACAAATTCTGAAGCGTTTGGACAGCAAAAAAAGAAAAATAATTGAATCGAGTTATTATTATTAATTCACTTTGACAATCAGTAACGAAAAAAATGCTTAAACATGCAAATTATATAGTATGCTCTGATATAATATATCATGCATAAATATGCAACATTAATGCAATTACATAAAATCCGGGCTTTGAAAAAAAAAAAGTGATTCTCACAGGTCTGGTTCTCATGCATAAAATAATTTATGCCACTAGTAATCAATAGAGATTTAAACAACAGGAGAACAATCACACAAGTGACAATTATGTAATAACCTTCTGTGCAGGTGAATTAAAATTATTGACACGATGAGCTCTTGACGCCTGGTGTTGATCGATGATTAACTACTAAACAGAGAGAAAACTCTGCTGAAATTCCTGTAAATTTGTTTGTTTGCTTTAAAAATAAATCCAGAAACCAACAAATGTATACGAGAGCGGTTTGAAAAAGTCTTGGCCTAACATGAAAGTAATAAATGTTAATATTAATATTATTTTTAATTATTAAGCTTAATACATTTACTCCAGCATGCTCCAAGGCAAATATTACTTCCCCGAAAGGGTTTTCCGATAAGTCAGCAAAATATTCCTCCTTTTGATTTGATGAAAAACGCTCAGCAACAGGAAGAGTGAGTTTTAGGGACAGGTGGAAGATAAAAGGGAATGAAATCTGGGAGTAAGTGGATGATCCAACAATAGTTACTTCAAATATCTCAAATATCCCCATCGTTAAAACAGTTCTGTCAGTAAGTGCATTGCCTTCATGTAAAATAACGATTTTCTTCCTTTTTTTTTTTTTTTTTTTTTTGCCAGCTGGTTTTATCTCGTCAATTTTTTCTTGTGGTTTGTTTTAAAAGATTGGAATACTGCTCTCCATTTATGGTTTTATACGTTTCACCCACAGTTTTAAGCAGGCGATAATATTAGTTCTGTTGCTTAAAACACTCCAAAAACTTTGCTATAATTCCATATGAATACGTTTTTGAATTTATGTTAGCAAACGCGGAACTCGTCTTGGGCAAATGTATTTCATTTGCAATTCTTCAAGTAAACTAACAGGTCATCGAGAAGTTCCTCCGCACTAGGGTGATGTGCACCTCACTGGATAAAGTTGGTACTCCTACATTACCGACATTCATTTATTCCTTTCTTCCTTTTAAACCGGCTTTTGGCCGCTAATCCGCCCACAGATGCTTAGGTTTGGAGTTCCGAGTCTGTGCTTTCCTCGGTAGGTAAGTGAACACAATAACTATAAGCTCAGCGCGGTCAGTGCTGCCACCCGAATTAGCTTCCCTAGTAAAATCTCATCTACCATGACTGCGGATAGACTTATCGATGACACTTTATTCGTTCCTTTTAAATGCCTATAGCCACAGCAATGCTACACACTTTAAACCTCCTCATATAATGACAATAGAGTATTTATTCAAAGAATTACGCTATTTTTGCACTTTTTGAACTTCCTTTATGTGTGTCATCTTTAAGGGCTGTACAAATTCGACAGTCCACTATTAATAGCTAAAAATGAAGGAAAGGAGTTGCTATAAATGTTTATTAATTTTGCATAACTTTCCTTTGGCGTTAAGCCATCTTTTACATTGCATAATAATTGTTATCCAAAGGAATACCCATATCACGTAGATAGCTGCATTATATAAACTGTTTCAATCAATGGTATATATTTCAAAGAATGCTTAAGACAAATGTAACAACGTAAACCACAATTATCCTTCCAATCGCATGGCCATCTGCAGTCGAGGCCAAGAACTTCTCAAACCGCCTTGTACGTGTGGTTTGCGATTCTTGCAGAGGTGTAATTTCAAAGTTTTTCAAAGTTTTTAGGCCTGGAACAAGAATATGATATATTAATGTTTACCGAACAGAAAATAAAATTTAACCCCTCTGTCACAAACTGCTTCACTCCTGACATATACACCCAAGAACGAGGGGTTCGAACCCGGCCAGGACCGATGGATTTTTCCGGGCGTAAAAATCCTAAGTATGGCTTCCTTCGCAAGGGAAGTAAAGCCGTGGGTCCCGTGTCGTATATTTACGGCATGAAAAATAACCTCAAGCCTGAAAGAGAGGCCTCTGAGCAAAGTTTGTCGGCCGTTTCACGCCCTGAGTTGAATGGGACGCTGGTGACCTGAGATGTTAAAGAGCGTCCATAAATAAATGAATCAAAAAAAAAAAACTCCTGACATATCTTATGAAGCACACCTGTACATTCCAAGTGGCTTATAACAATGTAAATGATTGCTGATAGTACCCTTCCCTCGAATATGTCTACGCCCGTGTGCATACTTGCAGTGTTTTCATTAAATAAAGATTTCTAATAATAACAATAAAAAAAGCAGAAGATTGGCATGTATTCGAGGCAAACAGGAATTAGGTAAGTTCTTCATCGTCCTGTAAAAGCGCCTTAAACTGCACTGGTCTTACTATGTATTTCCATGGCTATTTCGAACATTAACACTGCGTTATCCCATGACTTCTTAATATCATGTGTCTCGTCTCACAGTGATAAATATATTTTGTTATATATCGAATTATAATTTTCTTCTAATGTTCTATTGTGTTTTACATTCCGTTGTGTATTTTCTTAATAATAGGCTCTTACTAAGCATAAACAATTGAAAAAGGAATATAAACAGATAAATCAGGCTTTTGTGCAACGCTTCACCTTGCTGGAGTTGAAAAGAAAAAAGTGACTTTCAAATTAGCTGAAAGGAATTTTGTTTTATTGTTAACGATTTCTCTTTCTATTGGTGCATTACCGCCATTATGAGCGAGCGAGTCAGTCATTCGCAGGTACGCACTGCAAAATACCAACCTCACAGTTTGGGGGAATGAAAAACAAAAGAAAAGTGCAAATCTTAAAATGTGTAAACCCTGAAAGGGGAACGTACATTTCTTTTTAGAGAAGCAAGAAGTATATAATATACAGAAAACATAATTTAAACCAACACTATGGTCTGTTCCAAGCAGATAAACACAAAGACGTTGTTGGTGAAGAGAGAATGATAACATCATGGAACTGTCCGAGAATATAATAATAATAGTAATAATAATAATAATAATAATAATAATAATAATAATAATAATAATAATAATAAATAATACATAAAGAAGAATTTGTTATAGAGACATTTTTAATCTGCAAAACAGTCCGCTTCCTTAGGATTCGATTCACTTCACTGCAGTGCCATAAACTACCTTCCATGACAGAGTTTCAGCAAGACGACAATTGGACACCCACTTTAGTAACTTTAACCCTAACAAAGCTGTGCACCAAACAATGAACAAACGATATATAACAGTCTTACGATAGGAATGTTCCAAGTTCCTTGCTTTCATAAGAACATTCAGCATTACTTATGAGCTTGTAAAATACGTTTTGAGTGCCTTGTGTGATAAATTGTACATTCAACGTGTTTTAAGTATTTTCGTTACTTTTTACATTTTAAATTATTCAGTTATTTAATCAGTTTTATTTTAAACATAACTCTTCTTAAAATGGCAAAGAAAAGTAGCTTTAATTGCGAATGGGGGACTAGTAATGCTTTATTGAAATAAAGGAAAACCCGTGTATTTATTGTATAATGCTAGCATATCTGTTCCTTAAAGAAATAATGTACAGCAACCTTTTTAAGCGAGAAACATACTTTTATATATACAGGATGTCAAAAAAGTATGCACACTTCAAGCAAAGAAAAAAACTGTGTTAACATAACAAAACTGAATTCACACAAACAGAAAACGATGAGCACTAATCATCTTAGACTTTTACAGTTACAACAGTTGCTCAAAATGCCCACATCGGCGTTGATACACTTCTGAGTACGTTGAACTACTGATTGAGCAAAATTTGCGAAAGTGTCCTTAGCGATTGTAGCACATGTCGTTTCAATTTCTTCCCGAAGTGCTGCCAGTGTAACTGGTTTTCTACGGTATACAACATCCTTAAGATTTCCTCATAGGTAAAAGCTCAACCGAGTTAGATCCGGAGAATGTAGTGAAAACTCAATCGGATCTTTTCCTTCGATCCAGTACCTTGGATATTTCAAAATTGCTTTCCGCTGTTCAAACGATAATCTTGGCTCTATTTTGTTGTAGCAACGCTAGCATAATGTAATGTGTGTCACATCTGTTTACAGAACATCATACGATAATGTTGGCCTCATTTGTTCATTGTTGATTTACGATAATCTTGGCTTCATTTGTTCATTGTTAATTTACCTGTCACGTAGCAACGCTATCATAATGTACGTAAGTCACATCTGTTTACAGAACATCATATTACACATTACTGTTATTTTTCGGTCCAACTTTGAAATATATTAAATAGATATCTACTGTGAAAGTGTGTATACATTTTTTGGCACCCTTGGTATTTTAATTCTAGATTTATTATTATTATTATTATTATTATTATTATTATTATTATTATTATTATTATTATTATTATTATTATTATTATATTATTATTATTATTATTATTATTATTATTCGTAGTATCGGTCGAAGTAGTGAAATTGTAACCTGGCATCCGCGTACCCCTAGTTATGCAAAGATGCCCGAGTAGGAACAAACGTTAGACAGCCTTGCTGTAGGTACTGTATATAAATATTTCAAAGAATAAATTAATTATCCATCCTCCTTGGCAGAGAAATGTAAACAAGTCTTTGGTAGCAAACACTTCGCATGATCGCTCGTGTGAGCCAGTCTTTGTCGCTATATATTTTCTTTACAATTATTGTATTTGAATTTTGCCAATCAACTACTCTAGATTTATTGTATTGCATTGCATTTCGTGCTTATATTATTAAAATATGTCCGATAATTAGGTTTATTGTTGTCTTGTGCAAATATATATTTCTAAAAGTTATATGAGATGTTCCAGTTTTGTAAGCGGCAGTGGTTCCAGAGATGGATAGATGAAGAGGAACCCGGATTAGTGCGGAGTAAGTTTTCAACAGTTACTCCCCAGCCATTTTGAGCGAGAGCGAGATTAAATTTTTAGGGCTTCCATCGTAGCGTTTACTTAAGAAGGATGCCTTAACTTCATACATTTGTGATATGATCGCAACATACGTAAAGTGTTATCAAGGGACCGAGCAGAAAGGAAGGAATATAGAAATCATAAAAAACGAATATCCATTTGCTGCAGCAAGATTCGGAACTTAATTGGTTTACTGAAAATTTGCGATATGCTCTAGATACAACTAGACGGGAAATTACAGATAACGGAAAGAAATTTATAACAGCGGTTATTTTACACTCATCATTTTTTAATGTTTTTGATTCTGCAAATAAAAACACCAATGTGTTTGTAAAGAAATCAAATGTTACTATTAACAAGAATAAATAAGGATATTATAAAATAATAAGGAAGAAAAGTTCAAAATGACCAATAAGGAAATTTATTCTTCTATGCTATAAAGGCTAATAAGTGTTTTCCTAGGAATCCGATATCGAAAGTTCCTGCTCCTCCGGAGTAGTATGTATGTCTACTAAGAAATACCCGTTCTTTAGAATTACTCCAATAGGAGTAGTCAACCGGATTCATATCTCTAAGGCCCATTAATTACACGATTACAAGACGTGTTGCTTGAAAGTGTTTTTACGGTATTATATATAACAGGTGGGGTACCGTCTTGCATAAAAACAATGTTTTTTTTTATTTATTTACGGACGCTCTTTAACATCTCAGGTCATTAGCGTCCCATTCAAATTAGAGACGCTTTGATAACACCCGACAAATTTTCCTCAAAGGCTTCTTTTTTCAGGCTTGAGCTTCTTTACGTGCCGTAAATGTACGACAGGGATCCACGGCTTTACTTCCCTTCCGAAGGAAGCCATACTTATGATTTTGACACCCGAAAAACCCCATCCGCCCTGGCCGGATCGAACCCGCGATCTTGGGTTTAGGAGGCGAGTATGGTTATCACTACACCACCAGGATCGACTTATAAAATTTGACGTAAAACAGCACCAGAGAGGAACCTAGCCACCATATTTTCCTCAGCTTTCGACCAACTTGCTTTAGTAACCTGCCTATTGAGCTGCCTACTTGTATTAGCTACTTACCTAAGGTACTACCAACTTTAATCTGCCTCATGCTATGTACCCACCTATATGCCTACCAATTTTGCATCCACGCTTTATCTATCTACAGTCTGGGGATCAGAAGAAGGCGAGTGCGGGGTGAAGTGCGAGGAGTTGATCTGTTTACGAGTGTGTACAGAATACCCCGTTGCCACATGAATGAGGACCTCTCAGACTCAGTTTGCACGCCGACTGGACATCAAGCGAGTATTTGGCCACACTGTTTACTAACGTGCATGAACATAGTGAGGAGCGTAGAAAATGTTTACGTAGCACATTCCTGTCGCTTGCCTTCTTCTGATCCCCATACAGTGCCTATCTGTTTGCGTACACATCAACAAATGTGCATCACCCACCCACCTACCTACCTATAAAGGAACCTTACTGAATAATTGTGTTCTGAATATCCCATCTTTTTTTTCTTCTTACTCTGAATTTGTGTGTTAACACCTCTATTTAATTCAAAATGTGTTTCATATGTCCAAAAGATTTTGTCTGGCCATTCAATGTTACTCTAAACTAACATTTATTTACAAGATGAAAGTGACGCGAATCTCCTTATCTTATTCTTTGAGTTCAAAATGCATTTTCATTTAGAAGGACAAAGCCGAACCTATTTTTCTGAGAATTTCCCACATTTAGAACAACTCACCTTTAATCGTTTTGCAGTACAAAAATTATATGTTGAATTTTCCCTAAATTTTTGGTCTTCATTCACTGCACTTTCTTCTGATTTCGGTTCATCCGATTGCTTTTTATCGGTCACTTCATCAGTTTCCTAAAATTTACTCACCAACTTACAGAGCAGGAATCGTTTCTCAACCCATAAAACGTTCGAAATCTTCTCATTGCATTTGGATATTTTCTATTGCATTCGTAATAGCACTGGAAAGATCAATAAGAACTCTTAAAGGCAAACTCACTCTATAAGTTATTGTCCGCAAATTGCTTTCAGTATTCTAAAACATAACGTTATGAGCCTAATTGTTAATGTGAACAAAAGACAAGCATTTAAAACTGGGAACTTGCTTAAGAATAACCATATATAAAGAACTTGCACAAGGAGTTGATTTTGTAGAAAGTAAATACTTACAGTTTGAAATATCAACAAAAAAAATACTGAACGATCTTAAGGGAATGTTTACTGAAATCAAACAAAGCCACTAACATAAAAATAACTTGCAAATGGGTTTGATAAAGACATAATAGGTATGCAACTTTATCTTCAAGTTAACTGGAAAGAAACCAATGATCATCCAATGGATTCTTAATTTCATTCATGATATATTACAAGAGTTAAAATTATTAGAAAAGTAATGCAGTAGATTTAAGCTCAATAAATAAGGTATTGTCATTTTTTTATAGTTTATATTTATAGGAAGAAAAAGAAAGTAGCAATTTAGCTGAAGAAATGCATGTCAAACAAATACTAATAGAATTTCCTGAAGGATGAAATCGTAGATTCTCAAATGAAATTGTAAGCCGCGACGTGAGACGTGTATTTAAAAACTGGAAACAAGTAATTTTTGTTCATATACATTATTTAGTTTGGCATCTTTCAGAAATGAGACATACAGTAGAAAAATAAGCTTTGAACAGCTTTTAAGTTTTAACTTTGTGGGAATAGAGGAAGCCTGTTCCATACTTATTTATCATCACAGTGATTCCACGAAATAACACTCACAAGAGTAAAATGTCAAATCATTGCGCAAAACAGTCATCGTGGAAATTACGCCGTTTTACCCTCTATGGACAAAAACACTGCTCTTTCTCCCTTTCAAAATACGCATGAGTACACTAATCATTTCACATATTAGCATTTACTGTGTTACCGTTACATTGCCCACTGTGCTTTTACCGTGAAAAATGCGCGAGTGTGTTTTTTATTATGTTTGTTAGTAGAACCGGAGAATTTTTTTTTTTTTACCTAATATTGAAAACAAAATTTGACTGCAAAGGCTTAGCAGCTAGCAATTGTTTTTTATACCAGAAAAATGTAGAAGCTCAAAAGTTCAAATATGCTTGGACTGCGAAATAAATTTTGACTAATCATAGTTGCGTGAAATGATGGCTCTACATTTTAGGAAAATAATGCTGGATATTAGAAATTTTCAAGTCATACATGTTCAAAGGCTAGGACAGTAGAAAGTAGGTAAATATCTGGATTGCTGCTTTGATAATATTCCTTTACTGCTTATTGCATCATTTTTTAGCATGTATGCTTTATATTGACAGTAAAGTTGTTGCCTTCTTAGGTCATAACGAATTTGAGTGTATGTACAAATAGCCATGAATTTCGGTGTCTATTTTAATTTCTTTCTCCGTTTCCTATCGCTTCATTCAAATTAAGTCCTTTCTCAAAAACCATCTAAAGTTAACTAAGTATGCACACACTTACAGCAGCGTTCAATCTTCTTGTTTCTTACACGGAGAATTTTAAATAATAAAAATGTATTTTAGCAATTTTTATATAATATAAATTCAATTTTTTTTTTTTTAATTTTAAGAGAACATTCTGTATTTTACACATATTAAATGTAAAATCTTTGTAGCTATATGCGTATGTGTATAGTTATTGCCTTTAATTTTGAAAAAATTAACACCTTACACATTATACTGACATAAACTATGCAATATTAACCGTTGCCATGACTATTACATTTAATTTTTTGTATTCAAACTTCTGCAATCGTCCATTAGAGATTCCTACCTATGTCATGCCAACTCCGTCTCTTGTAAACCACTACTAAATATGCACAATCTCTAAACGTATGTTACTTCAGACTATATAAAATCAACAATAAGAAAACAGACTTCCAGTAACCTAGCCAAAATTGAATGATAGATATTTTATCATGGAATTACATCCTGTCATCTACATCAATTATCTGCAGATGCTTACAGACTAATGCAATGCTTCGTTATGTATGGCTATGATTGCAGTGAACCTGTGGATAACTTCAAAAATGTCATCGACGTGATTTTCAGCACTAATACTGAATGCGCGATTATAACATATAATCTACGTGCTTTTTATTTTTTTTACTGTGCAGCTCTGTGTTTTGAGCATTTTATTGCCCTCACTTGCATTTATACCATGCATTCCATTTATAGCCGAACCACACAGATCGGGCAGTGCAGTATTCTCGGTATTATTACAGTAGCGCACTAGCGGTGAATGGATGTTTATCAGCTGTGTTTATACCGTGCCAGTTGCTACCTTCTGTTCGAGCTCAAAGACTGGAGTTTGTACATTATGCATCTCAAAAGTGAAAGTTTATTCAGGACATTTGTGTAGTGTGTGAAATACATTAAATTATTCTTATTAGTCTACTGAAATGCCTACCGAAAAATTCAGGTTTGAACAAAGAATTTTTAAGTAAAAACGGAATTATGTAGATAGGTGTGTAAACAATTTCAGGAGAAATTTCTCGGTATTTCAGTTCCAGGTAGAAAAACTATTAGATGTCTGGCTAATGAGTATCGGCCAACGGGATCAATAAGCGCTAAATCTAAGAAGCAAAATAGAAATGTTCTAGCGGAGCAATAAAGAACGAAATTGGTGCATCATTCGAACGTTCTCCAGAGAAGTCTCTAAGACATGTTGCACAGCAAGTTGGTGTTTCAAAAACCTCAGTTCAAAGAGCTGCTAAACTTTTAAAATTTAAACCTACAAAGTGATTATAGTTCATGAATTACAACCTTGTGACGACGAAAAACGAGTAAATTGCTGTAATTGGATTTTAAAAATATCGTTGATGGTAGTACTGTTGACCTACATTTAATAGTTTACTTAAATGAGGCTTGGTTTCATTTAGGTGGTCAAGTTGCTCCACTGAACAATAGGTTTTGGAAGCATGGAGATCTCTCAGTGTAATAGTGCGTGAAACAATACGTGCGATCGGTGGCCCCGTGGCCTGGCAATATAAGAAACGCTCTGTAGTTAAGGTATCTGTATTGCCTTCTACAATAACATTTACAGTACCCTTTAAATTTAATAAAATATGTTCGTTCATACAAACCCAAATACTTATAAATTATTATTTAGAAGTGGCTGCTAAATGGAATATTGAAATATGAAAGTATTGCACGATAATTCTCTAAAACAGTGAGTAGGCTCTTTTAAGTCTCGTATTTTCAGCGTTTATTGTATAACTTTGTACACACTATATTTCTTATCTGATTCACAGCAAAGATGACCCTGATTAAAATCCATATAAAATACTTGGGCACTTAAATAGCGTTATACTTGAAGATTCAAACATAATGAAGCGAAAACAGTAAACAATTAGAAATGAATTCAACTATAAAACTGTAATAGTTCCAAATACTGTTGAGAAGCCTATCTTTTAATTAAAATAATAATAAAAAAATAAGGCTATAGATTCGAATATATTTAAAAGTGGGGTTCCTCGAAACATAAAACTCAATAAATTACCAATAGAGAGCATAATTGGATAGACCGACGAAGAGTGACAGGAAGAGATGGGAGTAGAAAGAGACAAAAAAACCATTAACTTCGTTCGTAAAAAGATTTGTCACGAGGGTCCATAAGCTTTCGTGGATTGCAAAGCTGTCATGTATTAATAAAACTAAAGTGAAGCTATGACAAGACAAAATGTCGACAGAAAATGTTAATGAGTTGAAATGCGGAGATAACTATATTAACATCTAGAGTAATGTATTTCCTTCCAAGCGCGAAATGGCTACATTAGCGAACACTTCTTAAGTCTTTCTGCAGCCTGGCAAACTTTTGATCTCATTATAATTTTAGCAGTTCGATGTTTTAAGTACTCTTAGCCAAATACCACGAACTAAGTATTTTAGCATATCTCTGTTAAGATATCTAGCAGGAACAAATTAATATTAATCATTTTTAAAACGTTTTAACACGTTTAATACTTCTTCTTTTGCAAATGCTGATCTAAAAGTTATACAAAGTAAGCAAATAAAATATTCTCAACCCGAAAGAATACTTTTCTAGGACAAAGTTCCATATTTCAAATAAATGCCTTTTGCACCTGCATAAATATTGACCACTCATATGGACTGACAATAGGTTTCTTGAAATGCTTGTGAAGTAAATAAAAATAACTTAAATAAACAGTGCTTTTGAACGGTGTTCATCCGTTAAGAGTACGAGCAGCGACAGCGGAGAACACGTGCTACTAACTTGTTCCTCTGACCTTCAGTGATCCGTCTGAAGTATTGCAGCGTTATACGTGCCGCCGTTCGGATGTTCTTAAAGCGATAAGTCTTGAAACGAAGTCTTTTCTGCTCTATTTGTTAGTGCTGTCATAATAAAAAAGCCAGTACACAATTATTGTGTATGGCTCTTATGTGAAGACAAACTCTGAGGAAAGTGAGACAGCGATATTTAGGAAAATTCTCCAGTGTTCCTGCACCTTACACATGGATTGTTCTTAATTTTGTGAATAAATATATAGAAACGGAATCTGTTCTGGATAAGAAATCGAAAGTAAACCGCAGAATGTGAATATGGTGGAGAAACTTGACGGAGTTGAAGAAACATCAGAAAGAAATCCAAAGAAATCTCTGTGAAGGCTTGCACAGGAAACAGGAATTTCGCAACCTCGGCTTGGAAATGCAGCAAACTTTTAATCTCAACCGAATAAGAGAACTGTATTCAGGAATTACATCTTTGCAGAATTATTGGACACTGAGAGTACGTATACATTTTTACAACAAGATTCCGCTACAGCGCATGTAGCTGCTTTTTCTGAAGAAATGCTTTAATGCAGGCTCATTAGTAAAGGATTATGGTTTAGCGCGATCCCCAGATTTTACTGTATGCGATTTTTAATTATGTAGGAACTTGACAAAAAGAGTATCGGAATAACCCGCATACGTTCAAAGAACCGAGAGACAATTAAGAAGAGAAATTGCAGAAATTTCACAATGGTTCCAGCTTCCGCAAAGATGAAGTCCATTTGAAAGCCCTGTAATGATTAATTGTTTAAGAAAGGATAGAGCTGAAACTGTCTATCACCATTATTCATTTGTTTTTGCACACGGAAGCAACCTCCTGACAGATATTAACCGTCAGTTCTTTCTGAGTTGTGGGTTTATTTGTTCAACAAAGCAAGTTTCTCTATTAGGTTAACTTCTAAAACACTATGTGCAACAATTAAATCAGAGGCATAGTTTCGTTCGTTGTGTCACAATTTAAACTACCTCATGTGTCTACGCACACTGTTTTGGGGGTAATTGACTACAATACATTTGCTGTTGCTTAAAAGATGGAAAGTAGAAAGAGACAGCACTAAATCCCTCACGGCAGTAGACAATTGTTAACAGCCTAATCTCAAAAACATTAAATAACGTGTGCACCCTACACAAAATTTCTCTTGTAACTGATTGCACATGTTTATCTCTTTTCCCAACACACGCTTGTAAACAATATGAAAGCCAGCGAAATAAGCATGGCTAAACATTAAACATTTTCACTGTCAAAAGTTGCAATAGTCACAACATGCACAATTGTCACTGAAAGACTATGCAGTGCAGGATGAATGTGACAGTGCTTCTTAGCCCCTTTGACCGTTATTAACGCACCCTACTCCTAGAAAGCTCAGGTAGCAGCGAAATAGTCATGTTTCAACTTAAACCACACAGCCTGTAAACAGCGTGGAGATGCCATTACGAAATATACAGTCACTCAGCTACGAGAACTGCCCCGAGAGGAATGTGCTGCTTATCCACTTCCCACGCTACTTGACATACTGCAGAGCTTGAGTTCGGACATTACTGGAGGTCACATAGTGTAGAGAAGAAACGCTGCACACTTTGTTGCTGGGGTAAAGGATGTCAGTTGTTTCTGTCTAAATTTGTCATACGTCTTAAAGTATATAGATGTCTATTTAAGTGTGGGCATCACAATAATAGCACTTTCTTTGTTAGTGCATACATTTAGTACATCACCTCAGTCAATAAAGACATGTATCCCGTACGAGATAACATAGGAGATTATTCCAAACCCGGATAAAATAAGGAAATATTAGAAGAGCTATTGTAGAAAATACGGTCTTGTAAGTTATTTGTTGTGAGAATGTGAAATCAAATAATGCAGATAAGTTGACTGCACACCAAACACGAAAAATGCGTATAATATTCATGGTGAATTAACCCATTTTATGCGGAAGGTTGCACAAGCATCCAAACGCCCTACGGTGGCGTACGTTGTTCATAAAAGGCCATGGAAATCGTAGCGGAAGGCTACAGTAACGCAATCATTTTTAGCATTGCGTGTCACTAATGATTCCATAGGCTTCTACCTCCTGAAATTGAAATTGGACGTTCATTGATCAGAAACAAATATACAGGCAAACTTGAACTGGGTGGTATGTTTGCGAACTATATTTCGCATGCAATGAAAACAGATAAATTTACTCTTTTTATATGTAATGTTTCAAAAAGAGGCAAATTCACTCGCTGAACGCTTTATTACTGGCGATAAAAGTTGGACGCATCATTCAACGACCGAGACGAAATGGCATAGCGTGGTTTGGAAGACGCCTGGTGAAAGCGCTGCTAAAAAGAGAAGGTTTGCGCTTCTACAGGAAAAATGTGTGGACTAAACCACAATGAATGTCCAGAAATTCTGTGAGGTTTTGACGTTACTATGAGCTGCAAACGAAAGCAAAAGAACCAAACTTTTAATTTGCAATGCTCGCCCGCATTCATCTCAAAGGGAGATTTTTACAATTTTCCGTATTTAACAAACTTGGCCGCGAGTAATTTCCACTTTCACCTCCAACTCAAAGAGCATCTCGTTGGCCCGCTATTTGAAAGTACTAAGGGAAATTCGAAGCGAACAGGGGGCAGCGCAAACAATACACGTATTGAATAACTTTATCACGCTATCGGAAACTTTTGGACAAAGAGAAAGTAAAACAGAAGTTCTGATAAGCGTTATTAAACAGAAAAATAATACTTCGTCTAACCCTTTTTTTCATTTTACCTGTAATTTACCCAAATATTTATAAATACTTTTAAACAGAAAATACAATGAGACATCAATACACTGTAAAAGCATGCACTTCCTAATAATGAACTTTCTATACAGCAGGTCACCTAGTCACAATGAACATGAATTGAGTGACACATGATTGTTACCTACATGTGACGAAGCTGTGGTAGTAATTGTAGTTTTGCTCCTATTGATCCTTATTGCTCGGTGTCAAAAAGCTTATTGCCTCAATATCTAACCACACTCCTGCCGGAAATAATAGGAGAGAATGAGCTCTATGTTCAGATAATTCTGAACAATAAATCAATTCCAGCCTGTTAGACTTAACTGACGCTTATGTTGCAGGCTAGGGCGAATCAAATATAAATAGGAGTATTTACTTTACTCTTGTGAAAAATACGGAGCAAAACACACCTTTCAGATGTTACACCTGAGGTTTCAGGAGTAAGGCATCGCACAGACATTAGTAGCATCATGTCCGAGCAACAGGTACACTCGTCGAATGTTCAACGTATTATTAATAATGTTTTGACATCGAAAGGCTTATAACCAACCAAAAGTTTGTAACGTTTGGATAAGACACAAATGTATGAGGAACATGAAACTGTGGAAAATGAAAGTCGCCAAATTCGACCTCGGACGAGCGTAATGGAAACCAATATTCGGGTCGTTCCAGGCCTAATCGAGTATGATCAAAGTATGACGATTTCTGAAGTCGCTTTTGAGGTTGAGATAAGTTATGGAAGTGCTCATTCCATCGTTTCAGATGACTTGACAAGGCAGGTTCATCCAATTCTCACTGAGGATAAAAAAAGGCTACACCAGGAGGGAGTGTCAGAGGCTTCTGGCTCAATACCAGGGTCAAGCAGAAATATTTCTGCATCGAATCGTAAGCGGCAATGAAACAAGAGGAGACCACTTCTGAGGCGAAGCAAGCGAGCTGGAGCTCAGAAAAAGACGGGGATTCCGCTTCTGTCAAGGCAAAAACTCACCTTTTAGCTGGGAAAGTTCTACTGACAGGTTTCTTGAACGCTCAAGGCCTTTTGTTGATAGATTTTCTGAATGAACATCGAAAGGTCAATGCAGCCCATTACAGCTGCAGATTCTGGTTGAGGCGAAAAAAACAGTCAACGACCTATTCGAATTCTTTCCCGAAATAACGCTCGTTCCCATATAGCTGCTTTGACACGGGAGAAAATTGGACAGAATTGGAAGTCGGCGATTTTATAGCTACGAAGATGTTGATGGAAACATTTATAAACAATTCACTGCAACGCAAAACCCATGCTTTTCTTTGATAATGGAATAAGAACTAGGAAAAATGTGTTTGTAATTTGGAAAAATATGTTTCTTTTCAATTTATTACAAAAAAATCGTTTATACTTAATAAATCCCTGCAAAAACACTTAGGCTATTCAAGGAATATTTGGATTTTGGACAAAATGGTAGCAATTTAACTTGCATATTTTTAACAATCATAACATCTATTCTGTTCCAGGAGAATACAATATAAACATACATTTTAAATTGTGCTTTAATTTAAACTTAGTTTTCTTGCAACCCTTGTCAGTTATATTAACACATGGTAGTTAGTGTCGATGGCCACCTTCTTTATTCCAATCTATGGCCTTACAGACACTGCGGCTATTGATAACCTCTCTTCAGGCCGAGATTGGGCCGCAAATCTGCCATGATTTATTAATATGACTCCGACATATCTTTTTGTGCAAGAAAACTTATATTTACATGATGTTTTATTGCATTTTGAATCGATCTTTAAAAGATCTTCTATTTCGTGCTCTTTATTACATTGTTAATGGCCGGATCGTGTGATTTTACCACACTTGACGCCTATTCTGTTGTATGGCACGTTTTCTGGTGGTTAGCAATAGTGGACAATGTGGAAATGGGTCGATTAGCGGTTTTCGTGTGCATCCAATATTGTTAGAGTTTCCAGAATAATGAGAGGACTTTTACAAAAAGACTGTGAAGAGAGATTTTTCTACTGTATACCCACTGACTGCATATGCTTTTTATCAGATGATTTAGATACTCAAAGTATTTATATATGGAATCAGATAAGAGAGGTTTGTGGTTACGTACTCAGAGGAGGACGCGGTAGTTCACTTGGTTAGAGCCTCAGCATGAAAGGCTTAAGATAGTGAACCGTATTTTTTAATTCTAATTTTCCATTTCCAAGAAAGTATTTGCCTAAACTTTCAGATGAAAAATAAATGAAAAGGGCCTCCCGTTGTCACACTTCTGGAAGACACTGGCTATCCGTAGCTAGGCCATTTTTGTTTATGTTTGAGAAGTAGAGCCCTACTGCAAGTGCAGTGTGGCTTGTTCCGACTTTTGTGCCTAACTCCCTCACTATCCCTCAACGACCCACCTCCAGCAGTGATTGAATCAAATCACTGTAATGCGCTTCAAGGATGTGACGACCTAAACGTGGTGCATCTTCTACTCTATTGCCGAAAGTCCGGCACCCCACAGGCTACCGTTCGATATGGCAAAGTTTTATTACTACAGCCTTCTCGCAGAACTGCATGACATTCTCTCACGTTCTTAACACGTGTAACTCAATTTTAATAGTTACTTGCAAACTGCTCACTTTTAGAAAATATCACTTTAGAACACGTTACACGACAGCTTCGCATTCGTCCGTCTAAATATACATTAGTAATGCTGTGTTGAACAGCTATGCTATTCCTCTAGACAGTTGAGAACAACAACACCTTCAAGCATTAATTAACAGCGTGGCGACAGTGTTATCTTTATTTTCTTTCTAGCCCTTGTAAAGATAGAAGACTGTGAATATGTCAAATTACAACAATCTACAAGTTGTGGGAAAAATAAGAAAAAAAATGCATACGTTTTAAATAGCATATCCACGAATTCTGAAGGAATGTAATGTCAACATGAACTATTTGATAATTTTGAGTTTCTAAAAAATATTATACAACTGAATGAAAAGATCAAAATGGTAAATGTCCCTTTCTCTTTCATTTTCTGGATGTTTTTATTGCTCACAAGAAATTATATAGCGAATAACTTAAAGAATTCAGATCTTTTTTTTTTTTTTTTTTCCAAAATCTGTTGACAAAAATTTTTAACTGTTACCCTACCGATGGAGTGTGGATCAAAAGTTATAAACCTCATATAAACAAAATTACACGATTATCTGCCTGTCATAAGCAACGCGCAAACCAAGTGTGTGCGAAATGCAGTATTAGGAAAAATGCAGTGCCTGTGCTCTACATGCTGGGGTACCTTTGTACTTAAAACTGCTTCTAACAATTTCACAATGCTCGAAGATAATGAAATAACACCTGTAAAGATTTCTGTTCCTAATGCATGATGGTCATCTCCAATAATTACCAATATTTATTTGTTATTTTCATTTCTATATTTTGTTCTAAACCTAAGATCGCGGGTTCAAACCCGGCCAGAACCTACGGATTTTTCGGGGGTAAAAAATCATGTATGGCTTCCTTAGGAAGAGAAGCAAGCTGTGGGTCCCGTGTCGTACATTTACGGCACGTAAAAGCACATCAAGTATGAAAAAAAAGAGGCCTCTGAGCAAAATTTACTGGCCGTTTCACGTCCTGGTTTGAATGGGACACTGATGACCTGATATTTTTAATGGTGTTTAACACCCGTTTTTACTACTGAAGCACCACAGGCGGTGGACACTGATGATACAGGAAATGAAATGATATATTGAGAAAGGATTTTTTTAAGGAAGGAAACGTTACAGGCCTAAGTTTAGAGTACCTTCCCGGCATTTGCCATTTATGAGGACTAAGGATGACCTGGAAAAAACCTCAGTCAGGGAGGACGGCCCTGGCGGGATTCGAACCCCAGACCTCCTGCTCACGAGTTCGCGCCTTAACGACTTCGACCACCCTTGGCGGTTATGATGATCTGAGATAATAAAGAGCGTCCGTAAATAAACCAAATCAAAAAAAAAGAGGATATTTTTAACAATAAAATTTCTTCCAAAATAAAGTTTTGCATCTTAATAAACAATAATTTAACAAATTCACAATATACAACATTTTTAGATAGTCTGTGCATTACAGGAGAGCAGCAACCTGTGCTTCAAAGAGTTAAAGGCTGCCATCCAGAAATTCATACTCTGTTTTTGGGTTTCCGTAATTGATTAATGGACGAACAAATATAACTGCGATAAAGTCGCCGGGGAGTGATTCATCTTAATTTATTAACCTTACTGATAACGGAGAAGTGCTTTTCAAAGTTTACTTAACTCTATCATAAAATTTGCCAAGGTTTTCAAAGCTAACCCAAAATGCTTTTAGCAGGAACCTCGCAATTTATTCTGCTGAAAAGTAAGGTCGATAAAGAAAACGTGGCATCATATTTAAAGTGCAGGTTGCCTGTAACGAAACACCGCGGGTGGCCGAGGTCGTTAAGGCACGGTCTCGTGAGCGGGAGGTCTGGGGTCCGAATCCCACCAGGACCGTCCTCCCTGACTGAGGTTTTTACCAGGTTTTCCTCAGTTCAAATTAATGGCAAATGCCGGAGAGGTACCCTAAACTTAGGACTGGAACGATTCCTACCTTAAAATCCTTTTCCAATATATATATTGCATCTTTTGTATCATCAGTGTCCACCGCCTATGATTCCTCTGTAGAAAAACGGGCGTTAACACCATTCATTCATTCATTCATTCCTGTAATGAGACATGGGGAACATACGACAAGTTCCCAAGTACAGCATATATATATATAATATAGCTACCGGGTGTTAATTATACAACGCACTAGGAGATTCTTAAAGTTCTTCTCTATGAGAAAAATGCATGAAGGAAAAGTGCCATCAAGTATGCGAGGATCCAGTCAGGTGATGCTGTGAGCTTCCTGTATAAAACACAAGTTTTATTTAAGCAAGTTTAAAGAGTTGTAACTTTTGGAACTTTCCTTAAGTTCCCAACTTCAGAGAGTAGAGTGGGGGTGTATTTATAGAAAAACCTTGAACTTATTTTGAATCCCATCATTTATGAGTACTGCGAATTCGTTTCATGGCCTGCCATTTCCTATTGGGTCATTTAAAACAAATACTGTAGGCAGAGGGACCGAAAATCTTTCGTCACCTTCGACAACGCAGTACCAAAGGTGCAGGTCTATTACACTCTACTTGAGAGGGCTTTACAAATGCTCAGATCTGTATACATCAAGCAGATCATCATTTAGAGCAATTGCTACATTAAATGAACTTTAGCTACTGTGTTTCCTTCCATAGTTCACCACTTTCAAGTTGAACCCATCTACATAAAGCGAGACAAAAGCGGGGCTTTCTACGCCCAAATATAAAGACAGTAGTGTTTTTGAATAAGTCACCTTTGTGATTTATGATTGCTTTGCGCGGGGTGCTGGAGTTCATTTTCCTATTACAGAACATAAAAATACAGGCAGCGATAACAACACATAATGCTGAAACTGTGCAGTATTATAGTGCTCTTGATATTTTGCGATGTAAAACATCTGTGGTTCTTAAAGAGCCATTGAAGCGGCGATAAAAAGAATGAATGAAATGATCCATTCTGATACGTTTTCAAAAAGTAATTCTTTGGAAAAGAGTACATACGAAACCGCAATATCCACACAATAACAAAAAAAAAAAAAAACAAAACAAAAAAACAAAAGAAACAAACTGCCCAGACCGCATTTGACGGATGAATGGCAGATCACAGCCTGTAGTGTCTATTTGATAATGCTCATATTCACTTCCTGAAGCAATTTTTTCGATTCTATGATCCTTTTAAAATTTTGTTCGAATTTATGACATAACATTTACAATTTACTTTCCATATCCCTGAATTAATTCTGTATGGAACTGGGGCCCTAGATTTAGTCGGGGGGTTGTTAGTAGTAAGTATATTTATTTCAGTAATGACTTGCAATTTACATAAATTAAATACTTAACCAGCACACGGGTCTAGCCAGAAAAAAAATAATAAAAAAAAACAAACACACAGAAATAAACCGAATTACACATATACAAAAATTATGAAACAACCCTGTCCCTACCCCATAATGTAGAAAACATTGATGTCATGAATAAGAAGTTTAAATTTATAATTACAGGGTACTAAACGAGAGAAATACATCGAGGGTAGGTCCATAAGTTTCCGTCCTAACCATTTTCTATGTATGATAAAGACAATTTTATTTCACTTTTCAATATAGTTTCCCTCTATTGCAGTACGCTTCTCACATCTTTGAATTAACATTCAATACCCCCCCCCCCCGCAAATAGTCGGAAGTTGTCAGCCCGTTGTCATCAGTCGTTGTACTGGTGATAATACGAGGGTTTAAACTGCATTTAACAGTAAAAGAATTAACTTTTTACTTTCTCGTTGTGCTAGACGAGAATTATTGAAAATGATCCCAATATAGTACAGTGTTGGACAAAACAAATTCCCGAAGATAAAAGTTTTAATGGAAGGCAAATTGCATGAATAGGATCAGTTTAGAGCGTTCGCCACAAAACTCAGTATCTAAGCTTGTGCAAAACAAAAAACGACCCTTCTGCAAGATATGCAAGAAAGTTACTAATGCTATAGAACTATACAGGTATACACTTGTTCATTCTTTTGAGTTTGGTTTGTTGTATTAACGGACGTACTTTAGCATTTCAGGATATCAGCGTATGCTTTTGAGAGTTTTTTTTTATTGTATTTAACGCCTATTTTCACTACTGAGGCACCACAGGCGATGGACACTGATGATACATGAGATGAAATTATAAACTGGGAAAGGATTTTTTTTAAAGGAAGGAAACGCTACAGGCCTAAATTTAGGGTACCTCCCCAGCATTTATAGGACTGAGGAAAACCTGGAAAAAACCAGAGCAGGGAGGACGGTCCTGGAGGGAATCGAACCCCAGATCTCCCGCTCATGATTCCGCGACTTAACGATCTCGGCCACCCATAGCGGTTTGAGAGAAGAGGATCCGGTTCAAAGAGTTAAATTAAAGTGGTTTTGAACGAACTTGAAATAAATACAGTTTCAATTAGACGGGTAAGTGACAAAGTATTCTCGCGATATGGAACTTGTGGACAGTACAAATCTACCAGAAACTGTCTCCGTTCTACAGCTGCCATATACAAGTACACAATGAGTTTATTTGAGTTACTAGCGGGCTGAGCGTGACTGTACAACTCAGATAATCTCCCCATATTAATATTCCTGTGTTAAACTTAAAGATAGAATATTAATATTAATGCGCAATAAAAGGACATATTTTAGATACCTATTAAATACGAACTTTAAGAAGCAGTAACTATTACTAAGTACTTAAAATGTCATTTTTAACTATACTGTGCTCCAAACTTTTATTACTTCTTATATGTTTCCTTATTAGCGTTTCATAGCTTTACAAGTCTGTTTAAAAATCAATTCTAGAACGTAGTGTTTCTCTTTTTTATTTTTATACTTAGAGAAAAATAATAAAATGCAACATCCTTAGTTAGAAACGTTTTGTCTTATAGTTTTTGGGTAACTCCCCATTCCTTAAACAGTATCATCGCTCAAACTAACCGTTATACTTGTGCTCTTTCCAGAATAAAATGTATACGAACTCATAAATCTCCCTTTAGTTGGTACCCAGTTGCATTTGCCATTCTTGAGAAACAAATACTTAATAAACAAAATATTCAACATGTCCTTTCACAGTTTTTCTGGATGAAAGTTTAAAACAAGGATATCAATGGGTTCAACCATAAACGTTCATTGCAGAGAGTGCCATGATATTGCTCTCTGTCACACAAGGAGACAATGCCCTGAAGAACGAGAGCAGTAGAGGAAGGGCTAAGTCGTAAAAGAAGGGAATAAAGATAAAGATAAAAGCCTACGAGTGTATCTATGTGTTGACGTCATCATTTATAGTGTTTACTCGTGGTACTGAAAATATATTGTGATTCTCTACACTTACAATAATTATATAAAACTGAATGAGATATCCTTAGAACAGAAAGAAAATTTCTTAGGTACAATTGCACACGAAATTATTATTATTATTATTATTATTATTATTATTATTATTATTATTATTATTATTATTATATGAATACTATTTGTGCACAATATGGAAACGTTACTAAAGACATTTTAATTAGTAAAAAAAGCCATTAAAGATAATCAAATCTTCTAGTATGCTAACGTTTTTTCTCAATCTAAATTACAAGGGCTATTTCATGCATGTATATCCAAACAAACATGAAGTGCTTGCGGCAAAATTTAATGCAAACGAAGGAATAAGGCAATAAATGGTCACACAGTTCACTCAAGTCGTTTCAAATGTGGTTTAAACCGACTTGATTGAGGTTATTTGTCTTATTGCAACATCGCCCACATGCTCAATTAAACCAAACTGCCCCATACGAGTACACACTGCTCTTGATTGACGTCAAGAGAGGGCGTTCTTCGCACTAGATCACTTACTGGCGTCCCTTCAATTTCAGTGTCTAATAGAGGGTTGTGTGTGTATATATAATTGTGTGTATATACCGGGCGTTAATAAACTACACCGCAATAATTTCAGAGATCATAGAGGGATCTGAGACAAAATAGGGAATTTATGATCTACGAAGAAAAATAGTTATTTTACGTCATTAATTTATGATAAATGTTGAAAACAGAAGCGATAAGCAAGCTTTAAAGCAAAATGGGATAAAATGTGTAATTTTTTGAACCTACTTCACGAGTAAGAAAATTCCGATTTCGGTAGTTCATCATCAGAGTTTTCAAGATTTAGAGCCAATAATCTCCAAAATGTCGAATAGTACGGCAATGAACAACGATTAATCGATTTGTGTTATGTATCTTGGTCTAGAGGAAATATTCGCCTAAATGTGTGGCCTAATGAATGGTATGAATAAGTATAAAAAAAAGTAATCAATATGACTCGAATTCTATAACAATGATCCGCTGTTACTTGATGCCAGTAAAATACAGACTGTCTAAAAGAACCTTCTCCATAGCTTCAAGAATCAAATATTCTGTATCTCAATTTGCTTTCTACAATCTCTGAAATTAATGTAATGTAATTTATTAATTTTCTTTATATAGAACTTCAGAAATGGTGTTATGTTTGAACAAAGACAAAACAGGATTGTGAAAAAGCTATACTGCAAATATTTGACCAAAGTAGTGATGAAGCAGGCTCTTTCCAGATGAATTGATGTTACAAAATAGCAACATCAACAAATGTAAACATAAATTCATCACCATAATGCATCGATCAAATATTTGAGGCATAAATAATTATGGCTCAAAATTTATTAAAAAAAAAAAAGACGATCCGTCTTCCTTAGAACTCATAACCTGCAATAGTTTCAGTGTCAATCTATTTTTATTCATTCTACAAGAAGGATCTTGTCATTTCCTATCCATTCAATTCTTATTCCGTTACATACAATATGTCTGATTTTATATGGTTATTTATATTTCTTTTTATACCTATACTTCGCTGCTGATCTTGAACATTTCATCTCTGGTACCTTTTGGATATGTTTCAACACTTTCGCGAATAATATCGTCAGAGATTGATACCACCTATTTGGAGCCTAAGAATGGACCCGTAACGAAAAAAAAAAAAAATAGTTTTGCAACTTGGAGCTTATGATTGACAAAGGGCCCCGGGCCTTAGATCATTTAGGTAATTTTAGGTCATGATACTAGAGATGAAACAATTTCTTCGAAATAAGCTATCAGCTTAATCTGACGCGAGCCAGGGTATATAACGTAAAAGGAAGGGCGTTAAATGTTGTGCCTGCAAGCCAGTAGCCTGCTGTTGCTTACATCGGAACCGTAGTCAGAGTTCAGGGTAAGCTACACTGTATGGTTGTTGCTAAGACAACTTCACGTCCATGGTAGAAAATGTTTCGTCACTAGTTGTGACTAAAATGTTTGTTTTGAACTTTGTATACAGTCACAAAATTATTTGAGAACATAATTTCCTTAAACTTATCTTTATTTAACTCCTCGTATACGGTGATTACTCATTCAAAACTGCATTGTACTATGATGCTTTCCGTAGATTTTCAAATGTGATGATCCGATATTTTAAATAAAGCGAACCTTATACATGGAAAAATTCCTTTCAACATTGACTGTGAACCCCGGTGCATGTTAGAACTAATAAGTATTTCCAGATACTTACTTACTTACTACTCTTACTTCTTCGAAACTGTTACCATTTCAAGAAACACAAGTTCACTGGCTTCATTTTTCATAAGACTAAGTTTATTTCCAGCTGACTTCACCACACTTATTCGACTTGACATCAAGCAACGATGTTGTTCTAAAGACATGATGATAGCTTGCAGAAACCCAAAAATTTACGTACAATCTCGTGGATTGGAGAGTAGGACCTGGAAAAATTTTAATGCACGTTGCTCTGTCACTATCGAATGAGTTTATAAATCTTTACACAAACTCAAAATGCTGATAACAATAATTGCAGGCATTCATTCAAACCCGTTTCCCATATAAGCAGCACTGAAGCTGGTGAAAGAAAGCTCAGGGCTTCAACCTGTATTTTTTATTTCTTCTGTTTCAATTTTTTTCCTTCATATTTTCGATTAGGCTATTCAGATTTAGTAAGAGTGTTCTTATTTCCCCCGTAACCCAATGACAGGCAAGTGCTAAACAGGCTATCTGTAACCATTTTGTACACAGTGCTTTAAAGAAGTTAACTGCTTGAACCATTTTCGTGATAAAGAGTAAAAAAATCATGCTGGACACCATTGGACCACAAATAATGAATTATGCTCTTATTTTTTCTTTCTACAGGATTTCACAATTTAGAAGAAAATATTTTCATTGCCGTGGTCTTCATTCAATACTCCATAATTAAATTTGCATGTAATGGCTTGTAGAACCCGAGGTTTCGTCAATTAAGATCCAGATGTTTTGCTTGTCCACATTTGCTTTTATTTCATTTCTTGTTTTTCCATGACACTGTTAAAGGTAATTTTTACTTGTCACTACTGATGTGGAATTTATTTTCTGGTACACTTCCTAAGAATAGCTCAGAATATATTCAGTATTATTATTATTCTTAATATTATATATTACAATATATAATATATATAATATTATAATGTTATATATATATTCTTAATAATATTATTCAGTTTGTTGAATGGAGTATTTACCTAAACACATGCTTCTTAATAAAATAGTAAATTCACTGAAATCGTAGCGCTGCACTTAAACTTAATAACGTTAATCTTTTCAGGGTAAAAGAAAAAATTGAGAACGCCCTTTTCCAGTTAACATGTCCCGACTGAGAATCGAATCCGTGCCCGGCAGCTACAAGCAGACGCTCTTTTTACATGTTACTCGTTGGTGAATCTTTTTTGCTACATTTTCATATCATAAATTTTTACAATATTGAACAAGGCTTGATTTACAGTTTTAGAGGCCAGAGCATAATATATTTCTTTCTTTCACCGACGTATTTTTAATTCTCTGTTTTGAGGAGGAGGATAAAAATCATATGCTCCCTTTAAGTATTGCTGATTTTATCTGGTCACAAAATAGGAACAGAGCTGATTGCATTGGTTGCAACATTATCGCTTGTTTCCTCTAGTAAAATAGCAGGAGTTTGAAAGGTCTTAAATTGAGATATAGGATTACCTTGACTCTGCAGAACTATACATAGTGTAAATGTTGTCTGCATATGGCAATATTTTCATTATTAGTATGTTAAAATATTGGCACAGTGTTTTAACTGGAAGTCTCTGTGGGTAAAGGTAGTGTGTAACATTTGCAATGTGGTCCATTTTGTTTTTCCTGTTGTATGTCAAAAGATATACGTTCTATTTTGTTTGTTACTGACTCAATTTTGCATGAAGATGATATTTTTATTTCGTATATCTTGTAAATACACCTTACCACAATGAGCCAACACTTGCCTACCAACAAAACAATAATTTACATAATGCATAAATAAAATCTTGTACGATAAAATTTTTTGACATCCCCAGAATCTCAAAGGTCTCAGCGGAGGCTTGCCTAAATCAGACTCAACAGAGAAAGTATTCTCTACAGTAACTTGAAAATACAGTGCTGCCATACTACGAAATAAGTTACTTTAATTTTGTAGATGTTTTAACTTTGGGCATGTGGGAGTTAAAATGAAACACTTTACCGACATATGCATATGAAAACTAAAATGATCTGGTCTTTCGGTGAGTAGATAACTTTCTTTCGTGTAAAACATACTCATTAGTTTGATAATGCAATAACCATGTCATTAAATCAAAGACAGCTACAGTTTTACAGTGGCTGCTTGTTTAAGAAAACCAGTCTTTCATGTCTGCAATCAAGGTAGTTAATGATGAAAAGAAATAGACTGAACCTGAGGTAAGAAAAGCACAGATTCGAACACGCACTGATGCGCGCGCACATTTAACCGTAGAATTTGGTAAACTTTGCATAGGAACAGCAGAACCTGTTTCGTGGTCAGTGTGATCGCTTTTTCCCCTTTCTTTGAAGGCATGTTAAGAGTATCGTGTGTATCGTGTAGTGTTAGTTTATTTACGGACGCTCTTTAACGTCTCAGGTCATCAGAGTCCCATTTAATTCAGGGCGTGAAACGGCCGACAAATTTTGCTCAGAGATGTCTTCTCTCAGGCTTGAGGTTCTTTTTCATGCCGTAAATCTACGACAGAGGGCCAGGGCTTTACTTCCTTTTCGAAGGAAGCCAATACTTAGGATTTTTACGCCCGGTAAATTACCAATTATTGTAATTATAATTCTAAATGATGCGATAATTGGTCATGGACTAATTGACTTAATAGTCAATTTTTAATTATATTTATAGGAGTTAATCTAACTTTCTTCCCACTAGACCACCAGAACCAACAGTATCGTGTGCGTCATCCCAAATGACAACAGAGCGGCACTGACTGACCGAATAAACATTCAATTGTAAACTTCCAATCACGGAAAAAGCGACGGATCTTTCAGCATTTTGTCCGTTTCACGGTAACTGGCGAGTCGGCAGTCAGAGCGATGATTCCCGGTGTAGCGGATGTAATATCCCGGCTAATTCAAGTTTTCGCAATTACTACTACAGTTACGATGAAAATTAGAGATTTTGGAAATGTCCTCCTACATTCATTTATTTCTGGCATCTTTTTAATAGATTTCATTCACATCATTAGTTTGCCAAACGAAATTGAGTCAATTTAAACTTGAACGCAATGTTGTCCTTGAATTACAGGCAAATGACTCTGACATTTGGGTTCATTTCTGAAACTGGATATTACAGAACGTTAACGATATAGTAATTGATCTACAGTATGGAACAATCCCCCCCACATTTGAAAAACTGAAGAAAATGTAAAGCGGGAAACTGACTCAATGTCGGATGATTAACTGATGCGTGTGAATGATTATTTTCTAAAATATGACAACATTTTTGGCTGTAGCAAGACAACATTTCCCAACATCTCCTGTCTTAATACACGTGCTTATTTTCACTGTTATTGCAGCAATTGGGAGAGCTTGAATTAGTTGCCAGTTGCCGTGAAAGACCCAGTAGTAACGTCCCAAAAAATTAATGGAAATTAATTTCTGCAAAACGTTTTACCCATAGTCCGGCCTTTTGGATGTGTGGCTCATAAGAACGCGTCAGTGAATATTTGTTTAACAAAAAATTATCCGTTCTGTGTGATGATCTATCGCTTCTCTAAGTTTTTTGGAAACGTCCATTACACACTGTATTTAGGCATAGGAGTTAGCAGAGGTGGCGGCAAGAAATTCAGGATACCGTTTACCAGCGTATCCGGCCAACAGAGCTAAAGCTCTTTACTTGTTTAACTAAATATTTATGTGATATTCTCTTAACATCCGCAGGATGTTGTCAGGAGTATATCCACTTCCTCGAGAGGTTATCCTAGTTGTGCGGCCGTAATACACGAGAAACATAAGACTGACAAAGCCTTGCAAGCATATTTCCCCGTATTTAATTACTTTTGGTTTTCCATTATCACTCACACTGTTTTGAGTAGGCACAATACGTAAATCGTAAAGAAATGTAATGTCAGTCCTGGTGGTATAGAGTAACCATGCTTGCCTCTTAAGCTCAAGATCGCGGGTTCAATCCCGGCCAGGACCGATGGATTTTTTCGGGCGTAAAAATCCTAAGTATGGCTTCCTTTGGAAGGGAAGTAAAACCGCAGGTCCCATGTTGTAGATTTACGGCAGCAAAGGAATCTCAAGCATGAAAGAAGAGGCTATGAGCAAAATTTATCGGCCGTTTCAGGTCCTGAATTAAATGGGACGCTGATGACATGAGATGTTAAAGAGCGTCCGTAATGAAACCAAATACAAAAAAAAAAAAAAAAAAAAAAAAAACAGAAATGCAATTTGCTTGCTTCGCTGTGATAAGCTGGTTTTATATCAAATTATGTAGTGTTTGGAAGTTTGTGTCCTAAAAGGTTACAAAATACGGATGCATAGATCTTGCACAGTACAGTAATTATTGGCTTTCAATATCACAAATCAAAAGCGTAATCATTCTTATATAAACTCAATAAAAGTATAATCAATGACTGAAAAAAAAAGTTTAATTTTCGTGAAACCATGTTTTGTCGTAAATGAAGTTTATATGGCATGTAGATATGGTATGTGTATATCATATGTATACATTACTGTTTAATTTATGTCAACATAGTTTAAAATGTCACAAATTCACAAAGTCCTGTAAATAGTGAGTTTTTTATGTTTACTTTTTAGGGGTTTCTCGGAAAGACATTGTGGACACCTTTGTATTTAAAAAGATGAAGCAATCTCTCATTTTACATTGGAGTGAGCGAATACCTCAACTGACGGTTTCCCAACAGCCGGATAGACAGAGGTTCACCTTGAACATGCCTATTGTGGATTTGACGCATTTATTTTATTTATCCCTTTTTTTAAGTTTATCAAGTCATGACAGTACAGAAGCAAAGTGAGGAACTTCCAGGACTTGAGAATTGTATTCGAGAAGCGTGTGCAGCGATTTCAGCCTAAATGCTTACAAAAGTCTTTTGGGTTGCATTTGAACATGAACATTATGCTCACGTTCTCTTCGTTGTACTCAGATTGGATTAAGTTAACCGAAGGGTTTCAGACAACGTACATCTTTTATACACTACCGAATTTCCAGAAGGAAGGGATAAGGTGAGGGATACAAAGAATTGCAAGGTTTATAGGGCGGCAGGTACGAATGTGAGGCCCATATTACGTTTCTTTTGTTGATCTGTTCGAGCCCCATGGAAGGATCCTGTCACACAGACGCCAGGAAAGTTTTTCCAATGAGCAAATTCATATACTGCACATCGTTCACTACCAACCCACGTCGCCTACTCTTGCAACCCTAAAATGATAAACAAAGAAATGAAATGAGAAGTCGTGAGGGACAGATAAATTCATGGAATGTAAATATCCATTCCAGCGACCATGGAAAAACAGGGAAAAAAAAAAAAAAAAAAAAAAAAAAAACGTAAGATCAGAGTGGCCGGGACCAGGAATGTAAGCCTCAAACATTGCCACTTGGGTAACCCCGCTTGGTTTTCGGTGTCCTTAACTTATATTTGTTTGTATAGTAATGGTCAACTCCTTCACTAGCTGTGCCAGTGACCCAGGTATTCTTTTTAGGTATTTCAGGAATTATTTTGTCAAATTAGATAAACTATGGAATTTATTGGTTTAATACTCTTAATCCAAGTATCTTTTTAAAGAAAGTAAATTCGGTATTCATTTTGTTATGGGATAAATCAAAGAATCTCTTATGGTATTTTTTCTTGAATTTTGAGAGTTTTTTTTTTTTTATAGTTAAGTAGGTAAGATATTTTCTTTGATGCAATTTCTTCAATTTATGCATTGCGTCTTAAGAAATTAGATAAGGAATTCTTATTTCTTAATATAGGTAAAGCCAAAGAAAATTCCTTTGCTATACTTTAAGCTCAGGTGTTTATATAATCATTTTGCCTAAAGTATTTTGCGGTAAATTTGTTGTTCAATTTTATTTTGTATTGTTAGAGAGTAACAATGTTGTCCAAATTTCATTGTACGTTAAATTAAGGGAAATATGGCAGTACTCTTTACTTTGTAATCAGTAAACACGGCGCTAATGTGTGTTGTCTCGCTGATATGCATTATTTAATAAATGATTAATTGAAGGAAGCAACTGTTAAAATGTTAATGTCTTAATATAAGTTTTTTAATATATTAAAGAACATGTGCTAGAAACTTGTTCTTCTCCCACTACCAAATTTCGCTGGTTTAATCATATCAGTATGCGTCTTTTAAAAGGGGGGGGATAATTTTGCAGAATGAACAATTCATATACTTCATTCTAGATTTAATATAACAGCATTCAGAGTATCATGGGTTTTTTTTTTTTTTTTTTTTTGTATGACGTAAAAGTCAATTAGCCGCTGTGTATCCACACTGTCCGTGAATTTAAAGGTCAGCGGTGTTATAAAATATTAAAATTAATGAAGAGAGCCAGTGATGGTTAGAACCCGCAAAAGGGACTGCAGATGGGCCTGCTACTTGACCGATGTACCGACGCTCTCTGTACCCATACTCTTGTTTAAATGTTTGTTACTGTACTCATGCAAAAACCTGTTCATTTCAATTTCGCAGCGTGTAGGGGCTTTTTACTGATATAGCCTGCGATACAACGAAACACAGGCAGATTTAAAAACAACCGCTTGCCATTTTTTCCCGCACATAATTTGAAACGACTTTGCAGTATTTGATCAGTTACTCTCTACTCAAAGGACCTGTTCTGTTATGTAAATATTTATTATATGTGCCGTTAAATGTACCAGGCATCAACATGGTGTACGTGCACTTTTTTATATAGTAACTTACCTTGAAGAGCGTAATATGAATATACATTTTACAAAACACATTAAAAGGTAGTCAACGGTCATAAATGAGAAGTTGATAAAATAATTTGTGAACATGCTGATTATAATCTAACTGCTTTCGAATTATCATAAACAGATAAGAATATATTAGTGGCTTAAATTTAAAATGTTGGGCATTATAACAAAAGCAAAATAATGCATAGCAAAGAAATAAAACACGATTATACAGGTGAAAGAGATACTCCATTCCACCCTCATTGAAATATAATTATAATGTATATTTATATTAGCCCAATCATAAATTTCATGTATTGTAATTAGTTATGGCTATATGTGTGTCATAAGCTTTAACTTCAATGTAAGATTGTATAGAAGAAAAAGCTCCTTGGTATTTTGTTACGGAAGCCTGGAAAGCCAACAAAAGGGCCATAAAACCTCTATTCGGAGAAAGTAGCCCGAGGGTCGGGTATAAAGCCCCTTTCATTTTTTAAAAGGCGTGCTGTAGCAAGGTTAATAAGCCTTAAGAACTTACTCATTAATGTCTCTGAACCAAACAGACGTTGTAACTGTTTGCTCTTTAAAATAGCCAAAACAAACAAAATGTTTTAAACTTTAAAAAATGGTGAATAGAACGTGGAGCATTTAGTTCGGATTTGCTCATTGCTTAGGAAGCAGCTTAAGTTTTACATGCGGCGAGACGCACGCAGTTCGGCATTTGTTCAACGCAGAAGTAGTTGCAGGTTCGACGTTACTAAGGCACGCAGCTATAAGATCTACACGCGGCTAGAGATAAGCGATTGCTCAGTTTCGAAGTTTCACACGCGACAACTAAGTTTGTATCGGCGTAGCTAAGTCTATCGTACGCAAAACATCAGAGGACGCCAACATTTTTGAATATAATGAAATAGCATTATATATATTATGTCGCATCGCGTGCTTATTTACATTATTGAACTCCTCTCCCAGTTCTGTTGAGTATGTGTCAAAAAATAGCAGAAATCACCCTGAGAAATGGTTGTCACTGAAGCGTGGGTAACAACAACAATGACAACTACGCCACTGACTAAACCGCTTCACAAATTAGCCCAAAAATCTCCAGAGTTTAACAATATAACACAAATAAAATTGTCATGACAAAATAAACACCAAGACACAGCAACTACGATAGTTTTTAATTCACAATTTACTTCTTCAAGTTATTTTACACGGTTTCGTCGACTGCATGTTAAAATTGCGAATACCATGCACGGATATATTTATCTATAGGTGGCTGCTTTACGCATTCTGCTCGAAAGCGACATAGAACTGCAATCACGGATTTAATCGCATGTAATTCCGGCTCACAAATGCTTTCCCCACTGCTGTGGTCATTGTTTTCATTAAATGCCATCTGGGCCCTGTTTCACGAAACAACTAGTCTACTGGTTTACAAGTTACTAGTCGTTCTAATAAAATATGTTTCACAAGCATTTATTCCACAGTAGTAGAATCATAAAATGTTAGTCACTTGTCAAAAATACTGTTGTAGCGCCTGTATCCCAGCGTCGAGAAGGCTGTTTCCAGAATATTTATTACTCCATGAATTGTTCGTTGATGCGATTTTTTATGCGGCATGTGTTTTAAATCGATATTTAAGCGAAGAAATAACACTTATCTACCACACGAAATAATCTCTTGTGTTCAAAACAAAGTAAAAGTGCTGCATTTAATAACTGGGCATAAAGAAGGGCATTTGGGCAATTCTCTGACAAAATTACGAAGAAATACAAAGCTGAAATGTGGAAAATAAATAAGGCAAACTGTGAAAGAGTTGGGGCTTATATAGGAGAAAGATTACGCATGTGAGGGACACATATTGCCCAAAAATCAAGAAAACTACAATAGTAAGTGCTTCTATTTTACATTCATATTCGCCATTCATGTTATTATACACAAATAATTGTGTAAGTTGCTTAGTTTCTATTGAAATTTTCATGTAAAATAGATAATTGAATAAGAATGGGAATGAATGGTGGATTTGAGACCACATATTGCATAAATAACCTTTTATGATCTTGATAATTAAATGCGTCGAGATAAATTGATAGAATTAATACATAACTTATCGAACTATGTTCATTGAGAACAGTAAAAATAAAATTTCCAAGTTTCTAAATGTTTTCATGTAAGGCCCATTAAAACCAAGTGAATATTCAGAAAACACTGTTTTTATTGCAATTATTTTTTTACTAACCTTGTATAAAACACTACTCATGTGCAGAATCAAAAGAAAGATATACTTTTAAATTTAATATAAAGAAAAGGGATGCTAACATAATACGATTAAAACAAAAAATAACAAAAATTTATAACAGGTTGCTAGGAGAATTCAGTAAGGATAAAATATTTTTACCACATTTACACATGGGTGCCCGCTAAGGGGTTTATTTCCACCTCCATAGCTTTATGGGCCTAATTGCCGCATATTGTGGTTTAAAAAATCTTACGTTTCTCCAAAAATCACTTCTTTTTTACTAATGGTGAATGTTATTGCATTTTAAATACTATAGCTAAATACCTGTTAATCTTAAATCGCAAAAAAGTCAATAAAATTTTCGTACTGTTGTCGCTTTATTCTGATATTATTGTAGCCATTACTCAGGAATTAACAGTGTATACTTTTCTGCTTGATGCCTTATTGACTTCATTATCAAACTATAGCATAATGATTACGTCAAATTATTTACCTTCCACAACAATGTCTCCGCGCTGAATACAAACTAAGTTGTAGCATATTCTATTACTATAAATGCTGAATAATTAATTGTAACGATTAAAATTTCTAGTCATAAATATCTTTTTAAAAGCGAGGTTTAAAATTGTACATAATTAAGCTTTATAGTCCAGGAAGGATAGCTAAAGTTTCGCTTAAGTAGCAGCTTCAAGAAAAGGAAAGAATTTCTGATACCATTAGAAATATTTCCTGAAGGCTTTTTGGGGGGGGGGTTGTCATTTGCATTTACAACATTAAGTACTTCAATACGGCCAATTTTATTTATTCATTATAGTAAAAATTGTAAGTTATTTTACACCCGATCAACAAAGTATTTCTTCTTTGTAAATCAGGGATTGAGTAAAAATTATATATAAAATTTAAGTGTCACTAGTGGAAGAAGATATTCTCTAACTTAGGTAGATCTGGAACAGCGTCCACCCGCTTCGTCATCTGACGGACTGACGGAGAGGTAGCTTTCCCATCAAAAATGCGGCAGCGACCGACGAGATGCGGTGTGCTGATCATATGCCTCCCAAGGTTGCAGGTTCAGACCCGGCCAGGATTGATGGATTTTTTCGGGCGTAAAAATCCTAAATATGGCTTCCTTCGGAACGGAAATAAAGGCGTGGTCCCGTGTCGTATATTTACGGCACGATAAAGAACCTCAAGCCTGAAAGAAGAGGCCTCTAAGCAAAATTTGTCGGCCGTTTCACGCCCGGAATTGAATCGGACACTGATGACCTGAGATGTTAAAGAGCGTCCTTAAATAAAACGAATCAAAAAAAAAAAACTCCTCGCAATATTGCACTTTTGTCCATGATGTCGCAAGACGGAGCAGAGGACGCAGCGGTCCTGCGGAACGCCTTCACTCTCCGGGGCTGTTAGGCTCGGGGATAATTAGTTGTTGAGGATTGCTTTATTTCAGGAATAGATGCACGTTATCTTAATAACGACGATTCTTTACCCCTTTTCCCAAAATAACCTTAAGATTCAACAGAGAAATCCCCCGATTCACACGTACAGCTGGAAGAAAGTTCAATCAGTACAACCCATAACTATGTGGTAAAGCTTTCGTGTAAAAGATAGTCCAGAAAACATAATTTATACATTGGAATATATTTAGTCAGTTTAAATACCAGACAAGTAGGGCTAAGTGGACTCTTAGCTAGAGAAGAGTAAGGTAAACAGGACTAAATATCAAACTATTTTCGAAAACCCCTACTTCATTCGTTCTTCTAAATCTGCCTTAAAGTCTTACTAAATTATGTTATATAAATATTTGTACTGCTACCACCATTAGTACTAATACCACCTTTACCCTATCTGATAATAATAATAATAATAATAATAATAATAATAATAATAATAATAATAAAACTCTTAGAAAAGAAATTCGTAAAATTTTTCAGTGCACCCCTTTATAGAAAATTCTGCGGCCGCTTGTGCAGATATATATATATATATATATATATAAAAATAAAGTAACACTATTTACAATGTAAAAATTAACAGTAACTATAAAAGCAGAAAAGGATAAAACACTAAGAGAAAGTCACACTTGAAATCGCTACATTTCGTACTAGAGTTTTGTTATGGCAAGATATATATATTGTAAGCATAAGCGTATTTTTGGGGTGTGGTTTCAATGCAGGGGGATTGAATGGGATCACAGGGTAAATTTGGACTGTTTTAATGACTTAGAGTCATTAGCGGGGAAGGATATTGTTCACTGTATTAATAAAGTCCGGCACTGGTTGAATATTTAATTTATTTTACAACTTGACAGGTTACTTCCTGACGGCTCGTAGCTGACCTCACTACTCACTTAGACTGACTTTAGGATCAACTTAGAATGACTTGGAATGTCTTAGACCGCTTAGACTGCCTGCTTCCGTATATCTATTGAGTGAATCCTCTCGTGTCTCTTTCGTATGTCTCTTACTTCTGACTTCTGTACTCCAGTTTTCTACAACATCGCCACGCCTCTCGCTAAATTAAATTCCCTCGTATATTATCCTATTTTGGTGTTACATGTTCACCGTTGGCTATCTTAAAAATATTTATTTGTATCTAAGTTCTCCTTATTGGTTGATTTTTATCTGATGCCCATTGGCTATAATTATTCCCTTCCTCCTGGTCTACAATGTCTTCCCACGAGCCTGAATTTTCCAAGAACACTTGGATAAATAAATTTCGGCACTTTCCTGTAAAAAAACATTTTCGTCTCCTTTCTCACATTTCCATTTTCTATTAAATTATTGCTATGTCTGACTTTGTTCAAATACTGTCCCGTTACAGCCACACGTTTTCTTACTATGAACTCCTAAGTATTCCTTGGGCAGAAGTTTCGTGACCTAACAAAAGATAGTTTGCCTTTTCCTCAGCAGTGTCTAAGGAGCGGTCAGCGGACGAGGCGTCAGGTATACATCTCTGTCTCTTTCTCACATCTTTTACCACAAAATGTATACAAAACCCTTTTGTAAGATACATTCACCTGTCAAATGACATACATATAAGTACAAGTTACAAATTATATCAATTCCTGTTATACGTATCTCTAAATGATTGCATTATACATATACATAATAATTATCATTATCAAATCTAATGCCTTTAGAAATATAACTTTGCAGCCTCAGGTTATTAAATAAAGGCTGACTTATTTCCGGTTTCAATATATATATGCGCATGTGTGTATGTATGTAATATCAAGAAAATAAATATGAAGTAAAATAAGTAGCAACAACATTTCATAAAATATTCGAGAGGTCTTACGGCTCCTCGAGAAGTATATGTTAGCAGCCTCAAAAAAAAAAGTATTTTTGATATAAATATGACATTTATATGAAAGGACCATTATTAGATCTAACACACCATAAAATTAAACGAACTAGGTTTGACGTTGCTTTTAATAGAAAAATGCACGATACTGTTAAAAGGTTTCGGATTGGGTTCCGTTGCAAAGAAAATGCCTCATTTACCTATTTTGAACATCACTTCTTTCGAAACAGTCTCCTTTGGCAGCAACACGCCCGTGCCAGTGCTTCTGTCACTTTAGAAATGCAGTCTCAACTAATTGTAGAACATTCTGCTATTCAGGCTGTATTTGTCAACAGATTTGAAACGGCAACCTTTAGATATGGGCATTTGTCATCTGAAAAAGGAAAATTTGGCAGGAATTGTTTGTTTTCCCGAGTTCCTCATGGACAATTTCTCCGAATTTTTCAACTGCCACAGACGTTCTTCCACTTTTAAAGCGCCTATATCAGTCGAAACATTGCATCATCGCCGTAAGCTTGCCGTAGCATGTTTCATATTTCTGTTGCCGATTTCCCAAGGCAAATTTCCCATTAGCTCGTTGTTTCAACTTGATGTCCATCACGAAATCAAAGGCTAGTACATGTACATGATGACTAAAATGCCGATTGCACTACTCCTAATGTAAATAAAACAATGTCGCTAGGCACACTGCTAGTTCAAGGTTAGAGCTCCCTAGCGCTGCGCGCGCAATCCTGTTGGCGGGCTACAGAAGCAGCACAGAACTTTTTATACCTCCTCGTATAAATTAACATAAAACAAAACGTATTTCTTATTATAAAAAGTAATAATGAAGTTTCAGTACCAAACAACTAGACATTCCAATAGAATCTCAGGGGCGGTCCTGGCGGATAACCTCATAAAAAACTGTTGGCCATTGTTTTATGTTCCTTGGGATTTGGGAGGCGCTCTGATCTTGGAAATCATAACTCATAGCCTCTCCACGTTTTTCTGCTGTAACCTAAAATTAAAAGTCGCGGAGGGTGGATAGAAATGTAATGAAAGATAGCGTAATATGTAGTCCATAATAATGCGAATTATATCGAGACTATGCAGTTACATGTTTTTCTTATGACCGCGTAGCTCATCAGCTAGGAGATGTCGAAAATGATTTAGGAAAACGTTTTATTTTGTATGGTCCAATATTATACTTTTATTTTAATTTCTTTCATAATTCCATCACACATTCCTTTAGCTGCGAAATAATTGGAATTAGTTTCTCAATTGTTTTCATACATTTCTGCCAAGTTATAGAAACGAAAAATATAATAAATCCATGACATAGTGAGAAACGGACTATGTCTGTTCAGTGAATTCAACTGGTTTACTTTTCATATCCTTCACAGAGGCAACCCCAAGAGGGTGCAACATGTAAGACATGTGCATTTACTTTCTTGCTAGCTCCGTATAGTAAGAGGTAAAAGATTCATTAAGTAATGTACTGCATAATGCAACAGCAGAATACAGGAGAGGCAACAAGAGATAGCTACTCAGCGATAGTGGCACTTTAGGAAACTTGCCCACCCAGAAATCAACGTACGAGACAGTTCTAAAGGTTCTCGGTCTCACAAGATTTAAGACAATTTTTTTCCAACATGGTTACCTTGTAAATCAATATACTTGGTCAAGGACGTTTCAAGTTTTTTATACCCAAAGTAAAATGAGATTGGCGTGTCTCAGGTTCAATCTAATATAATTTTATGTGAATATTGGTCTATCCAACTATTTCTTCAGTAAGTAATCGCTGGGAGTCAAATCTGGCAAATATGGCGGATGAAGAAGCATTTGGAAGCGAAGGTCATGCAGTTTTGCAGCAACAATCCCAGATGTGTATGAAGGCGCATTATCATGATAGAAGAAAACTTTCCTTATCACAATGTGTGGACGTTTAGCCTGAGTAGCACTCTTCAATTGGTGCAGTAGTGAAGCGTAATATTCTTTCTGGTGGTAGTCTACGACATGAGAATTCCAGAAAACAGTAGTCATGGCTTTTCTTGCAGATGGAACCATTTTTGCTTTCTTTAGTGCATTTTCATCTGTTGCCACCCACTGTTTGGACTGCTCCTTCGTCTCTGTCGGGTAGGAATGAACTTATGTTTCATCTACTGTTATGAAACGTCAGAGAAACTCACCGGAATTGCGTTTAAATAAGTCTAAACATTCTTGTAAAATGTTCAAGTGTGTTTGGTCCATTGCTAACAAACGTGGCACATGCTGCGGTATTAACGAAGCGGCAAGGAAATAATTAATATGTAATGGATGGAGGGAAGGATTTGAAAAAAGAAATTAATTTGATTGATTATAAGGAATCTGAGGGGTAAATGATTTTTTCTCCCTCTCCAATGATAGTTTCCGCTGACTTATAGTTTTGGCACGATTATTGAGACTCTGCTGCTGGATAATTTTATGGTCTATGGCCATAGGAGGAGTCTTGGAGATTAATAACATTTTTCGTTATAGGAGATGAAACACAATAAACTATTCCACATAAAATGTCCTGCCATTATTTCCTTGAGAATATGTGCCACTTTCGCACTAACTACGGCGATTACTCTCACGTTAACGCACTTTGATAACTCTAAAAACTCCCTTCCTGAACTCCACTCAAGTCAGCTAATTCTGAGTCGCAACTGCCTATTCGTCACTCATTTAGAATTGAACCGAGAAATTCGGGGCGTAAAAATCCTAAGTATGCCTTCCTTCGGAAGGGAAGTAAAGCCGTGGGTCCCGTGTCGTACATTTACGGCACGATAAAGAACCTCAAGCCTGAAAGAGAGGCCTCTGAGCAAAATTTGTCCGCTGTTTCACGCCCTGAGTTGAATGGGACGCTGATGAGCTGAGCTGTTAAAGAGCGTCCATAAATAAATCATAAAAAAAAACAAGAATGCTACTGAATACTCTCACTCTCTACTGAGAATGCCTATCCTTCCACTAACTGCACGAAGACATTCCCACTTCCAACTGATAGCGGGTCGCAAAATTGCAAGACTAAATAAACATGGCCTACGTGACTTTTAACATATAGATATCAACTGAAGCTGCTAGCTTCTTCCCTTGAAGAGGTTATCGGCTTGTTTTTTCATCTCTATAGTTGCCATATGTTTTTATTATGCCTACCCTGCTTTACAATTCTCTAACAGAATACAAAATAAACATCTTTTCCACGGACCCTGCTTAAGAATTTCTCCAGAGCATATCGATTTGATTTTTGCTTGGGCCTTCTATACAAATATTGATAAAATAGGCAACCGAAATTCCCAGGTCAGATTTTATGGCTGGGGTAACTTTCTGTATTCTTGTACTAGAAAATAACATTTTACACACAATAATTCAACACTTGTACAGGAAATAAAATGACATTACACTCATGACTATAACAAGGAAGTTACACAAAATTAATTACTATAATCATTCTAATTAAATTTGGGGTGGCAGCTTATAAATGCTGTCTCAACCCATCGAGTGGAAAGCATTCTTATACACAAAACGTCATGTAAAATGAATGGATACGGCCTATCGAGGTCTTTGTATGTCATACAAGTTGCATACCTTCAATCAGTGATCGTTAAGTATGGGATTGTGAATTTTTGTCACAATCTCGTGTGTGGTAACAGTTTTGGGATGCCCTGAATGATGTACAACAACGCTTAAATTCAACAGTCCACTTTTTAATCTACGTACTTTATCACAGCTTGTATTTCAGTTCTAATTATTTTGTACAAAAAGTTAAAATAGTCTGATTACCCGATCGTCACAAACAAGGAACTATACCGTCTGAATATTTACAGCGCGCTATCATAATAATGATTCGCCATGATTACTTCCAGAATATCCCCTTAGTTTGATTAATTACACAGCAATATGAAAAACGTGCGACCATCAATTAGCATTTTGCATTTTAAACTGAATTAGAAAAAGAAACAGCTAAAATAAGTATATTATGTAGAACGCAACAAAATATGGGGAATTGACAGAGAACATAAAAACAAACAAAAACTTCATTTAATTTATGGTCAATTCACATAATTTCTTAGCTACTGTCGTTGTTACCGACCGATGTGGCTCAGACGGTAACCTTGGAAATCGCATTCAGGAGTTGCCGGGGTCAAATTCTTGGGTTTTCTCGTGGTTTCTTCGTAGGCAAATACTTGGAAGGATTTTACTTTCCACGAATTTTTGATCTCCCATTTCATATTACTTCACTCCGTTAGTTCTGTTATGGGCCGAAAATGCAAGGGTGCAGTGTAACGGTAACTTGAACTCTCGCTCTGGAACGATTTCTGCCCCGGCGTCTGGTTTTTTAAACAGACCTTCTGAAGATTTCGCACTCCTCCAGAGTCGGGGCGTTCTATCTGGAAATTATGTTGGGGACACGGTCTACGTCCGGGTCTCACCGCTCTTGGGTCTTCCTCGCCTCATTCAGTCTTCCTGGAGGTGCTCTCATTTAGTCATAGGCACAAACGGCCAGCCGTTGAGCATGGCTGAAGTACTCTTCTCCTCCACCATTAATTCTATGTTTTTTCTGTTCAAGTTATTGCTGATTGTTTGGCGTAACACCTTTAATGATGAACTTAAATTTACAAGATTTTAACTTTACAGAAACTTCCAACTTCTACAGAAATGATCACCATAATACAGGCTTCTAAGCACCCCAACAACGAATACCTTACTCTCTTCCACATTCCAGGTGACTCTATCGGTTGATAGCCTTCAATTCACTGGCCAAGGGTTTCCATGTTATGAATAGGCCTTGAATAAACAATAAATGACCTCATTAGTAAAAATCTAATGTATTGAGTTCAGGAGAACGAGCAGAACATGATGTCCGTCCTCCACAACCTATCCATTTATTTGAAAACCGCTGATTTAAAATTCCTCTACTCTACTTTCATTCTTGAAGTGATTCTATTCAAAATAATTGTGACCAGCTATAGTTAGTATATTCGATTGTTCTGATAACCGAACATAAAACTAATACAGTGCATAACATTTAAAGCTATTGTAAGGTAATGTTAACATTCAAATTCACTTCTCTGATAAATTTTATTTTTTCAGTCAAGTTTGAACGTAAACTGCAAAATGTTTCCTGATCTTTCATATCAGAGCGGGGGAAATTTCCTACCTTATGTACACTCACTACAGAACATTTTACCTTATCATTTTTCTAGAGATTTAAAAGATGCAATTGTGCATCTGTTGTTAACACTTTTAAGATTCTGCTTAATCGAAGACTTCATTGCATATTGCGCCCTCCACAAAGGACAGAACAGAAGAACACACACGACACTGCGCTTCATTTTTCTCAGACTTAATTTTTACTCCCGTTTATTGCAGCCATGTGGTTAAAATGTGTATAAACAGTTGGCGGGAATGATAATTTAATGCATACTCTAGCTGTGTGTGTGTGTGTGTGTGAGAGAGAGAGAGAGAGAGAGAGAGAGAGAGAGAGAGAGAGAGAGAGAGAGCTGTTAACGTATGTGACGGTATTGATCAGGTTTACAGAAATCAGATGCTTGGCATTCATAACGAATTTGCATTGAAAATTTCCGAAAAGGATGTAAAGTAGATAGGTTAAAACGTCTTGCAGTATATTCAAATCCCATAAATTAATTTTTGTCAGGTAAGATTTTTTTCCCGTCTAGTGTATATTTAAAAATTAAATTAAATTTGAATTAAAAACAAACGGGTTCCGGTATTTGACATTTCGGATGACTGGCGTTCAGATAATCAAAATTTTATTGAACAAACGAAAGATAAAATTGCTCGTTTCACTGGAATAAAAATGAGGCAGGTGTGTGTTTAGGGCTAGTACAGTCTGGCAATCAGAAGATGGCAAAAGAGAATGAAGTATGAGGGGGTTGAACTGAGTGTATGTGAGATACCCATGTTGCCACATAATTGACGACCTCTCAGACCCATATCTTGCAAGCCCACTGACCTTCTAACTATGGGCGAGTACATGACAACAATGTTTATTTTTATCAACACTTACATACGTGAACATAGCTAGGAGCGTAGAAAATGTTTACGTAGCACATTCCTGTCGCTTGCCTTCTTCTCCTCGCCAGATAATACAAGAAGATCACTGAGGTGCTTAGAACAGCAGTTAGGAGTGTCGATGTATTCCATTCTTCATACTTGAAGCGCAAAAAACAATTAAGTCATCAAATTAACAGCAAGAGATATGAAATTACGAAATAAACATTTTAGCTAGTATCAAAGATGAGACGATCCATGGTTAATGTTTATAACAACGAGGTTTTACCTCAGTGGTACGTTATCGGTCATAATAGTCGATACTGCAGTGCCAAAAGTGCATGTATTCAGAGTTTTTTTCAAGGCTTGAAATCGGAGTGTGGTGTGAAATAAATACAACAGAATTATCGCGTCATTCTTTGGCGATATAATGGACTCAAAAATATATAAAGTTTAATATCAACCCAATTTTTGCCAAACTGACGTAACTAAATATGCGTATTATGAAAGACAATGCCATTACAAATAAACAAACACGTTTAATGACTGCGGTTCGCTTAGTACTTGAAGACAGGGTAGTGTATCGTAAATTTGCGACCTGTTGCGTAACTATGCTACTTGCATCTATGGGGAAATCTTAAAAATGAAATGTGTACAAATAATTCTCTAACCTTAGACGAACTGAATATATATATTTGTACAATCTCATTTGCGGAGCTTCAGGGTTGCAGGAGAATATTCCAAAGATATCAGACATGCTTAGAGTATGAGGGTCATCTTTTATTTACAATAATTAGGGAAAAAATATTTTTTTAAACAAACTGTTTTATTGCTTTGCAAAATAATGGCCTTTAAGATGTACACACTTTTGTATTCGTTCAAAACAATTCTCCGAATATTTTTTCCACTCTGAAGTTGGTATCTCAAAAACACAGGTTTCAACAGCTTCTTGAAGTGATGAAAATGGCTGTTCACGCATTTTTGTTCGACTTTCGGCAACAATTCTATTTTTCTCCTTCAAATAATCAAATGTTTGAACGTGCTGTGTGAGAGCTGGCATTCTCATGATGCGACTTTTCGGTTGTTTTTTCTGATTTCGTCGATGACTTCTGGCAAACAAATTGTTGTATACATTCGACTTTAACAGTTCTTCGATCCTCTGAAAGAATGGTTGCGACATGTCCTGTACAACCGAAGAAACAAACGATAATTTTCTTGGAAGTTCTAATGAGCGAACAAAGTTTGTGGGATTCGGTTCATCTTGGAATGTCCAAACAGTGGATTGATGCTTAGTTTCCGATTCATACGAATATATCCAAGTTTCATCTGTTACGATGTTGCATACAGATTTTTCAGTCGAATTTTTTGAGCATTTCATTATATCAATTAACACGACCAGGTTTTTGTTTGTTTTTTAAGCTTCAGTCAAATTGTGCGGAATGTATCCGGAACAGATCTTTTTCACAGCTAAATGTTCTTGCAAAATCGAATTTACTGCAGTCCTCGATATGCTTAATTATGTCTCTATCTCATTATGAGACAAATGTTGGTCTTCTTCAATCATGTTGCGCACAGCATCGATGTTTTCTGACATGATTTTGTCGACTTTGGTCCGCTTTCACAAAATTCATCACTGACGGACGCACGACCACGACGAAATTCTGTAAACCAACTGTAAACAGTATTTTTGATGGTGCTTCAATACCAAAAGCTGAACGAAGCGATTCTATGCATTGCTGTTGAGTTAGGTCTTTATTAAAATCTTAAAAAATTATCCAACGAAAACCTTCCCTTGAAATTTCCATTTTTTCGCCAAACGCTGATTGTAAACCAACTAACAAACTACTCGATTAATTTCTAAGCTACAACTGTTTTCACAATAACAAACGTCCATTGCTGCGAAAATAGTGATGGCATATCTAAATAGCTTCATTTGGTGGTCGTTTGTAAATGCTTGAAACGTAATTCTCGTAGATATTATTTCCACAATACAGTGGAATATAAATAAATGTATATATCATTTTATTTTTCAACGGCGAATGGCGGTAAAGATAAAGTCTATAACGAGAGCCGTAAGAACAGTAGAAACCAGTGTCACAAATGAATTAACCTCTTAATAGTAGAAATTTCGTCAGTAAAACTTTACAATTCAGGTGCAACTATTAGCGCTTCATGATAAATTCAATGTATGTAAATTGTCATTGTGCTTTTGTTGTAACAATAACATTTTTTTTTCAATTTCATCTGCTTTAAATATTTAGTTAATATTTAATTACTATTTAATAACTGCAACTCTCTCTCAATGTTGTAGCTATTGACACTAGATACATTAATAACATTTCATTAGTTATTTTTTACTAAGCGTACTACTATTATTTCCTTTAAAACAGGTAACTGTGCACTGAAAATGCTCTTTTTTTATTCCCATGGAAACCAGAAACTAAATCTGTGAGTCCCTCAGAGTGTCAATCGTGTTTACAACGGCTCGTAAACAGTAACCTATCGTTGAGCCAGAATAGAGGCAGCGTATAGGAAATTAATGGTATTTTATTTTGTTTGTACACCTATACAGGAAACGATAAACAACTTTTCTGTCAAAAGCAATGCATATAAATCTGATGTGGTGAATTTTCCAAGCTTCCATTCAATCAGCTCCGTTTACTTTTCAAAAGAAAAAAGATTAATGTTTCTTATTGTTGCGATCTTTATGTAGTACATTTTATAAAACAAATATTGACACATACAATAAAATTATAACTTACAATTTATTTTTCAAATTATTTTATTGCATTAAAATAGACATGTAGCCCATTCTTTATCAGCTCCGTTTCCTTTCAAATGTTCCGCTTTCACTGTAAATCTAACAGGTTTTCCAATTATCTGATTACCGGTATGGCGACAGGTTCTGCATCGCCCGATATGCTGTTGTTCGCCGCCTGCTACTCAACAGTCTGGCAGGCGAGGCAACTCAAGAGCAGTGGTAGAAAAATTAATAAATTCTAAATCACTTAACAAATTATGTACTCAAGCTATGTCACGCAAGAGATTCTGAAATTGTCTGCCTACTTTCCACATTCCATCTGTAACACTTCTCATTTTCCGAAATGCGTTAATTTGTTAACGCGACTAATTTATGAATTATTATTTGTAGCTCGAACGCCTGGGAATTTCTCTTCAAATAATCTCCTAACAGCACGAGCAGACTCAGTACGGACATTTGAATCATAAATAAATACTCATTGTGGAAAGAAATATTAATTAGTATTCCCCATTTAGTATTGTTAAATTTATTCTAGAATTAGACGTGTTTAAACGACACTGCCTGAGTTTACTAAACCCCATGTCCAGCTTTGAGCGATGGCTTATCGGCCGATGCACTCCCACAACGCCGGGTCCGTCATTATATAATTGGATGACCGGATATTTTTCTAAGAAAGTGTAGAATGACAGCATTTTCAACACTGAAAATAAGTTTTTATATCATGTTGTACGCCTCCAAGCATGTAAAGAAGGTTTTTTTTAAAAAAATATATAAAATTAACACATGAAACTTGTCCACAACTTTAGTAATGTCTGGTGGGGTATACACAAATCCGTTATTTTCAGTTTCATCACCAGGAGCCATTACTTTTTCATTATTCATTCAAACTGTGACTATAACTTAAAACGTCGTACATAATCAGCACCTTTGTTACCACGAGATCGCGGCCTTTTGGGAACACATCTTACAATAGATGTTTGCAGATAAAAATATTTTTCTTTTCTTAATTTTATACACTTTCGTAGAAAACAATAGCGTGTAACACACTTATAGAAATGGCAGCTACAAAACTCTACATAGAGTTACTTCTATTACAATATGCTTGCTGTTATGCACCTGGAGGCGTTCTTTTGAGAATGTCAATATTTCGATACCGAAGCTTTGGGATCCAAAAAGATATCTATCGGTTCACCTTTTGTAGCTTTGTAATCCTGCTTGGCGAGTAAAATTTGAACATATATGTCTCGTATATGCAAAGGATATTGATCCTACTTGATCCTTTTTCTGCTGGCTTCACGTCAAAAGTGTATTCAACTCTCTTCAATGCATTAGCTTGACTCTCAACGTAGCACATACATAGTCAATCCTATTAACCATTCAAGTTACTCTCATATAGGGGAGGTGTGGGATATTAAATCGCAATGTTTTTTGATGGGGCGTGGGAAATGTTGATCTAAGATGCCTTTTTCATGTACGACTTTAACGTAGAAAATGCAAAAATAAAGTGGTAGAGAGAATAATTTTAAATTCAACGATAAACTTTTTTTTAAACGTTCAACTCAATAAATAATTATTCAAATATACTTCATTATATGTACTCTACGGTGACTTGATAAAACATAAGATTATTATCTCAGCCAGAGCTTAAGGAAAATGCTTTTTTTTTTTTTTTACAAAAATTAGCCATTTACTTTATTTTAATAATGGTCAAATGATACTTTAATATAAGCGATATCCCAATTTCTGGACAATTTGTAAATAAGCTTTACATCATAAATTATTCTAAACTGGTTCTGAAAGGAAAAAAAATTACATTCCTCGCGCTTAAAATGGAGTTGGTGGGCGGTGTGCAGTGGTGGATTTTCATCATTACAAAAACTTCCCTATCGTCTGGTGTAACATTACGAGGGTCTCGAACTCCTCAAATATGGAAATGTTAGGAATCCCCATATGCTTCCTATCTGCCGTACTTCCTATCCCTTCCTTTACCCCCTCCTCCCGAAAGTTCAGTAGGGAGCTCGTTGAACTTCCGTGTTCATTTTCTCCTTCATCACACCTAGTCCAACCCAATTCCCAATCGAACGTAAACTCTTGGAATGAAGTGCACTACAATTGTACCGTTAGTGAGCTTTCTCCTTTAGCAAAATATTAAGGAAAAAAAAGTGATTTTTCCTCTTCAAGAAAACTGGCCTGGGAAAAGCTGTGAAGCCAAAATTCAAATTTATTTTGCTGCTTTGTTATCTTCAAAATGGACCTCTTAATTCTACTCGCTTTGGGAATATAAGTAGAAGAAACGCATAATGTTAAAATGTTTAATTAGTTGAGCTTCTGTTCTGTTTTGCATTTCTGTAAATTTCCCACAACGCTGCAAGAACCGTTACTAGTATGTACATGTTTTTGGCATTTCCTAGAACAATGCAATGAATTTCATGCTCAGTTAATTCCTAGGGGAGCCTCCCATATCCATTAAAACCCTGAGCACATCTAGGATAAGTCTGCATAAGAATAAATACAAAGCAGATGATGGTTTCGATTCCCAGTTGCCCTAAACAACGGAGTGTTTGCTTATACTCTCAAACTTAACAATACATTTATTGTTTTCTTTTAATTTAACTCTAAAAGTTTATTTTTTCATCAAGGAAAATGAAAGTCAATCTGGTGTTCATTGCAACCAAATGAAAGCGTTCTAACTCCATAATCTGTAGATTCTTGCTATAGATTGTGTTGTTTGCCCGGATCTATTTACAGGGCTTTCATTTAAAAACTTGCCAGTTTTATTAATTACCTATTTAAACAAAAAAAAAAAAAATACGTCAGTTTAGATACCGAGGGAAAACTTTAAAACCAATTTTTTGTGACTTTACTCCATCACTACCATTTTGAAATTTCAAATGACAAAATTACCTTATGGTATTTAAATTTAAAAGGATTCGGTTTTTTTTTATCGTTACCTAGCAATTTGAATAGAAATTGTTGTTTGAAATTGGAAAGAATAAAAGTACAAAAACTACACATGTATTTTGGGAATGAATTGATTCAACATGACATATAGCTCACAAGAAATACTAATGTAAGCGGGTTAATCAGAAGTTCGAAAACAATTGTGTTACCTTAATATTAATAATTGAAGCACTGAGTTCTAAATAGGAACTTGCCAACACTTTACGATATTAAGGTAATAGCATACGGTGTTTGTAAGTGACTTCAATATTATATTATATTAAGGTGAACTTTGTCAGACATTTGGAATATAGTAAAACTCTGCCCTTAAGTTTTAAAAGGGTACTTTCCCAAAAAAAAAAAAAAAAAAAAAAAAAAAAAAAAAAAAAACACTCCTTTTCACGCAGCTGCATACACATTTACAATGGTATAATATATTAAGCAGCAGAGTGAAGTTGGTGATATCACAAGCGTACCTGCAAATAATTTTTTTTCGTAAAATATTTCGTTTCTTTTTCAGAAAAGTTGTGTTAAAAGGCAGAATTGGGTAATAGGATAATATTTGATCTTTTAATTTCAGCCAAAATGTGTGAAGGTATATCAGCATTTCAGTGGATTAATTAATTGGCTATACTTTACTATTAATTAAACCTGCCATTTTAAAGCATAAATTTACAGAGCTCTTTAAACTCTTAATTTTTTTTTTCAAATTTGAATATATGTAAAACACATACCAGTATAATTAACATGTTAAGCTTTTTTTCCCTCAAAATTGTTGTTCACGATAATCCCGTTTTAGAGCTTAAGGCTTCAGAATTCAAAATGAGTTATGCTTGATTAATATATTTATTTTGTTCAAATTCAAATAGCATACAACACTTAAGGTTGCCAGGCAATGATAGAAAACAAAATCTGTGATATTGACTCCACTTTAAAATATATGCACCACAATGTAAAATGTCATTTTAAATTTCAAAATGAGACGCCTAGAGTGGGGCAAGGATGATAGCTAAAATTTAATAGTTTTATACTTCCGATAAACATCTAAATTGACTGGGTTTTGTTTAAAAAGGTAATTATTCATACTGAGAAGTTTTAAAATGAAAGCCTAGTATAAGAATACGTAAGATTTAAGAGGCAGTGTTTATGCCAAGGACATAGCGGGAAAAGGTCGGATGTTGTGAGCATTGATGTTCCATTGATATTTGTAAATATATGATTACCAGTAGGCAATATCTTGACTGGATATTTTCTATTCGTTGTTTAGTGTTGCATCCCTTTCGAATGTGGCAGATATCTAATAGCGGAATGTGTATGCCGCCTGGAATGTTCGCTAGTGCTTTTCAGCAACTAAAAAAAAGTGTTGGATGTTGTGGGATCTATTTGGATAGGCTCCCACAACCTCAACATCTAAAACCACGTTTCACACCAGCCAACCGTGCCTGGAGACACGGTTACAAACACGCACGTGACCACAAGCCACGAACATTTCATCTATGTGCTTCCCGCTGCAAACGGGATGACTAGCAAAGTCCATTTGCGGATTAATGCAAGGTATCAAAGAATGTAACTCGAAAAGCAAAGATGAGGGAGATAGACTTGTTTTGCTATATAAACGACATTCCCTTTTGATTTTACAGTTTTTCGTCTTACGTTCAGTGTTGAACAGAGGGGCATTGACATGCGAGGGTTAAATAAATCAGGCACTCAATTCTAAACCTCTGTAAACCTAATGGAGGAACATGTTCAGGGGAAAAAGAAGTCCCTTTGGTTTTATTCCGGAATTCCTACTTATTTTATTATACAATTATCTTCAAGTTACGAAACAACACTAAGAATATTTTAAGCATGTATCCTAAGTAATATTTTATTTTTAATTGAGTGGAATTAAGAGCTAATTTTTTAAAGGGAGAATCCCACTGGTTTTTGACCAAAATCTGGCAAAATTCTACTTTTAAGTTTTTGCCTTAAAAGAAAAGTTTATTATTGTCTGAACTTATTACAAATCGATGCCCTTTTTAAACGCCCAGTAGCCACATTTAAACAGTAGTGGGCAAAGTTTTACGTTTATTAGAAAATTACCTTTTTTTTTAAAAAAAAAATGTGTTATTCAAAAGGCTGCTAGCAAAACGAATTTCTCTGTTCTAAAAATTATGTCAACTAAAATTATTTGTTTTAACATTTCAACAGAGAATTCTTCAAAAAGTTAAAACAGAAATTTCAAAAGTTTAATAGAGCTTAATTAAAAATTGCTCCACAAGGAGTATTTGAATTTACACATTAAAAAACTTAATTATCTCAAAAACATTTGCATCAGTTTGATGGATATCTTGAACGGTGCTTTTCTCTTTGTTTTCCATGCACGATATAAAAATAAGTGTAACTGAATAGGATTACAGAAGCTGCAAATCTTAGTGGTGCTCCATTTTAATGGATAATGAAAGGAATAACATATATTTTAGCAAACAAGAGAATATATGCTTGAGATAGGATTTGGGCAAATTTATACATATAACGGAAGGCAGTTACAACAAAGAATTCAGTCTTCTTTAATTCCAATTACCAATATACATACAATAAAATTTCGTAATTTCATCGTATCACATTCTTCTAAATGGCTTTCATTATCTTCTTTATTCTTCTGTCATGGAGAAGATGGGGATAAATGATAAATCATATTTCTTACCTACAATAAACTGAATGATTTGCAAATAACTATTTCAATTATTGAATCGCAACTGCGAATTCTGTATTAGTTTTCCTCTTTTCAGAAGCGGACGATAAACTCCTAAATTGTTAATGTACTCTTTCACCGAAACAGTATCGAAGATAAATTTCTCTATTTAAAAGTTTATCTTAGAAGAGAAAGTTAAAATGACAGTTTCAGGACAGTTTCTATGCCACTGCCTCTTTCCGATATCCTGGCCTTTAATTGTTCCTTCCTCTTCATATATCCTGATACCATCAGAGATCAGCAGCCACATTTCTTTCCTTTATACTTAACGATGAAAATAAAGATTAAATAATATTGGAGAGTACTAGAAAGTTGCAATTGGATTTGGAGACTTTTGGAAACTGCCTTGTTGGAAAAGCAAGAATATTTCAGAAGCATTTAGAACGTTTAGAACGTGATAGATCAAAGTTGATTCTTCATATTATGATGAAATAAAAAAATTAATTTGGAGTAAAAGTGAATCTAATGAGTTTTGAAAAGTGTGTCGAATATCTATTCCATTTAACTTTTCATATGTCAGTACAGCTGGTTACTTGCACTGTTACAAAACTAACGAATCATTGCAGTATTTTTATTTATCCTTGTTGTGCCTACTCGTAATACAGTTTGTGTTTTGTTGATATACGCGAATGAACCACGAGCTTGCTCTGGAAAACAACGTTGTCACATCTCTGCATTTTCTTTCAGTACATGTTTACTGTTAACGTTATCAGGTATGGAAGTGAGAGTAATTTATTTATTTATAAATTAAGATATCCTCAGAAAATACTATACAAAGAGAAAAAATCATAATTTATATTCAATCCTTGACGTGCGAAAGTAACAGTGGCAACCAGGGCAATGTGTTACTATTGAACAAAGTGATACTGGTTACACTACACATTGGGAACTAGAGAGGATATATTAATGATTCAATTCCGAATGTAATTATTGTAAACTCAGATTCAAAAGTTATTTTATACAAGAATTATAAATGATATTAATTAGATTTTTTATACTAATGTCCATTTTCTTATTAATTACTCTGCAGCCAATACTTTCTTTCATTATACATAGCCAGCATTATATCGATGGAATTATTTAGTCATTTGTCTATTGTTGTTAGCGAAGATGAATTTACTGCAAGAAAGTTCAGTTCTATCTGAGAAGATTAAATTGTCGCTAATACCCACAAAATCTTAACACCAATTTATCAGAAGGAATACGACAAATGTTATTAAGTAGATGAACAGTAAACATGTGTTTCAAAAACTTTTGTGCAATATTTCAGATGAGATTATATTATTAAATTGTCTAATTAATTTAGTAGTTAATTTTATCTTATTCATTTTTATTACGGTCTCTAATACTGTTTTTCATAATAAATATAATTTTTTTAATATTATCGTAATACATTATTCAATTGCTGATAGCATTTTATATATTAAAACAATTTAATGGCTTAAATGTTACTGTAGTAATTTTATGTAATTAGTATTTAATTACCGATTTTGACCAACAACAAACACTGTTTATAGTTCTTGTATATAAAAATTGTATTACTCTGTTTGTTATGCTTTAAATATGCAATAATAATTGGTAAAATAAAAATACATGAAAATATTTTTAGGTTATATATAACTCGATATTTTGAACCTAAAGGTTACAACTTGAACTTTCATTTTAAGTTTGAAAATTGTCAATGAAAGTAGGATAAATATTTATTTACCAAATATTCCAGCCCTTGTAATGATGGTGTATTTTGATACAAATGTTCCAAAACAAGTGGCCATTCTCTAAAGGTGATGTTAATACTAAGGAAGTAACAAAGTATTACAAAGAATAAGCAACTAGATAACGTAATATGTTTCAAAATTATTCTTTATGTTTTATACGAAATCTACCCTCCTTTGCTGGTATTATTTTCAGCTCCTGAAAAAGATGTTCTATGTTCTTTGCGTTTGATATTATCATTGTTATGATAATAATAGACATAGTTGCTGTTTATTTCGCCATTGCTCAGGGGAAACCCTGCAAGGGCTGTAGCAAGAGAGATAACGCATCGCTGGTTGGATCAGATGAAGCACTTTTACCCACCTGTGGTCAGGACGATGGGTAGTCATAAATTAAACTCAGCTGCTGCAGTACACGGCGCGTCAGAGTAATCTCTGACCTTTACAAGCTCCAAACAGAGAAGAGATTTGTTCCATTCTGCTTTTAACACAACTTGTCAGTAAGACCAGCTTCAGTTATCATTTTCGTTCATTCAAGTAAAAATGTCTGAAGCCTATACAATAGCCCTGGTCTCATAGGAACAATTACACATAAAACTGCATGCTTCTAATTAAAAGATTGAAAATATTATCCAGACAAGGCAATTTTTACAACTTGAAACAACTTTTCCTTCAGGCTTGAGGTTCTTTTTCGTGCCGTAAATGTACGACACGGGACCCACGGTTTTACTTCCCTCCCGAAGAAAGACATACTTAGGATTTTTACACCTAAAAATTCTTCGACCCTGGCCGGGTTTGAACCCGCGACCTTCACCTAGAAGAAGAAAATATTTTATATGTACATGAGTTCGGAAACGCTTTATTTTCATGTTGGAATTCATTTTTACAATTCTTCATAGTCGGCCGTGGTTGTGTAGAGTTAATCATACGTTCCTTCCAAATTCAAGATCGCGGGTTCGATCCCGGCCGGGATCGATGATATTTTTCGGGCGTAAAAGTCCTCTAAGTATGGCTTTCTTAGGAAGGAAGAGAAGTAAAAACCTGGGTCTCATGTCGTAGATTTACGGCACGTAAAAGAACCTCAAGCTTGAGAGAAAAGGCTTCTGAGCAAACTTTATCAGCCGTTTCACGCCCTAGATTGAATGGGGACACTGATGACATGTTGAAGAGCATCCGTAAATAAACAAAAAACAAACAAACACAAACAAACAAACAACTCTTCATAGTACATTAGTTATGGGAAACGCATAGGAAAATGGCAGGAAACTCTTTCTTGCGTGAAATGTTTAAAATCCCCTCTTGGCTACGTCTGATTAAGTTGTGATTCTTAGGTTTACCGCCAATGTTTTTGTTTCATTTGGACGAAGGTAATGTTGACATGGGATCGGACCTAGTGGGTACTAAACTTTTATTTGTAGGGGTATTTGAAAGCTCTTGTCTATCGAACTCGGTACAAGATGCAGAGTGCTCGCATTGTGGAAGGCTGCGATACGCAATTCTCCAGGGAAACATCAGCAAATCCGGGATTCAATGCGACGGCGGGTTGATGCATGTGTCAATGCTAGCGGAGGGCATTTTGAATATTTCGTGTAAGAACGAATTTCGTGTACGTTCTGTTCCTGTATGTTTCCCATGATTAATGAAGAGCTGTAGAAAATAATTTCCAACATGGAAATAAAGCGTTTCCAGACCCATGTCCATATAATACAGAGTGATTCAAAATGATGGACATACTTTCAATCTGTTATGTTTGCTGCACTATACATTGTACTTGAATGCTGTCAAGTACATTTGAATGTTTTACACGGATGTTGTATAAAGTTGCGAATACTACCATTAGAGTGCTCCAGCACCACACTAAAGCGTCATCTGTTCCGCATACGTACCGCGTTAGTTGTAAGCGAAATGGCTACTATGCAACACAAGAATTTCTGCATTCGTGTGTTCAGTAAAAGCGAATATACGACTGCTTGGAATAAACAATTTGACGAAACAGGCTCTCTGTGTGAAGGTAAAAGCCCAGGCCGACCGTATGTATCGGTGGAGAACGTGGAGCGCATTCAAGCGTGCTTTGCACGTAGCCCAATGAAATCAACTCGTAGAGCGAATAAGGAGCTTATACTACCGCAAACAACTGTCTGGCGTGTATTGAGGCGCCGGTTAGTGTACAAACCATACCATCTACATCTGGTACAGGCTCTTCGCAAAAACGATACGGTAAAGCGTGTAGAATTTTGTGGTCGTATGTTCCGAAACATGGAAGATGACTTGTTTCTGCCTCGTGTAATTTTTAATGACGAAGCTACGTTTCCCTTAAGTGGGACAGTCAACAGGCACAAAGTTCGGATATGAGGGTTACAAAATCCCCACGAACTGGAACATGTTCGGGACAACCCCAAAGTTAATACGTTTTGCGCCGTATCGTTGACTAAGGTTTATGGATTTTTTTTTTTTTTTTTGACGAAAAGACGGTTACTGGAGGAAGATAGCTTATCATGCTGCAAAACTGGATTGTTTCTCAAATGAAAGAGGATTCAGTAGATTACATTTTGCAGCAGAATGTAGCTCCGCTCCATTGGCATCGCAATGTTCAACGTTTCCTGAACGAATCTACCTGAACGATGGATAGGCCGCAAGGGGAAGACTTGGCACTTCTGTTCCTGACACCAGGACCTCCTCTACATGGGGGGTTTGGGAAAGATGCAGTTAACGTATAACCTCTTTCCAAATTCTGGAATGGCCTAAGAAACCGTATCATAGCTACGGTGAACGCAGTGACGCATGACATTCTTCCAGTGTGGGATGAAATCAGCTACCGTCTAATTATTATCCGTCTAGTCGGAGGGGGTCATGTCGAACATTTGTAAACCTCCTTGTATGTGTAATCAAATGTATTTTACAGAATTAAACTACAACATGTGGTTCAGGAAATATAACTGCCAACTGAAAGAGTGTCCATCATTTTGAATCACCCTGTATATTTTCTTCTACGTGTGAGGAATGTGTCCTGAAAATTTAGGCGTATCTTACTGTAAACCCGGTATGTTTCTGTAAAATAAATGAAGCGTTGCATATGACAGAAAAATCTATTCTTTCAGACTATATTAAAAAAGAAATAAAATTTCGCATAGGTACATACATTACTTTCAAATTATAAGAATTTACATATTCAAGAGTTTTCTAAAAAAAGTCTTATTTAATTTTAATACAAATTTGCGTTACTTCAGAAAAATCTGGAATATACTCTTTACATCATAGACAGAAGGAACTTTTTACGAATTCAAAATTTTTTATCTCTTAGTGCTTTCTATGCACTTTTGCTGATATTTTGGATGGAGAATTTCATGGCTCCGAATTCATGTTTAAATTAGTTCCTTCCCGTCAAACTGTTTCCTGCAGAGTGGCCTACAGTGGTCTTGGTATATTATTGCTCCCAGTGAGAACAGCAGGTCACAAGATTCTGACAGCTGTTCTGCAGTGGCAGATGTAGTTGCCCAGATCGTGTGGGAGGAGAGGATGAATGATTTACACAAGGTAATTTTAGTGCTGAGTTGCAACAGGCTGCGGAAACTTTCCAGTCACTTGCCAGGGCTATTTCTGAGGTAGATATTCATGTTTGAACTCTATATCGGGTTTCTATAATTAGCGCACAAGGACCACATACTGTGATTTCTGAACAAAAGCGTTGAAGAAAATGATACACTGTGTTTCTTTTAACTCATTCCGGTTGTCAATAATAATCTTTGCCATCCCCTATTGGGCTGAGAACGGTCATTTTTGCGATATAAATTAGTTCTTTGTTTAAAGTAAGTACTTATTCTTAAACATCTGGAAATGTTCGCTTTCATTAGCACATGAAGTAGGGTGCGTGATAGCGTTGATGCATCCGGAGTTAATGGAACACATTTTCATGAACTAGGAGGGAGTTGGGAGGTTACTTCTTAAGAGTTACTTTAAAAGCTTGTTTTTATAATGGCACGAGCACATACGACTTGATCACTGCATTCGCTTTGTCGCTCGATTTTTCAGTGGAGATAACAGAGAAAGTCCTCAGTGCGTTCGTTAACAGTTCTATATTCTACACCATAAATTTATTGTAAGTTTACATGCTTTCAAAACTTCATTTACATGCTCTTGTCATCTATTAGAGCTCCCAGTGGCGGGAACAGCTTTGGCCAATGAGGGCAAGCGAATGCAGAAAGATATAACTCGATTTGTTCACAGTCAGGTTAAGATAAGAGGAAACAGATTAGTAACAAAAACCATTGCCCGAGAAACTTTTAATTGCACAATTTGGCAACATTGTATGACACAAAAAATCTTTACAGTAAATATTATAGCACGCACCTTACTTGACAAACTGGAAGGGCGTGAGATTTTTTATTTGGTACTATGCGCGTGTATTATCTGAGTTTGATTTTTAATGTGGGCTAGTTCCGAGCTATTGTTTTATATAACGTTATTCGTAGAATTTAGTGTTGATGTGCGTTGAAAACAATGTGTCGGTGAACACTGATGATGTCATACATGAGATATAAGATAAATTGGGAAAGGAATTGTAGGAACAAAACGTTCCAGACCTATGTTTACGGTATCTCCCAGGCATTTGCTATTGATAATTGAGAAAAAGCTGGGAAAAAATTTCATATTCTGGCGGGCTTTGAACCGTGGATTCCTACCCCCATTGAGAAGTACATGTCTTAACGACTTCGGACACTCCTATCGGGCCTTATGGTATACAAATATAGTGAACTTGTATCTGACATTTACGGGAAATCATTGTAAATAATATGTATATGTACACGGTAAATAACAGCGCTTGTTGCATGGCGTGCAGCCCTTGGACATAGAAACGTCAATTTTTTTATAAATTGTCTGAGCCTCCCATTCGAGTTTCGCGTTTCTCCTGGTGGACTTCTGCCTGGTTTTTCAGGCGCAAGATAAGAAATGAGAAATAAATATCAGGATGGTATATGTTCAAAAGATGACATATGCTAAATGCATATTTCTTTGAAACGTTCACTTTTATAGATGTATTCACATACAATAACTCTAACATCGGCTTCTAGCAATGAGATATACCTTGTGAGTATGCTAAGTTTGTGACTGAAGAAGTGATGAAAGCAACACGTAAAAAAAGGGCACGACAATATTTATCCAGACAAAAGTTTAATTCATTCTCTTCTACCTTTTTTTCTCCTTTTTCACTATTTTCCGGTAGTTTCCTTTTTATCGCTTTCACTTCCCTTTTTCTGATACATGGACACAAATACGTAATTATAGGGTGCATAGGTTCTTAGGAACACACGCCTTGGTAGAATGAAGCATGAGCAGAGTTCAGTTACATAGTCTTCGCGCCTGAGCTTGGCCGCTCTTGCCACTGCACTACGGACCGCCAAGATACCTGTTGTTTCCCGCTTCTTCTAATCCTGTTTCTCCAGCGGTCATTTAGTCAGAACTCGTGATGATACATCGTGTTTTTGTTGTGTTTAAAAGTGTGTGCATATACGTGTTCTACATTGTGCTATCAGTGCTTTCATAAAGCTATAAAAGATACACATTACAAATAAGAATTTTATGTAAATACATATAACAAACTCATATTACAGGAGTGTTAAAATTTGGTTTTTAATAAAATTCTCCCTCCAGGAAAGCTATACAGTTACTTGTAAACAATTTTAGACTCAAGGAATTTATTCTCGCTAAAAATCGATGGAGAGAAACGTGTGTGCTAACTGCGAAACTAGACGAAATTGAAGAAAAATTAGAACGTGATCATAACAAACATCTCCCTGGAAATCGCATGTTTTACAGAGTTTGGAAAGTTACAAAACTGTTAAAACTAAAACCATACAGAGGCATTATTCTCCAGCAATGGCAGCCACACCATGAATGCCTGTTAAATTCCTGTAATAGGATATTGAGGGGTGTTAATGAATGTATACTTTATCCACGCTTCATTTTCTTCACGAAGCTAAGTTTCATTTAAAAAAAAAAACATGCTGACTTTATTGTGACTTTATTATAATTTTACGATGTGGCATAACTTAAAGTTAGAGCCCTTAGCGCGCTAATGCTAATCAAATTTTGCCGGGGTCGGGGCACTCGCAAGCCACTGTCATTGCCTCCAGCTGCCGGCCAAGCTAACACGCGAAAGCTTTGTACATAACTACCTTTCAGCGTTTTCTTTTCCGTATTTTCATTAAATGTATATACAGAGGGTGCCAAAATGTATACACACTTTAAGCAATGTGTTAATAATAACAAAACTGAATTCACACTTCTGAGTACGTTGAACTACTGATTGAACAACGTTTACGAAAGTGTCCTCAACGATTGCAGGACAAGCAGTTTCAATTTCTTCCCGAAGTGCTGCCAGTGCAGCTGGTTTTCTACGGTTTACAATATCCTTAAGAGTTCCCCACATGTAGAAGTTTAATGGAGTTAAATCCGGAGAATGCGATGAAAACTCAATCGGATCTCTTCGTCCTATCCAGTACCTTGGATACTTCAAAATTGCTTTTCGCTGTTCAAACGATAATCTTGGCTCCATTTTGTTGTAGCAACGCTAGCATAACGTAATGTGAGTCTCACCTGTTTACAGATCATACGATAATCTTGGCTTCATTTGATCATTGTTGATTTACCTCTCTCGTAGCAACGCTATCACAATGTATGTGACATCTGTTTACAGAACATCATACTACATATTACTGTTGTTTTTCAGTCCAACTTTAAAATACACTAAATAGATATCTACTGTGAAAGTGTGTAAATATATTTTATTATGTACTTTCCTTTCATAATTTATGAAAAGCTGTAATACACAAGTCTAATATTTATGAACGGGTTTTAATATAAGGAATGTGCAGTGCTTTTGGCTCATTCACAACAGGAGCACAAGAATTGAAATCAGAGAGAGATGAAGCCAGAAATAAAAAGAGAATATAAAAAAAATCTAGTGGCTTCCCTTCTTCCACATTAGTAGCGAGAGAATTGAGAGATGTTATCGCTAAAAGCATAATTGAATAATTTGGTTATTACCTCCCATGTCTCTTTCTATTCCCCGGTACTCGGATAACATTTTCAGAAGTAAAATGAAATATGGAAGCAGAAATAAATTCCGCCTTTTTGAAAATTAATGCTTTCGACCTCAATAACTTTTCCCACTAATGCCTCTAGAAAACTCTGGAGTGGTGCCAATGGTCTCTTTTCAAGATAGACGGAAAGGGATTTAGTAGTCCCGTTCTTGATAAGTTTACAGTTTCTGCGGATTTTTGCTCGCATGTGTCTGGGAGAGCATGCGACGGGTCTTTGGTGCTATGGTACGTCTGTATCGATTTGAGCCCCCAGGACGCAACTCCACGACGCTAATCTGGCACCTTGACGTTCGCGCCGCGGACCAGCTTAGCTCCAGGTCATCAAGATGCACACTACAAGAAGCAAGAAATACTATCTTCTCCTCAGACTTACCTAAAATTTACCTTTTAAAACGAAGCAAATGTTTAACACAACAGTTCACTTTTTTTTTGGTTTACTTTACAGTCCAGCTTTAGCAAAAACATTCTCTGTTAGAATTAATTTTTATTGTTTTACATAATTTTTTTATTTCCTTCACTATACAGGGTGTTTAATAAATATATCACAATAGTTTCAGAGATTGTAGAGGGTTGTCTTAGACAAGCAATTTGACATGGTCTCTATGTTCAAATATCAAAGAGTGGCATTAAGTTTCTAACCACAGCACGTCTCTCTGGCTTCAAGTAAAAGCGGAGAATTTTTATCGAGTTCAAGTCTTGTTTATTACTAAGTTTAAATTTTTCATAAAATATAAAATAAACAACCTAGTTCGCAAGATCTAAGAAGCTACGAGAGCTGATCAATAAAGAACGATCATCATTTTATTTTTCACTAAATAGCTTTATTCATCTTCATAATTTTGACGATGTTTTTGAGCAGTCCCGTTGGATGCAATGCAGTTGTCCCAGCGTTTCTGCCAGTGTTCAAAGACAAGTTACAAACCATTTTTGACAGGCTGTTCAGAACCGCCTCCTCAGTAATTATGGAAAATGCTTTCTTCAATTTGGGGAAAAGTCACTCAGGGTTAAATCTGGACTAAAGGGTGAGAGACACACCACACATTGATATTTGTGAGATACTCCGCAATTTTCGCTGTGCAGTTGTATATTATCTTGATGCAGCGTCCAGTTTGTTTGGGCAGGGATGTGGCCCTTTGACCCTTGCAGAATTTTCAGTAGATGTGTTTAGTATTGCGCAGTTAAAGTTGTATGTTCAGGTATGACATGCTGCTTGAATTTCGAAAAACATGATGACCATAACTTTCCCAACAGAAGCAACTACTTGTGCTTTGGAGTTGGTGGTGATTCCAATTCCCACAAAGATTTTTGCTGTTTGCTCAGGATCGAAATGGTGTAGCCAAATTTCATCAGTAACCTTTGAAAGAAACTCCACGTCTTCAAGTGCATGTGAACGTCCTTTTGTTCAGGAATCAACAGTTTTTGAACCCACCGTGTACAAACATTCTCATGTTCAACTTTTCAGTTATCAACGTTTGGGTGACACCCAGTGAGCTTTTCAGAATATCTGAAACAGTTCTTAAAGTTTTTCAATCCTGTCTGACACAGTGACAGCAGCGGTGTTAATGTTTTTTTCTGTTAAAGCACAAACTGGAGCACTGGGTCCACCTTCCTTCCGAATTGATTGTCTCTCCTCTTTAAATATTTTTAGCAATCTTGGCGCTAAGCTATAGAAAAACAAATAAATAAACTCTCTATAGCCTTCCTATAACATCAGCTAAGATTTTTTGGGGGTAAAAGCAGAATTTTCGAGCGGCATATTGTTCGTCGTGGGTCACCTCCATTTTGCTGTAGGTGAAACTGAACATGTTCAACTTGCACACCTCTCACACGCGGGAACCGGAAGTGACAACAATGAAAATGTACATTACGCATTAAGGTAACAAAATATTGTAAAATTAAATTTTAGCGCGAGAAATCATATCTGTAAACATTATAATTTTTATTGAACAGCCCTCGTACGCAACAGGATAACTCAGTTAACAGTTGCCCAGTCTCATATTACCGTATGATTAGTGCGAGATTTTAGATATTTTTATAGCAGTGAAATATGAAAACGTTGATGATGAGCGTTTGAATATTAGGACGCCATCGCTCGCGGAGAGGATTGAAGACATTCTCAAATTTTACTTCGGAGTTATTAACACTAATCTTTCAACTGCATTCAGATTTATTCGTGCGCAACAGATTCCGAAACTCAAATCTCTCATATAAAACTCCTCTACAATCTTTGAAATTACTGCTTTGTAGTTCATTAAAACATGCTAACAATTCAAACGATGCCATGAAACAAATATTATGACTATTTGAATATATCAGGAATTAGTTCTCTCTTTGGATGTAAAGGAACTGTAAGATCAGATAGCTTCCATAGGATGTTTATTCGACATCAATTGTTTTACACTATAAGGTCATTGTATTTGCCTTAACTGCGAACAGGTTTTGCTGAAGTAGGTCTCAAAATATTTTCATAATTTGCAATTCTTTTTGAAAACCATTTTATTAAATATCATAATTTAATATAACTAAAGGAGGAAGTTAGGCGCTATTTCAGGTTACGTTCAAAGATAGACATATAACAAAAACTATAAGCATCAGCATTAATTAACAAATCTCTGGATGTTTACAATATTTTATTTCTTTTCCGTGACCTGTGAACTTTTAAGAATCATTTATAGAACAACTTTAAACAAGTCATGTTTACAGCATTAAATGGACAATTTTTTAAAAAAATGAAATTCATGAGTGATCGGAAGTTTTCACGGCCGGAGTCAACGAATCAGTCGGTCGGTCTGAAGATGTCCTCCGCAGGTGGGGATGAAACGTTTGGACTCCTTAGCTTCCAAGTCCGGAAGAAACTTCTAAAAATGAAATTCGTCTCTTAGGACAAGGAAAAGTTCTGTTAATATTAATAAGGTTGAACACCTGTCACCAATAGAGAGATTTGTTGATTCGTTTTATTCATGGACGTTCTTTAAGTTCTCCAGCGTACCATTCAATTCACAGCGTGAAACGGCTGGTAGATTTTGCTCAGAGGCCCCTTCTTTCAGGCTTGAGGTTCTTTTTCTTGCCACCGTTTTACTTCCTTCCGAAGGAACACATACTTACGATTTTTACGCTCGAAAAAATTCCATCGATCTTGGCCGGTTTTGAACCCGCGATATTGGGTTTAGAAGGCAAGTATGGTTACCACTACACCACCAGCAAAGCAATGCACATTTTTAAATAGGTACCAATGGTGCAAATATGTTGGCAATGCCATGCCTTGCATCGGCAACTAGCGAAATTTTCAGAAAAGTGTATTTAACAACATAAAGCTAAAAAAATGGACGGAAAGTCATTATCCCAAAGGATGTTTAGGCTAGTTGGAAATTTTCATCTAGAGTTCTAGCACGTTTGGAAAAATTACATACAAATGATAAAATTGATTTAATAACATAAATAACAAGTTTCTTTAATGCATATATAACTGAGGTTTGTTTGCATTAAGTGTCACTGGAGAGGAATTTGGAAATTAAATTTGTACTCTACAAATACGATGAGTGACACACGGGAATAAGGAGAGAGTATGCTTAACGGAGCATACGAACGTCGGGGTGTTGTAGATTAAACCACAGGACTAATTTTAGAACACCTGGTAGAGGCAAAGCCCTCGGTGTTCCGGCTCCTTGAAATAACATGCAGTTGTGAGCTGGAAATTTAGCACACGAGAATACACCGTTACTGTACATCATATAAAATTGTTAAATTATTTTATTTAATTATTATATACCTATTCTCACACTAAGGGTCCTTGTAGCACTATCAATTAATGCTATATTATACACACACACAGTTTTCATACTATGAATTTATTAATGAAGTTCCAAAGAAAAAATATTATAAAAAAAACAGTGCACTATTTTGTATGATTCCTAACTGTGCGACATTCTCCAACACAAAAGGTAAACAGAACGCCTCCGTTATCTAGTGGCAACGTTCGCGACTGCTAATCTGGAGGTCCTGGGTTCGAATCCCGGTCAGTCAAACTGTCGGTAAGGGTTTTTTTTTTTTCGGAATTTTTCCCTACACTGAGGTTTGAATGTCAGATATTTCAAAGGCGCCAAGGACTCCCAGTTTATTTGCCAGTGAATGCACTGAATTTACCAGATTAAAATACTTTTTAATCAGGTAAATATATTAAATATTTTTCATCAATTTGGTTTCTAAGGTCACAAGAAACGTTATCCTTAATCTTTAGTCCCGCCCATTGTACCGATAATTGATATTTTCGTTGTTTTTATTACTCTTAGCGTTCTTACCCACCGGCCTGCCAATTCCTTCTTCCTTGTGATGTCCATTTCAGAGTCTTTAATGGTTATTTGTTATTTATAACTCTGCCCGAACTGATTCTAACTGTTAGTACCATTCCTTTATTGCACCTATTTGTTACCTTAAACCTTGGTTTTCTTTCCGTCTTAGTTTTTTGAACAGCTTATTTCAGAAAATTCATTTTAGATGCCACAAATCTCTAGTGTTTTCTTTTGTTTTTGTTTCAAACATCTGATCGCTGTATAATTATACCCTTAAAGATTGTTTTAAGTCATCTTGCTTCTTTACTTCTCTATTCCATAACGCCTGATTATATCCCGTTCCTTATTTATTCTTTCAAAATGAAATTTACATTGTGTTCCTGTTTATTTATTATGAATCAATATTTAACTTTCATTAAGACTACAACCAATTTTCTTTCGTTCCTGTAATTTTAAATTCTCCGTTTTGCCTCTTCTTACATTCTTGTATTCATAGTTGTCAACTTTTCGCTTCTGTATAGTTATCTTGTTTTCAAAAGATAAATCGTAAAGAGTCGTCACTGCTTGGCCTTCTAAGTAGCAACGATGTATAGTGTGAAATGTTTCTTCTGCCCTACCTGTGGCAGTAGTTCCCTTTTTCTGCTAATGCATTGAGAGTAAACTTCTTTCAACAATAAGGTTTTATAATTAATCATTTTCACACACTAAATGATAAACATTAACAAATAGTTTCTACAATTACAAACACACGATGATACCATCAGCTACTTATATGTTGTCGGTCCTGGTGGTGTAGTGGTTACCATACTTGCCTCCTACACCCAAGATCGCGGGTTCGAACCCGTCCAGGACCGATGGATTTTTTCGGGCGTAAAAATCGTAAGTATGGCTTCCTTCGGAAGGGAAGTAAAGTCGTGGGTCCCGTGTAGTACATTTACGGCACGAAAAAGAACCTCAAGCCTGAAAGAGAAGCCTCGTTGAATGGAATGCTAATGACCTCAGCTGTTAAAAGGCGTCCATAAATAAATCAATCTAATCTACTTATATGAATAAAATTCTTAACAAACGAACGAAGCAGATTTCGTAATATTTACGTTCAATAATTGTATAATATTATAAACCAATTTCACTTGACATTTTTGTATATGAATTATATAATATTATAAATGATATAAAATTAATATTAATGTCGATTTTCTAATGAATTTCTATGATGTGAATGCCTTCTTTTATTATACTTATGACGTCATTGCATCAACAAAGATTTATTATTGTTAACTAAGATGGATTTACCACCAGAAGTTTTACCCCAAGCTAAAAGGCTGAATAAAGATAAATGATTGATTCTGTTTTCATTAATACATAAATTGCTTCCTTAATATTACCGTAACATAAGTCATTTGATGACAGAATTTTAGATAAAATTCAGTGTCATGTGTCATTATTAACGATTTTGACTAACAGTAAAAACTGTTTATAATTCCGGTATACAAAAAAAGTTTGAAGAAAAATGTTAGTAGTCAATGTTGTCATTTAGAATAACCTTAAAATAATAATAATAATAATAATAATAATAATAACTTTAATTTATTACGTATTCTGCAAATGCAAATAAAGTAAATATGTAAGCAAAATAGAAAAATGGATTATTTTAACATTAATTTTCATTTTTGCAATGTATTTGTTTCATTAATTGCGCCTTTAAGCATAAAGAAAATTCGTGTTCATTAATCCACGTTAAAAATAAATTACTGGACGAATAACCCCATTGTTATAATACTTTATACAGTACTTTAGTGATTGGTGACGTTAATGAAATTTTGAGAAATGAATGGTAAATTAATTCAAACAACATGAGAAGAGAATGATCAAATAGGAAAATTTTGGTGTACATGTGGGATAATTTTCGAAACCCTCTAATATATACGGGACGGTTGGCAACCTTATCCGTATATTATTTAGTTCCTTGTTGAACTCTATAGACAACCGGAGGATATTATCCATTTAATAAACCATCCAAAACTGCACAGAGAGTTCTGTAAATTCTCGTTATTGAAAATACATATTTTCACGAAAAAACAATTTACACTTTGGCAAATAAAGCACCATAATTTTTATATTATACATTTTCTTCCCATTTCCATATTTCGCAGAGGCGAGAAATTTGTTCAATATGATGGGTTCAAAATGTGCCCTCTAATTGATCCCATTTAAAGCTACAACACATGCTGGAGGCAAAATCAATAATAGCTAATAATTAGTCGATATTACCTAGTTTCATGGTTTATGTAACCAATGCGAAAACGTGACAAAGTGCAACCATGCGAATTTGTTCCGGTCAAAAGTCCATAACCGAAATACTACATTTTGCAAACGGCTTCCAGCTTATTTGTTCATTTTAATTATGATTTAATTACGTTCCAGACTACAACATGCGCATGCGCAACTGTGAGCCAATAGTAGCGACGCACGAAAACAAGACAGCATACTCCCAAAAACAAACGACGGTACGGTTTGTTCCGCTTTGCAGAAAAATAAACACATGTCAGAGTAATGCTTCAATTATTCTTAACGTAAGCAGAAGTGAGGGGTGTTGGGAGGACTTGATAACTATCGACGACATTATACAATGCATTGGCGCTTATGCCAGTATTTGAAAATCTAATGTTAGTCAACCACATCCTTGTCAATGCACGCGTTAGGAACGACGGAATAGATGCGAAGTACCACACATTAAACATCCACGATCGAGGAAGGGATTTTCGCGTTAATGTCTCAGTATTGTACAATATAAGTAACTAAATTTATCGCTATTTACTAATTTTAACTTATACATCTATGGTTCTACATTGTTACTGGTCGGTAAACTTGATCTCTTATCCTGTTTATGTTCCTTGCCCCTTGGCAGTGAAGCCGGAAATAAGGCTGCCTTTATTAATTTAATTAAAAGGCTGCAGAGTGATATTTATAAAGGCATTATATTTGATAAGGATAATTGTTATGTATATGTATAAGAAAATCATTTTGAGATAGGTATAACAGGAATCGAAGTAATTTGTAACTTGTATGTCATTTAACAGGTAATGGTATTTCACAAAAGGGTTTTGTATACATTTTGTGTAAAAATATGTGAGAAGCAGACGGTTATGTATACCTGACACTCGTCCGCAGACCGCTCCTTAGACAAGGCTGAAGAAAGGGTAAACTATCTTTTGTTAGGTCACGAACCTTCTACCCGGGAAATACTTAGGAGTTGACAATAAGAGAAACATGTGGCCGTAACGGGACAGTATTTAACAAAGTCAGACTTAAAAATATTTTAAGAGAAAATGAAAATGTCAGAACGGAGACGAAAATGTTTTATTACAGGAAAGCCGAAAACACGTGCGTTATCTCCGGGAACATTTAGGAATCTACAGACTAAGCAAGGCAAAAGATTTTCAATAGAAATCAGAATGTAAGGAAAGGGCCGAAATTTATGACAGCTTGTTCAGGAAAAATTCCAGTTCGTGGGAAGACGTTAGATCAGGGGGGAAAGAATAATTCTAGCCAATGGTCTTCGGATAAAAGTTAACGAATCAGGAGAACTTATTTATAAATAATAATTTTAGGATAACCAATTATGAAAGTACAACACGAAAATAGATAAAATACGAGGGAATTTAATTTAGCGAAAGGCGTGGCGATGTAGTAGAAAAACTAGAGTACAGAAGTCAGAGGGGGCACTCGTCAATTCACGCATTCGATAGAGACACATTCAGAGGCGCATTTCACACTCGTAGAAGTCGGACATTCATAGATTCACATTTAGACATTCAGTAGAAATACCTTCACAGATTTACACTCACACATTCGTAGATTCAGAGGGATATTCAGACATCCAGATATTCACTCAGGAAGCCAGTCTAAGAGAGTAGCGAAGTCAGCGGCGAACGGTTAGGGAGTACTTTACATGTGAATAAAAATATTTTAAACAAGTCAACCTTGTGTATTTTTGGGCAACATATTTCTCGTTCCCGTGGATCTATACTGATCCCGAAACACTCCAGTGGACCCTGAGATAAAATTCAACAGAATTGGAGCAAACGACGTCATCAGTGAGCAGCCCGGCCGAGACATCGAAACCACGATCAGCTCAGCGATCAACTACTACATCCCCCGCGCACCCAATTCCTGCTCCAGATGGCATCCCAACGTGGAAGCTCGTAGACGGAGACGAGAAGCGGACAACAGCCCAGCAGAAGCGGACGACATCAGCCCAGCAGCCGCAGACGACACCAAGAAGGAACCAGAAAGTTTTGCTTGCTACACAACCGAGCATAGTGGACAACATGGAGAGCTACATCGAGCAGCCCAAGCGGATAGCCGGCCGACATCGCAGAGAAACCGACCGTAAACACAAGGTTTACGAGCAGATACGACGGAACTGGTAACTGGACATCACTACAAGAGCTTCTAACCGGACCCCACTACAAGAATATCTTGCGACCGACAACCGAGAAAGCAAAAATAAGGTAGAGAAAAACTGAACTGCATAATTTGTTTGTACAAAAAAAAAAATTCACTAGTAATTTATGTAAATTATAAGTAGTAGGCAAAAATGGCTGAAAGTAGTACAGTAGAAAATAATTTGTTAGTCGAGAAGCCCATAGTAATAGAGCAGGGAACTAAACAACAGGACATAATCCAAAGGGTTGAAAATAATATTAATGCATGCAAAGCCTCCGAAAAGTCGAGTAGTATGGATAGGGGTGATAGATTAATGTCTATGATGAGAGAACTAGGTAATAGATTGGAGCGATATCATAATGAAATAGGTAATAGATTGGAGCGATATCATAATGAAATAGGTAATAAATTTGATAGGCTAGAAAAGACACAAGAGAGGATCTATCAGTCACTAAGAGAACAGATCGATAAATTTGATAGGTTAGAAAAGAATACAGAAAATGAGATAAAGCAGCCTCAGATAGAAACCCTTAGTGAAGTTTATAATTTAACTCAAAATGCACAAATTGAGCAGGCTAGCATTCTTGAACAGGATCAAGAAATAAACGTTGAACCTTGTATAGATGTAGAAAGGGAACTAGAAGAAAATTCCGGGAAACTTAGATTTGATAGACAGCAAATAGAGGTCGAGAAAGACGATAGCGAGAACCTAGGGAAAAGAAATAATAGTCAACTGGAACTAGAGGGGAAAACGATAAGTAATGAGGAAACAGACATAGAAATAGAAGGAGAACAAAATCAAATACTCGAGATAGGCATAAACCGGGAGCAGGTAATGAGTCCAGACAAAGTAGAAGGAAAACAAATTAGTGATCAGGATTCGATCCAAAGACATCACGGGACAGGAGCACAAGTCTCTTTGATTCAGAAAAACTTAGGTAAATATTTTGAGGAAAAAATTGCGAAACCCCAAGTCGAAATAAATTGCATAAATGCAAGTGTTCAAAATCCCTCTGAATTCGCGAAAGAACAATTAGCGGAACTCAGGACCGAACCACGCGAATGGAGACCCCCATGGAGTATTAGCGTTCGACTCGGATCCCAAGGAGAAATCAATACAAGAATGTAAAAAGAAAGTAGGGCGAATAAACTAATTGATGTAGGATTGAGAATGTAAATAGATGTAAACATAAGATTGATAAGATAGGAAAGCTAATAGTACAATTTTATAGCTAATTAATGTAAAAGTATTGTAAAACAAAAATGTTAAGAATAGGAGTAAATAAGAGGGATAGTTGTAATACCCATAATCAGTTAGGAGAATAAATAATGAAAAATGAAAACAGTTTGAAAAAGATTAAATAATTACAAAATTGCCAAAGATAATTCGAAATAAAATTCAATATAGGATGAAAACATAAGTAACAGAAACAAGAAAGTTAATAACTTTAAGGAACCAGATAGAACGATAAATAATTATAAATTAAATGAGTAAAGAATCGAAGTAATTGTAATCATTAAAAAAAAATTAAATATTGCAAGGTGCGTAAATATCAGGAAATAAAATATTAACGTTAAGAAATCATACACAGGAAAATAGGTAATTGTGAATTAAAAGGGTAAAGAGATAAAATAATTGCAATCAAATCAAAGGAGATTCAATATAAAATGAAGCCATAAATAAAACATATTAATGACTTTACATAGGGAAATAGGTAATAATATTATAATAATGGCGAATTAAGAGAGTAACGAAGTAATATAAATCAAATCAGGCCAGAGGGAATTCAATATAAAATGAAAGCTTAATAAGACATTAGTAACATTACAGAGGGAAACTTATAGGAAAGTAAATAATTGAAATTAGAGAGTTTAAGAAATAATAGAATAAGCAGAAGCATGCTAAAGAAAGATAAACGAATAAGAAGCTAAAGTTATATATCTTGGTGACGTTCAATAAGGAAGCAGATAGGGGTAATAGAAAGAAAAATGAATCAAGTAACGAGAAGAAATATATTAATTATGATGCTGCGGTTAAAAATAAAAGGGCAAATAATGAAGCAGAATAAAGTGAAATGAGAAAGATGAAACATAGACAAATAATGTAATAGGGGAAGAAAATGAATTAATGAATTAAGTAGATAAAGAAAGTAACGAAGTCGTCGATGAATAATTCTCGTGCATTGTATTGTTTACCTAAGGTAGCTTCATAAAACGATCCAAGATATCTAATGAATAGTAATGTAATTAAAGTCTGTAGTGAATTGCTCTGTGAAATGGGATGGAAAATTCTCCCATATTGATATGCGAATAGAATCATCTATATGTTATCTGTAATGTTATTAAGTGTCTTACAAGAAGTATAATGGATGATTGATGAAAAGTGAAGTTAGATAGCAAATTAGAAGTTTATGAAAAAAAGAAATATGACCAATGATTAATAAGTGATGTAGTTAAAAGCCATTAAAAATATATGCAAGGCTATAGAACTTCCATTAATGTGTATTTTTGGATAAAGGATTAAGTTATTAACGGATTGCAAATATAATTTCTTTACTAACTACAGGTTATCTGGTTGTAAATTAATAAAGTTATGATTCAAAAATAAAATTTAACAATATGATTGGGTTATCGAAATATTTTGGTAAAAAAAAAAAATAATAATTGAAGAACAGACCTTCAAGTATAAATTAATTAAGTTAGGTATGGTGTAGAAGTAGCTAGTAGGCTAAATGCTTTTGAGTAAAGTTAAATTGTAACAAATTGAATGTAATATATGATATAATGCTATTAAGGATTAAGGTCAAAAGTTCATTGGATAAATTAGATAGGAAGTAAACCTGTTTATTGAGTAACAGCGAAAATACTAGCATCAGTAATTGAATAAGATAATTGACTAATATAAGAATAGATTATAAGGAAGATAACTTGCAGAAACATTCAGGGTATATTGTAAATAAAAACATGTACATCCTAGAATATAATTCATATAAAAAAATATATAAGATGGTATAGTAATGACGTTGATACGCGAATAAAGGTATTAAGTGAAGTGCAGTGAAAAAAAAAAAAAGTGCAGTGAATCATGCTTAGTGCAGACAAATGTGCAAAAGTAAAAGATAAAATGCAAGGCGTATCAGCAAAATAGACAATACCATAAACATTTAAAGATATTTTAAAGTTTTGTATGTCAAAGCCTAGAGTCATATTTAAAGGTATAATTCATAAAGGCAAAATAACACTCATATCAAAGCCAAGAACAATAAAAACAATGAACAATAGGCTCGGAGTGCAAATATATGTGTCACAGATAGAAAATCAATTCGATTCAAGTGTGTTAATATAATATTAAGAATAATAAGAATATAACTCTGCAATAACGAGATAGTAATAATCTCACGGGACTATGTAACCATATTTTGTTGTGTTACCACAACAAAATCTGATTACAGGGGCATTTGAAGCCGGAAATAAGGCTGCCTTTATTAATTTAATTAAAAGGCTGCAGAGTGATATTTATAAAGGCATTATATTTGATAAGGATAATTGTTATGTATATGTATAAGAAAATCATTTTGAGATAGGTATAACAGGAATCGAAGTAATTTGTAACTTGTATGTCATTTAACAGGTAATGGTATTTCACAAAAGGGTTTTGTATACATTTTGTGTAAAAATATGTGAGAAGCAGACGGTTATGTATACCTGACACTCGTCCGCAGACCGCTCCTTAGACAAGGCTGAAGAAAGGGTAAACTATCTTTTGTTAGGTCACGAACCTTCTACCCGGGAAATACTTAGGAGTTGACAATAAGAGAAACATGTGGCCGTAACGGGACAGTATTTAACAAAGTCAGACTTAAAAATATTTTAAGAGAAAATGAAAATGTCAGAACGGAGACGAAAATGTTTTATTACAGGAAAGCCGAAAACACGTGCGTTATCTCCGGGAACATTTAGGAATCTACAGACTAAGCAAGGCAAAAGATTTTCAATAGAAATCAGAATGTAAGGAAAGGGCCAAAATTTATGACAGCTTGTTCTGGGAAAATTCAAGTTCGTGGGAAGACGTTAGATCAAGGGGGAAAGAATTCTAGCCAATGGTCTTCGGATAAAAGTTAACGAATCAGGAGAACTTATTTATAAATAATAATTTTAGGATAACCAATTATGAAAGTACAACACGAAAATAGATAAAATACGAGGGAATTTAATTTAGCGAAAGGCGTGGTGATGTAGTAGAAAAACTAGAGTACAGAAGTCAGAGGGGCACTCGTCAATTCACGCATTCGGTAGAGACACATTCAGAGGCGCATTTCACACTCGTAGAAGTCGGACATTCATAGATTCACATTTAGACATTCAGTAGAAATACCTTCACAGATTTACACTCACACATTCATAGATTCAGAGGGATATTCAGACATCCAGATATTCACTCAGGAAGCCAGTCTAAGAGAGTAGCGAAGTCAGCGGCGAACGGTTAGGAAGTACTTTACATGTGAATAAAAATATTTTAAACAAGTCAACCTTGTGTATTTTTGGGCAACATATTTCTCGTTCCCGTGGATCTATACTGATCCCGAAACACTCCAGTGGACCCTGAGATAAAATTCAACAGAATTGGAGCAAACGACGTCATCAGTGAGCAGCCCGGCCGAGACATCGAAACCACGATCAGCTCAGCGATCAACTACATCGCCCCCGAGCACCCAATACCTGCTCCAGCAGACATAGGTACCCCATAAATACAAAATGTCTAGCTAAGAACTACAAGTCAATCGATAAATTACCCACGATGTTCTTGTATGTTAGTTCGAACCTGTGCCTCTTACACAACACTTGCACAAATCTGTGTTAAGCTTTATCTCAGCTTTCCATTTCTACGGTAGGACAACAATGATAGTCCTGCCAATTACTAGAAGTAGAAACGTTTTACCTGCCCATGTCATAAACTTTTGGAAATGTTTATTCAAATACCTTAAAAATATTAGTAAATATTTATAATTTCAGATATCTTCTTAAATTAAAAAAGGAGTTGGAAATTCTCCTCTGGCATACTTTTTTCCATTTTTAAACTCGTAGCTTAAAAGCATTATGCCATGTGTGAGGATAATTATGTACTTTCACTCAATCCGAGCCGGAAACGAATTCATAAAGTTCTTTGATGAAAACAGGTAAAGACGTGGCAACACAGACTGAAGAATGACACATTTTAACTATGAATAATAATACCCACAAACAGAAAATTAGAAATCATATATCGCAATAAATTTTTAGAAAACAAATAAAATACGTAGAAAAAAAGTTTGAACAAAATCTAAACTTTATTAAAACGTGTTATTATTAATCGAGGTTACGATTTACACAAACCCAGAGTTGGTTTTGCGATCTTATTCCAATGTTTTTGGTTTGAATTCTATAAACATTTCGACTATCACAGTCTACACACATACAACGTATACTTTCCGGTTCTCTTTCATTTTCAATCTCTGGCAAACTTAGGTAAGGTAGAGACAGAAGGAATGAAATACTTCCAAACCCCTGAACGAAGTCTAGGTTTGCCAGAGATTGAAAATGAAAGAGAACTGGAAAGTATACGATAGGCTGTGATAGTCGAAATTTTTATATAATTCAAACCAAAAACATTGGAAACTAACAATTAAAACTTGCAATAATAATTAGTATTTCCAGTATCCATTTATTTATTATTAACTTTTACGTTTGAATCATAATTATTATGATAATCTGACGAACATTAGGTTCAAGAGCCTCCAGAAGGTCCTATTGAAGGTAGTCGATGCAATATTCACTCAATCTCGGTTTTCCAGATCGGGTTAGTTACTTTTCAGATCAGTTTTTATTTTTTTTTATTTATTTATTTATTTATTTATTTTTGAGGACACTCCTAACATCTCAGGACATCAGCATCCCATTCTATTCAGGGCCAACAAATTTTACTTAGAGGCCTCCTTTTTCAGGCTTCAGTTTCTTTATCGTGCTGTAAATGTACGACACGGGACCCACGGCTTTACTTCCCTTCCGAAGGAAGCCATACTTTGGATTTTTACGCCCAAAAACTCCATCGATCCTGGCCGGGATCGAACCCGCGATCTTGGGTTTAGGAGGCAAGTATGGTTACCACTACACCACCAGGAACGACCAAGCTTTGGGTTACAAAATTATTCATTTTAATTTTTCTATAATAGTATCATGTCCTTATTTATCATCCCCACTTAGTCCTTTTTCTTTTTGATTCAACTGTCTCCGAGCACGATGTGCTAAATACATCTCTGAATCTCCCGTTCCTTCTTCATCACAGTTCGTAATGGTCCAGTTGCAAAGTTCCCTAACAAAATCACTATGAAAATATTTAGAAAGTTGTCAAACAACCAGAAAACATTTTACTACAAACGAGCCAGTAGACCAGGAATAGAAATATGAGTTATCCATTAGTTGGCAAAACTGTACAGCCCTTTAGCAGCTTGGCAATGCTGATGTAGAGATCTATAGCAGGATTGCATAGCGCAGCTACCTTTACGAATGCCGCTCTAAAGAAAATAACTGCAAATAATGAGATGTATGCGGCATTTTCAAGACATTTTTAATTAACTGCCACCCGTGCAAAGCTTGAAGGACTTGAGTGTACACTACTACTCCAGACAATTCTGTGCTTCTTCCTTTCGAGTGTTGTTTCTGCCACCATGCTTCAAAAAGCAAAATGCAGGAGAGCACCTGGGTATTCCCAGGCAATGGGCCGAGAATAAACCAGATTTCCAGAATATGCCTAACATGCACAAATTTAACTGAAACCTGAAAACTACTGCCCATCGACATTAACTGTCGAGCCAGCCCGTAGTACCTACAATAGATACCAAATATCGAACATATAAACCGGCTTTTTAAAAATAAATTATCATATATAATTCATAATATTCATAAATTATCATATATAATTACAAACCAAATATTTTTTACCTAGTTTCCTTCAACTGAAATGCATTTTCTCCACCGGATGAGCACTTTCATTATTCCCTCATTTAAGAAAGAAGGTACGTGCATCGACAGCCAATTGCTGAACCTCTGCATTGTCACTGAATCTTTTCCTCCCAGCACCTCCTGCAGTAGCCCGAACATGTGCTAATCACGAGGACATCACGAATGGGTTAGTGGAATTTTCCGTTGCGATAGGCGGCTCTCACGTCGTCCAACAGTTTGCAGTAATACGCCGCATTCACAGTCCTTCGTTCGTGAAGGAAATCGATTAACGCGCCTTTGGAATCCCAAAACACGGTGGCAAGAACTTTTCAGGCTGACAGGCGAGTGTTGGCCTTGACCGGAGCGCCTCTCCTCTTCTTTCCTTCACACCATAGTCGTTCTATTGTTTTCGGGGGTGTAATGGTGTGCCCACGTCTCATCACATGTCACACTTCTGGTCAAACATTGGTCACCTTTCTCCTCACACCGATCCAGAAGCCTTTGACTTATATCTCTTCGAAAAAAAATGTCTGTTCATTAGTCAGGAAGCGTGGGGCCCAACTCGCCGACACTTTCCGAAATCCTAGTTCTTTAGAAAAAATATATGCACTTTCACAACTTATGTCACTCTCTGAAGCGATTTGGGGCATATTCAGACGTCGATCACCTTTCACAAGGTTACAAAGGGCGCAATCCTTATTTGTAGGTTTCATTTTCCACTGAATCACGACCCTGATAACTTCTTGCACCAGTCGAACACTTGAGTTCGTGAAAGCGTGGCTTCTCCAAACTGTGCCCGAAATCTGGACAAAATCTCAGTCGGGTTGACTCATTCTTTGATTAGAAAACCGATGATGAACCGCTCCGCAAAGGACGATGCAACCTCTTGCTCAGACATAGTGCTACAGGAAATGGAACAACTAATGCGGAAACATGTGAGGAACGTTCCCCTCAAAGTTTTGACATACCTTATGTTAGGTCCTGTACATTTCCCCAAGATCAACATTTCGTAAGAAGTGTAAAAGATGTCTAATATCCGAATCTAAATTATTGAAACGCTGGATTCATTTTTGTAATACATGATCACTAATGACTCCTTCGCCTTTATCTTGCACGGCTGCTCTTGTTTGCTAAAGTACCAAAGTAAGAGTTTATTTTATTTGTTTGTATATTTGGTTTATTTATGGACGCTCTTTAATATCACAGTTATCAGCGTCCCATGCAATTCAGGGCGTTAAACGGCCGACAAAGTTTGCTCAGAGGCCTCTTCTTTCAGGCTTGAAGTTCTTTTTCGTACCGTAAATATACATGGGACCCACGGCTTTACTTCCCTTCCAAAGGAAGCCATAGGGTTTTTACGTCCGAAAAAAATCCATCGATCCTGGCCGGGTTTGAACCCGCAATCTTGGGTTTAGAAGGCAATTATGGTAACCACTACACCACCAGGACCGACAAAGTAAGAGTAGATATTGCACAATGTTAACTATAGTTTTCTTTAAATTATCTAGCGGGCATCATCCGCACACGATAAATAATAATAATATCTATATATTGCTTTATGGTACATAAAATAATTTACAAGAATTGTTACATATGCACAGGATTAGAATATTTCAAATAAAGAAGCAGAGCAAACAGATCTTAACGAGAGTCTAGGCCACGTGTATTAAATACTGTAATGTGCTTTCTGTCGCTTTCCTTCATAGCGAATTTCAGCTGGATAGAGACATGAGATTTGCCAAGACTATGCGGTAGCCTTCATTCAATATACGTATCAGACGGTCGCAATCTCGAGAGGGATCGTGTCGCAGTCTTAAGCTGAACGCGACACGGAAGGTAAGCTTAGAAAACGAAACATACGACTTACGTTTGAGGTCGAAGATAGACTGCCCAGTGCATCGTGTTTACTAGACGGTGAGATAAGGCTTGCAGTTGAATGCTGGACTGATGCCCAGGGGTAACAACCTCTAATGGCGAGAGTTGATTTGAATGGAGGGCAACTGCTCTCACAAAATACAGCGAGAGGCGTGCAGCTGGCGGTTCTGCATAGCATGAAATTTTCATGTAATGGAAACCATTACTAAAATGAGAAAATGATTAACATACAGCACAGCAAAACTCCGATAAAATTCCTCTATTTATTATGAATGAATGAATGTTAATAAAATACATTAATATAAAATTACAGATATCAATGCATTAATTGCTATCAAATAACTCAAATAAATGCTTTCGTTTTTACTAATAGCGGGTCAGGGTATTCGGCCACTAGCTTCACTCCTAGCTGAATCAATGTCCATTCTTGATTTTCCGGACGAAATTTCCAATATCAAATATACGAAATATGATACAACATGATTAATTTATATAGCCTGTGTAAATACAAAAAGTAGATAAAATATTTCCATCACTTCCCCATTATATTTTAACACAGAGGTTATATAGATATCCAATAAAACGCTCTCGCTGGATCCACCAGGGACTGTTGCCTGTCAGGGAATGATGCCCGACGAACTAGTTAGGTAAGATGTAGAAAGTTCGACATTTTCATTTTTTTGGATCAATCCTAAACAAATACATTGTATAGGTTATCTAATAGGGATAAGCTGAGAGAAGTTTCTCATCCTGCGGGTGGGAAGTTATACATCCCGGGTTTTACAGACTATTCCGTAAACACTGCCTCTGCCTCTGCCTCGTATCGATTTCAACCGAATAGGGTGCTATGTGACTCTCGGAGTGTTCTGACTTGTGTTGCACTGTGCAGCGCTGAGCTTTAGCGGTAAAGGGTCTGGTTCAAATCCTGGCCCATGAAATTATACCATTTTGTTTTGTTTTCTGTCACGGAAGAGAGAAATAATAAGTATTCTGTGATATTTATTAATGTAAAATCCTAGTTATGTTCACTTCAATTAAGTCACATATTACTATAATAATATATTGAGCATAATAAGTAAATAATAGGTTTACATTAATGGTGTTTTAATTCTTGTTGATACTCTAACTTATAAAAGAAAGACAAAAAATAGGATTAGTTCCGGAGATATGTACACAATAAACTTCTTTATAGAACGGTTTGATAAATACTTGAGAGCACCTGCATTTCCCATCGAATATAAAATACAGGTTATCCGATATAACAAAGGACAAACAGTCTAATATTTATTGTTTCAGTTATTATATAAGTATAACTCTCATTTAATTCAATAGGTAACATAATCCATTCCGCATCAGCTTTACATCCAAAATTTGAAATGTGCACATTCCAAAGAACAAAGACAAAATTATATAAACTTCCACATGTTGCACAGTGTTCCTTAATATATTAATTTCTTATTCAATTTACAATGTGGTTACAATGCTAAGTAAACCTTTATCTATCTGGTATGCACACATGCATTTATCTCTCCTTCAACCATTTTCAAGGATATATTTTAAAAGCCTTCCGCTAGACAATTTTTGTTGAGAGTTTCTTTCAGTTGATTTTAACTATTTTTAGAAGAAATTAAACACATAAATTCCTCCTCTTTAACCTTTTATCTAACTTTGAAGGCTACATATAATGTTTTTTTTTCTTCTTCTTCCCACATCACACCTAAACGAGCTAATTCTGCAAAATTTTGGCTGGTTCCCATAAGTCCTTTGTCTAGCGCTTTTCTTAAGATCTGAGAAAATTTAGAACACGCAATTTAAGAAAAAACTCGGAAAATATGAGGAAAATGGTTCATTTGAATCTTGAAGATCAATCAGTGGTAATTTACGTAAAATTCTTCCAAAATCTTATCTTATTCCGGTTTGTTAACGGGAAATTCTCCGCATGAACTTAAAGCCCTTGCCTTAAAAGTGTCAGTATGAGCACTCAAAGAAAGTGAAAGGGGGAAAAAAACAGTTCAATGTTTGCCCACCGTAGTGATTTTTATAAATGTTTATAATTTGAAGTGACTGTTGAAATATTCTATATTTTGACAAATGCTATGAAAGTATGAACATTTTATGTTTAAAATTTAATGATCTTTTTATTCTATACCACATAACATTACAAAATAACAGACACCGTTTTAGCGAATGTATAACGAGTTTTTAAAATATATGTCTTTAGAAACTTCGAGTAAAATCAGATATATGCAGTCGCGGGCGATTGCTATCAGGAAATAATTAAGCTGTATAATAAAACATTTTAACATCCATCGCGAGTATTCGGGTTTATTCAGGAGATGAAAACAGCATTCATTAACTGATATCGTTTTTCATTTGTTTCGTTTCATTTACTGTAGCTAAAGCAATAACGAAAAAGTATACAAAGTACTTTAAAATTTCCGTTTTCAATTTTCTGCTCCGGAAGATTACCTGATGTTACAAAATATTGTTAATGATTACAATTTACAGATTTCGGAGAGAAACTCAAAAATAATGTCTTTTATAGGGAAGAACAAAATATAATAGTTACAAAAATATAATTAAACGGATTAAACAGTCAAAGATTTAGCTTTTATGCTATAAAATGAAAAAAAAAATAGAAATTTGGAATTTTGCAACAAATATGTAGTACCATTCAACAAACAATGAGAAATAAATTAACAATGCAAGCGAAAACTGTACACCAAATCAAAATCAAGAAGGAAAATGAAAACAGCAGAAATGCGCTTCCTGGGCAGAAAATCACGATATAACTTCAGAGGTCAAATACATATTGATGGTATGCGAGAACAATTTGTATGTCCAGCCTGAATAACAAAAAATAACATGAAACTATTATAGTTCTGTCATATTGAAAGAATAGATTACCAAAACAAATATTATTTTACTTTAGACATAATGGTAGCTTATTTCGGATAGATGGCAAGATTATAGCTTACTGCATAATAAGAGAAGAAAAAGAAACACACATCAATATCTCTCTGGGACTACTTTTTCGCACTCCACTCTTTATTTTATTCATTTAGTTTATTTATGGGTGTATTTAACATCTCAGGTCATCAGCGTCCCATCAATTCAGGGGGTGAAGCGGTCTATAAATTTTGTTCAGGTGTCTCTTCTTTCAGGTTTGAGGTTCTTTTACGTGCCGTAAATCTAAGCCTTGGAACCCAGGTCTTTGCTTCCCTTCCAAAGGAAGCCATAGGTACTTAGGATTTTTACGCCCGAAAAAAATCCTCGAACCTGGCCGGCTTCCTTCGGAAGGGAAGTAAAGCCGTGGGTCTCGTGTCGTACATTTACAACACGATAAAAATCCTCAAGCCTGAAAGAAGAGGCCTCTGAACAAAACTTGTCGGCCGTTTCACGCCTTGATTTGAATGGGACACTGATGACCTGAGATGTTAAAGAGCGTTCGTAAATGAACCAAACCAAAATCAAAGAACCTGGGCGTGATTGAACGCGCGATCAGCTCCAGTCTATATATAGACAAACGGTATCGAATTGTTTATTCCAGGCGTTAACTCCAAAGTTGCAAATGTGTTTAGATGGTCAAGACACTGACAATACAAAAGGTTGCCTTTAAAACAAATAATTTACTGTAGCATTTCATATGGATCACATGCCGGAATAGGTAAAGGCTCCAAATAAACCGACGATGCATTTCCGTCTGATAAGCCATATCACTTCTTTGAAACAAAGTAGTTCATATAATAAACACTAATAAGTAATTTAAATAGCATAAGTACAAGTACAATAATATTTCATAAAATGTATACTGCAGTTCAAAACACTTTAATATTTACACCAACGCCCGGTAACAGTGTGTGAAATGGTTAGATTGAGGTGCATCCTGCTTATGACTGCGCCTCCGCCAATGACAGTGAACTAGCTACGAACACACATCACATCGCAACGTAGCTATGACGTTGATCCATATCGATGACTGTAGAAGACCATTCTTTCCCATTCTCAATATATATATATATATATATATATATATATATATATATATATATATATTGTGAAATCAAATTTCTTAATTCTTCTTAATAGTTAAATCTTTGCACATATTTTCCCCTACCAATATACATTTATTTTTATCTGGTTTACTCCAGGCGAATTATGACGAACAAAGACCCCCTAGGAGATTAGACAGAAAGGGAATGCAATTACATTCCCCCACCTGAGAAGAAACTTGAGATAACATCAGTGCAACAAAGCCACGTCCTCTCTATAGAACATAGCCATAATAACTATATAGCGAAACACTCGGGGTATCTCAAGCATAAAGGGATATTTATTTGGGTGCCGCTTTCAGAACTTTCCCATTTGCATTTGTGCTCGCTCTTGTGCTTGCTAATATTGCACACTGCAGTAACAGCAGTTTTTTTTATTATTGTTTTCATAACCGCCAATTCCTTACTTCATACAGCACGTTAATAAGGAAGCAACCCGTTTCTTTAAAACTTAAAACTGTAATTGGCATTCCTAACCATTAAAATGCATGCCCTAGATTATGCTTACGTTATACTTTTTAAAACATCTGTTTTGTTGAAGCATACGCAAGCGATAGGGGAAAAAAAAAAAATTCAGTTTCTAGGTAATAGTTATCTTTAGATCCACTCACTCTGAAGCATTTTGTCCTTTACAGATACATAGAAAAAGAATGGGGTATATCTGTGTTTAGGCAACTATTCTAATTATGCAAAAGAGAATCATCCAATTCTATAATGCCCACTTAACCACCAACTATTCAAGCGCGATAAGATCGACCGCCGATCGAACAAATTCCGACATTACCGATCATCGGCAGATAGGTGAATGGGATGAATGTAATTTATTAACTTTATGATCCTCACTTGTAGTCTCTCTTATACTGTCGCGTGTAACTTCTCCTAAAGATAATAAGTTTCAATCTATTATTGTTTATCTGAGGGTAACCAAACTAGATCGGACGGTTATCTCTTCAAACAATAACACGTCAAACTGCCATTTTACAGATTAAGGATTATTACTAGGCTAATGGAGTAGTGAAATATCACGAATTACTAAACATGCTATTTTAAGATAGGGTTGTATAAAGTTAAAATATATTTCGATAGTGCTAAAATATATTTACAACAATAATATATGCCAAACTTTTGAATGCACCCACAGAAACGACTAAGTGTGAATACTAATAATATAGTTTTGTTATTTATTAGTGCAGCCAATTTGTTGATAGACCACCTCCATGATATAATGGTAAGCGTTGGTGACTGCTGGCTGGGAGGCCCGAGTTCGCTTTCTGGTACCTACTTAGGTTTTTTTCTAAATTAGAGGGGTCTAGAATCCAACCTCGTAAGGATAAATGGGAAACTGCCTGATGGATGAGCTGGCATTCTTCGATTGCCGCGTTATAGGCGATGCTGATCACATGCCTCTTGAAGTCGTAAGATGGAGGTAGAGGAAGCAGAGGTCGCTGCGGCAGGCCCAGGCTCATCCTGGGCTGTAGCCCCAATGAAAAGAAGATTTGTTAATGTTTGTAAACTTTCTTTATGCACGAACTATAGTAGAGGATACTTTAGCGAAATGGAATAAAAGAATGATAGAACAGTTCAACAAATAATAGAACATATTTTACCCTTCTCTTTCAGGAAGTTTTATTTCAATTTCAAGTATACCAGATTGTTCCCCAATCCGCTGGCTCGTTATTGCAAATCATATTGCCGTTTGAGTCTTTTAAGGAAACCAATAGATAGAAATCAGAATATACAAGATCCGGACTGTAGGGTGGATGAGGAAAAACAGGTCACAAAAGTTGATTGCTCTCTACTTGTGTGTGGCTTTCTATAACTATTATTACATCTTTGAGAGGATGTACGAGCTCGCTTCATCAGCTCCGAAGGATTGTGATAAATTGTTAGGAGTTTACTCCGTTCGTCCTAATAAAGCATGTTAGAAAGTTCCAGTAAGATTGTCTAGACCATCTTCCGATGATAACATTGTTTTCTCATTTAACTGTTTGATTATGTTGCAAATTACATTGACATTCAATTTTTAAAGTAGCTATAATACTGCCATTTTACACAAGGTACATAAAACATAGCATTTTTTTTCAAGATAAACTGGTTAAGGAAAAAATGTATTTCATTATTTATTTATTGCCTATTTATGTACAATTTACAACGACAGGGGATTAGCATTATCTACTCCATTCTGAGAGACTGTTAGTCATCTGAAAATATTGCAGATACCATTCATTATTTTAAGCTTTAAATAACTAGCTCTTTCATTCATTGTGAATTAACGACTCTCTAAAGAAATTAAACTCTTATTTTGCAACAGAAAAAGTAATAGATTAAACATGGGTCTCTGTTGAATTAAAAAATCCAACAGCAGCTCTTATTTAGACAATAATTTTAGATATCTTCGAGTGCTCTATACAGTAATCTTTAATCAAAGTTTTTGAAATTCTATTATCTTTGTTACCGCGACATTTTGAGTGATAAGTTTTTCGTTTATATCGTAATTTCTGGTTACAAAGAATATTTCATACATAATTTTATTAGGTCTTTTTGTTAAATATTCCTGCATCAAACTCAAACTGTTGGAATAGTAATATAGCTTAATTTAAACATCGCCCGGCATAAATATCGATAACTTGTTTGTGTTACGTATAGTTTCGAATCTTTAATTCTCTATTTACTACTAATAAAACCTACATCCTAAATATTTAGATCTAAAAGTAGAAATCTATTCCTGACACGCGCTTCTTCTTTTTCTCAAAGCAGCAACAAATGGATACGAGTGAAACAGTTGAATGTCACGATGCCTGAAAAAATAGTTCTAGGTTCTTATTTTACGTAAAGTTCCAAAACAGCATATTGCCTATGATCTTGCATACTTATTTTCTCTCACAGTCTCTACTGGGTGCTAATGAACTATAACGCAATACTTTCAGACATTGGAGAGATGTCTCTTAAGACAAGCAAATTGAGATACGGAATCTATGGTCCACGATGGAAAATGGCGATAAAGAAATTGAAATTAGATACTAATACCTCAGTTTAAAAAAGAGATATTTATGGGATAGAAATGAAATCTCAGAATAATTATATGCCAGTAGAGTTAACTGATTTATTGTGTAATGTAACTTAGCCTAGAGGGAGCTATCCATCTAACTGTATGGTCTAAAGGATACTGATTTCGACACGGATCCTATGGGGTAGAATTATTTATTCATTATTTGATCATGTACAGTGTGTCCGTAAAGTCATGGTGCAATTTTGAATACTTATAACAGCTAAACGAAACAAAACCACAGGATGAAACCTGCGATGCATTAAAGAGTATGTCAAAGAGTTTCTGAAGCACGAATCTCAATTTTGTACGCGTGCAGGTAACGACGCAACACAACAGTGAAGAGATCACTCCATTTAGTCAAGATGTGGACGACGCAAAGCAAAGTTCAATATGTCCTGTGGCTTGCAAAATTTGAATCCGTGACACACGTTGGTCGTGAACATCGCCGCGTGTACAATGAAGAGCTGACAACATAGAAATAACATTCATCGGTGGCATAAGCAGCTGAAGGAAACTGGAGGACCAAAAACGTTCAGGTAGGTCTTCGGATAGTGACGAGCCTGTTGAGCTATACGGGAAAGCTACCTAAGAAGTCGGTGCAACCTATGCTTGAAATCTAGACCTGAAGAAGATACATTCATAAAGTTTTAAAGAAACGTCTTCAATTTACGGGTCACAAACTGCAGTTGTTGTAAGCTATCCCCTCAACTGATAAACACGACGAAAAGAGTTTACTATACAGATGCTTGAACAATTCTTATAGAAGACTATGTTCAGTGATGAGGCCACATTCCATGCGTGTGGTCATGTTCATCGTCATAACGTCAGGATATGGGCTTATGAAAATCTCTTATCTGCATTGAATATGAACGTTGACATCCTTAAGGTGAATGTGTGGTATTCACTCATGATAAAATTATAGGCCCATATTTCTTTACGAAGCACATTGTGAAGGCAAACAACTACCTTGACATATTGCAATCGTATGTGAAGGCATCATCTTTCAACAAGATGGTGCTCTTCCACACTACGCCATCATTGTTTACGAGTTTTTAGACACATTTCCCCAGAGGTGGATATGAAGGGTTGGATAGAAGGCATAGCCACTACGATCGCCGGGTCCAACACTTTAAACTTTTACTTATGGAGTTATGTCAATAAATGTGTGTACAGTGTTTGTGTCAACGATATTGACCATTTAAAAGAGAGAATCAGAAATACTATTCACTTTGTTACACTTGATGTCCTTAGTCGTGTGTGGAATGAATTAGAATATCGTTTAGATGTGTGTAGGGCAACAAAAGGAAGCAACACCGAACTGCACTGAACAGGTATGCAAACTTGGGAGAAAATTTCCTTTATTTGTTGACGGTTTCACATTTCTATCTTGTTCCGTTGCTTTTGTGAGACTGTTCAAAACTGCACTAGGACTTTACGGACACACTGTATAAATTATTACATTATTACAAATTGAAAGTTTAAAACTTAAATGTTAACTGAAGCATCAAAAATCAAATGTTACCCAAAATTGTTAAAAAAAAATAGAAAAAAAATCAACTCGAACTCGATAACAACAATCATAACGCTAATATCAGACAGACTGTGACAATGAGACATGCTCTACAAGATCCGTAAGTTATTGTGCTATCATTTCCTTAGTCAGTGGTGCACTGGTCCTTTAAAATCTAAATATCATAACTTGAAATTTGAACAAGCAGACCATAGACCAGACATTCTTCTAAATTACTGCGTTATAGCTTCTTAACACCCGGTATACGTACGTGAAACCCTCTCGTGTCTTTTTCCCCCTAATGATTAAAAAATGTTTTACAGTCATGCACTAATTTCTAATTAAAGGCCACCCCTTCTCTACCACGGAAACGAGTAATTAAAACTGAATAAAAATGGCAAACGACTTCAGAATTGGAAAGGAACGGTTTTGTAGTTATCGAATTTTACTCAGCCTCAACTGTATTAGTCCTCGTTTGGAGCCACTCAACCGTATGTGGAATATCTACTAGCAAAACGCTGAAATATAATTAGAAATTCTTCACTAAGCATGGCTTGCCTGCACGCTTAATATAAAAATTACGTTTACATTACTGGAATTTTATCATCACTTATAGAGATAATTATGATAATTATGTAAGTCCAAAAGAAAAATCCTGGCTAGAAAGATAAAGCGATTGTAATACACCGCAGAATACAAAAAGAAAGCGCAGAAAAGCGTCTTTTTCGCCCACACGTTCAGTCTGTTGCATACACGTCAGGCGATCCCATTTATTGATCGCTTGTTTGAAATTAATCCTACATTCAAGTTTTCTAGAAGTTCTAGAAGTGAGTGGGTTATAATTATAAAGGACCGCCTACGGAACGTCAGTGTTTGCGTGAAGTTCTGCATGCGTCATCGTTCGCAAGTATGGAAATTATGCAACACAAGGATCACATGATTGAAGCCACATGCAAATGCTGCAAAGCATTTGATCATCTTAATTGCACACTCCTACTGCAATCTATAAAAATTAAGTCTTCAGAACCTCCACAGTGATCAGAAAACATTTAAAATAAGTTCTTTTCCAACAGTATTGTGAATTTTACCACCAATTATACCGTTTATTACTCCATTTATTATACCACGAATTATACCGTTTATTACTCCATTTATTATACCACGAATTACACCGATTATTACTCCATTTATTATACCACGAATTATACCGATTATTATTACTCCATCAGTATTATACCAAATCGGTAGAAATCAAGAGCACAACTCTAGTCCTCAGTCTTTTTTTTTTTAAGTTGCAAACTTTATTATAAATATGTAAAATATGTAAAATTAATGTAACATAGTATAAATACATACAAGATATGAGTTGAGGTTGTCCCAGCGCCTGTCCTCATTACAATGTGCCAAATGTTAATCTTGCAATAAATCTGAATGTAGTTTTCGTTTCTGTCTTCGAAGTTATTGGGGTGGTGGTAGGTGGGTTGGAATGTTACTCAGAAATGCATTGGTGTGATTTAAAAATGTGCGATTGTAGTAGCAGTAAAGGACAATGTTTGCTGTTTGAATGTGTAAATCTTTATGTGGAGTTTTATTGCGGACGTACCAGGTCATTTGCGATCGGGTGAAGAACCCGGTTCTAGAAGGTTGAGTTTGCAATACGCTTTGTTATAATGAATTGATAGTGAGGTTATTTGCATGATATTGTATACTTTTAGTAATTTATTCAATAATATTTAAAAGTAACTAACAATATCTGTTACATTCGTCACTAATTAAAAAAAAAACGTTAGGCTGCTGGGCGTAACGTGAATAGCCTTGCCAAAGAAATGTATCATATTCTGGACGACGTCTCTCTTAACGGGTAAAACCTTACTTGTCATCCCCGTTATTTAGAGGAAAAGAAACATCAGTAATTTCTTTTTAACGAAAAGCATAGTAATCACAGAGCCCAGAATTATATAATATCGATTTTGAGAAATATGTACATAAATATGTAGCTAAAATTAGTTAAATATGTAGATAAATGCCAAGGGTGCTAAAAATGGTATACACACTTTCACAATAGATATTTATTTAATGTATTTCAAAGTTGGACCCAAAAACAACAGTTAATGTGTAGTATGATGTTCTGTAAACAGAAGTGACTCACATTATGATAAACGTTGCTACGTGACAGATAAATCAACAATGAACAAATGAAGCCAAGATTATCGTATGATGTTCTGTAAACAGACGTGACTCACATTACGTTATGCTAGCGTTGCTACAACAAAATGCAGCTAAGATTATCGTTTGAAGGGCGGAAAGCAATTTTGAAGTGGTACTGGAAAACTAAGAATGTTGTTGAAGTTCAAAGGCAATGGAGACGTGTGTACAGAACAGAACCGTCAACGCATTCGAGACAAATTTGAGACTCATGGTATCGTATGCGATGTTCACAAGGGCAGATATGGGAGACCTCGCACAGCAACAAGCCCCGCGCACTGGATCCAGGGCACTAACCAAGACACTGGTTAGGACGAAGAGGTCCGGTTAAGTTTCCACCGCGTTCTCCGGATCTAACTCCGTAGGATTTGTATACCGTAGAAAACCACTACATTAGCAGCACTTCGGGAAGAAATCGTGCTGAGGACACTTTGGCAAACATTGCTCAATCAGTAGTTCAACGTACTCAGAAGTGTATCGACGCCGATGGTGGCCATTTTGAGTAACTGATGTAACTGTAAAATCTAAGATGATTAGTGCTCATAATTTTCTGTTTGTGTGATTTGTGAATTCAGTTTTGCTATGCTAACACAATTTTTTCCCCTCCCTTGAAGTATGTATATATTTTTTGTGCCCGCTGTATTAATCAGTTCACTTCTAATACAAATATGAAATTACAATTAAGGTTAGAACTTCGGAATGAAAACAAAAGTACTGAAAGACACGTGTCCCCTGTTTAAGCTCTTAAGTTACATTGGAAGGGGATACAATTAATTTAACATACTTTGTTTTCAAATGTATACAAGCTTTGCGTTTCCGTATTATGGCAATGCATTTCCATTAATATCTGCAGCCCACGCGTTTAATGTCAAAGAGGCGAAACATACATAGCATTGTTGTTTCTTGTGTGAATGAGACAGTAGTCTGAGCTCGGATCTTAATCCCCTTCGAGGTAAACCCCTTATAATTTAGCACACTTAGTCCATTGTCCTTTCACCGTATGAAACATTTCCGTGTAGCCCGTAGTTCTCTCGTCGCATCTTCTCTGCTTACAAAACGGGTGCTTTTCAGTGGAAAGTTGACTACACAATGGACTATGTCTGGAAAGCAAGGAGCCTGGAAAACAAGTGGAATGTAATATTGGCCTGGAAACCTTGAATCAGATGCGATGCTGTTATAGCTGCCACATGTGAAAGATATACAAGTCCGGTCTCTTGCTCCGAAATGATGAAGAACCAAAGGCTAAGCGTCCATTAAGGCTGTAAGTCTTAGTGTGTTGACTGATTAATTTGTATTAAATTAATTTTTCTTTATTTGAACTAGCACGGTATCTGTGACTAGCTAGCCGAACATCAACACGTGAGATGGTCCAGCTTGCCTTGCACAAGAGTAGTAGCGATTTTGCTACTGACTTTGCTGGAGAGGCAATGGGGTCTTCCATGGAGTTTTCGTTACTGTGTGAGCTAGCCTTGGCCTCTGCCTATGTCCGCCTTCTTTTGGGTTTTATAGAACCTTAAGTCCGACACGCAGACGATAAAAATTTCATAAAATTAATATTGTATGCAATTTCTGACCAAATGTACATCCTGGACTTAAACTAAACATGCTAGAGTTAGCTAAACTCATTAGCATCCACAGATTGCGGTGTTTTGATATTAAGATATATGAATTCAATAGTGTTAATGTGGTATGAGATAATTATTTTATTTTAATAATTTCCAATTACTATGACATGTTTTTAAATTTCATTTTTAAACTCCTCAATCATGTTTTAACTTATACTAGACCGTATGATTGATTGGTTGGTAAATGTTTATGCTAGCCAATTATAGCTATTTTCCGTGTACTCTACGTAATTGTACGAAGGGACACATATATTATTAGAATAAGTATAGGGAAAGGGATGGAATAGTGAAACGTTAACAATTCGTTTTAACAGAAATTGAGTGTACGCACAAAAAGGACCAGAGAATTGAATTCATATACAAATAGATATAAGGCTGGATCACGGAACATGAACGTTTTAATAATGCATGTAAATTAGTTTAATTACGTTATTGACAGTCAAAATGTCATAATTTTGGACATGGAAACATTATATTAAAACATTACATTCCACATAAATTAAATTTTTCATTGATTTGAACCACTCATACCTCTGCGTATTCGTGACACCAGCTACGGTGGCGAAAAAAAAAAAAATAAACATAACCTCAATTGTGTTCCGCACCTGTCCTTTTATTTTTTTTTCGAGGGAGGGTTTTCAAATACCTTGCCCCACTTACGAGTATCCCGGACTTCAGAAACTCGGATCACAACGGCAGTCTGCTTGCGTGGCCTCAGCAATTTAGGCACAAATTTCGCTACCACTCTCTGCAATCGTTAAAACTCCACGTGAAGAAGTGCTGATCCAACCTCATGCACATCTGCGACTGTCAAACGAAGCTCATGTTCCATTATCAAAGTCCGCATTTCTCGATCAAACCCGCATTGCTGTTTGCTGAATTTGTTGCGAAACGTAGGTCACGCTTCACTAGTAAGAGATGCTCATCTTTGAAAATGTTTTAGGTGGTAAAATGCATATCGAAAGTCTATTAAATCTTGCAAATTGCTACCTGGATATCTCCAAACGTTTGGCCAAATGTTACACGATGCCGCTACACTACAAGTTTCATCATCTCGATCCAATTAAAAATGCAAAGAGTACATTTCTAAAATCAAATGACGCATTCGGAAAGACCACCAAAAATCATGAAGCAGCATAAGATTCCTCAAAAATTAAGCAGATTTCTTTACCAATATTATCTTCCGCGGGGAGGGAGGGGGAGGAAATAAATATCAGTATAGGATTTGCACGAAGGCAATGAATAACAAGGACATTCATTTGTGAGTTTAGTATGCGAAAATAGATGAAGGTTCTTTAATAACATTTATCTGAGAAATCTTTAAATGTTTAATTCTTGTTCTGAATAGTTCCCTCGAATTTTTAAGTTGACGTCACTACTGCAAAAGGAATGTAGTTTTCCAAATATTAAGACATTTTTGTGAAATAATTATGGAAATGTCCATATCTTTTAGTTGGCCTGGAATTAAATTTTTCTATCGTAATTTTATGTCCCTTTCCTTCTGATTGTTTACCTTGCTTGTGAAATCAGACGATTGTATTCATGTGGAAATGTCTCATTGGTGCAACACGTTCAGTAACATTTGTCTCAATTAACTTGCAAACTACCCGTGCTAGCCTAGCTTGGCTTCGCAGCACCTGTCTTGCTCCCCAGCATGGTGGCTGAACTAAGAACTGTCACGAACTAAACATTTGCGTTGGAGAACTTGGGGAGTGCTAATTACATAGAAGGGCGGGCGCGTGCCTTAGTTCTCAATAACAAGAACAAGGAATTGAAATACAATAATGAAACAATGAAAGCATTGCAGAAACGCGCGATATTCGGATAAGTACGCTCTCTTCTTCAATGATGAACAAAGTTTTGTGTTCCAACTTTTCAGTGTTTCATTTTATTACATCTTATTTGTGTGTGAGAGAGAGTCGGTATGGCCTTACAAAAGCTCTAAGCAAGTGGCCAAGTCAACCGTAAATGTAGTTGGGTTGATATCGCTGTTATTGATATTAATTGGCGGGCGCGATAAAGCCACGAGTACGTGGCATCGCAGGTTTCATGTGATGCATAGACGCTCTGCATTCATGGTGTAAATTAGTTTATCACATTAACAGCAGTTAATTTCAGTAATCCGGTTTCATTTCCGTTTCTGTTGTACAGCGTCATTAATTGCATGAATATGTATTGTTAAGCATTTTCGCATTCCAGTAACGGGCTATTCTATTCCGTCTGGCTATTGAGACCGACTGTCCCAACCCCCAATCCCGATATCATGATCACACGAAATCTACATTTTAGTTATACGGGTAAGGTTGGCAATATTGGTTTGTGCGAAATAATAGAAATATCAAGCTTAAATTGTGCGATGTCTTTGGTTTATATTTTTCAGACTTTCTTTATGCTTTCGAATTCACAAAACATTAACTGGTTTATTAGACAATGTATGCAATTGCCGATTAATATTCCCTCAATACCATATTCCAATTTTTGGCATCACAGACGTGTAACTGTAAGATGAGAATATAAAATTGTTTTGCGACAGGTTACAGAATGCAAATTATCATCAAAGTGCTACCTTAATGATGATGTACGATGCATTCTAAAAACGAGAACAAGTTATTTGGAGTAGCAGTACGTAGAGTGTTATATAACACATCCGCCAAGGGTGGCAGAGGCCTTAAGGCGCAGATTCATGAGTGGGACGTCTGGGGTTCGATTCCCACCAGAACCTCCTCCCTGACTGAGGTTTTTCCAGGTTTTTCAAATGATAAATGCACGGGAGGAACTTAGGCCTGGAACGAACGCTTCCTTTAAAAAAATCATAAACAATTTCCAATATCTAATGCAAATCTTGACATGCTCTATGTCTATGTGCACGTCTGTACATGGCAATGAAATAGTATTATTATTATTATTATTATTATTATTATTATTATTATTATTATTATGTTATCTCCGACAAAGAAAACTAATAGCTAAAGGGAACAAAGAAGTTGGGGTGGAAGGCTGAGTAATGGAAAGGAGGCTCAGACGAAAGGGGTTCCAGGTATACTTGTGTGTGTGTGTGTGTGTGTGTGTGTATATATATATATACACACACAATATATATGAAGTTATTAAATAGAGTAAATGTGTGATGTAAGTATATCCATGTGATGTGCATGCATGTATATATACAGTGCCAAATAAATATACACACTTCAAGCAAAGAAAAAAATTCACACAAATGATGAGCACTAAACATCTTACACTCTCACAGCTATAGCAGTTGTTCAAAATGCCCGCCATCGGCGTCGATACACTTCTGAGTACGTTGAACTACTGATTGAGTTAACGTTTGCGAAAGTGTCCTCGGCGATTGCAACACATGTCGTTTCAGGACCATCTGCATTTAATGCATGCAAAAGTTTTGGGATGAAAACTTTCAACTTTGCTGTTTTAATAATACGACGTACGCTGGTTCTGCTAATCCCAGTCTCACGTGCACATTACTTTGTAGATTTCTGCGGTGAGTGCTCAAAACGTTTCAAAACCATAGCCGAGGACGCTGGGCTTGTTGCTGTGCGAGGTCTCCCAGATCTGCCCTTGTGAACATCGCATAAGGCACCATGAGTCTCAAATTTGTCTGGAATGTGTGCAATTGTTACTCGCGTTGGCGGTTCTGTACTGTAAACACGTCTCCATTGCCTTTGAACTTCAACAACATTTTCGGTTTTCCAGTACCACTTCAAAATTGCTTTCCGCTATTCAAACGATACTCTTGGCTCCGTTTTGTTGTAGCAACGCTAGCACAACGTAATGTGAGTCATATATATTTACAGAACATCATACGATAATCTTGGGTTCATTTGTTCATTGTACCTGTCACGTAGCAACGCTATGTATGTGAGTCACATCTGTTTACAGAACATCACACCACTCCATTAATGTCGTTTTTCGGTTCAACTTTGAAATATATTAAATAGATATCTACTGTCAAAGTGTGAATACATTTTTTGGCACCCTCGGTATGGTATATAGAAACGAAACGAATCGTAACAAACGTTAATTATTCTTGGGTATATATTTTGTTTGTTAAACGGGCGGTATTAGCACGTAGGGCCGCAAGGTCCATGCGACATTTATAATTATTAGTGTAGTTATAATCTGTTATAATATCTCTACTGCAATTTTTCTTTATAGGTGCCTGAGCGACTTTTTCATCCTTAAGAATTTATTAAGCATCTTTAGATGTCAGATGAAGTAAAGGATTTCTTTCTTAGGCCTCTTAAAGGCCATCTCTTCTTCTTCCAGCAATACAACTTTTTTTTTTCAAACTTACCTGATACCTGAACATACCTCTTAACTACAGGTAGACTTTGCAAGTCAACCTGACATAGGCTAAAGGAGGAGAATATTCAATCGGAAATAGTGCGCGGGAAAGGGAAAGATATGTCGAAATGCTGTCACGGAAGTCCCTAAGGAGAAAAATATCTCTAACCGCATTGCAACTGAAGGTTCGTGATAAACCAGGCAACTTTGCTGTTTGAGAACACCGAGTCAGTGAGTACAGCTGTTATAAACACTTCTGTTGTATCGATGTTTATATTCAGTGAATGCATAGAGTATTTAAATAAGAACAGTAATATGTTTCAAGAATTGAGAAGTTAAAGGGTTTACTAGAATTATACAGGAAGTTAATAAACAGTTCAATGCAACAAATAATACTAAGAAATTTTTGAGTTTTATGTTGAATATTTTATGGTCTGGGGTATGAGAAAGAAATGTTCACAGTTCACAAGATTATCACAAGATTTGCTGAGACTACTGATAAATTCATGACTATGGCTAATTACACTTATTATTCAAAGCATCAACGCTATTTATTAAGGATGTTTTGCAAATAAAATTAGAATAAAAATCATATACTTTCAAAATTCGCTCATAAAAATTAAAAAGTGTATCTATCAAGACATAAAACAGCTATTATGCGTTTTCTAATCGCATATTACCATATGGATTATAACAAATATTTATATGACAGAAAAAAAAGCAGTTAGGTGCAAACAATTTGGAATTTTATGCTCATTTTTAGCAGCTTAAAATTATGGCTTTGCCCAGTTTATATAGTATTTATTCCACCTTAATTGTTAAAGAATACTTAATTGAATACAGTCACAGATCAGACATTGGCTTAATTATAACTCAAAGAATAGATGGAAGTAACACATATAAAACTTTAAATGTTTATGCATAACATTTCCTAACGCTTTCCCATTAACAGCAAGGGAAGTCGCAGCAAATTATAAATTTTAAATGTGCTATGAAAAAATGATAAATAAGACTTTTAGAATATAATTAGAATTGTCGTTTATTTTAAACTGCTTTAATTTTTGTGTATTTTTTTTTATTTTATTTTCATACTCTTTTGTACTGATTAGATATATATTGTGTACATACTTAATTGCCAACAAATAATTATTACTATATTTTAAGTTTATAATAATATATTTTTCTTGCTTGCCTAAACTTTGTCTGTTTTCAGCTTGAATTACTCTAATGACCATTTCATCTCGACTATAACTTACCTACACTGCAGTTGTTATATCTTATAGACTCTAAGGTAAGAACGTTCAGATTATTACAAAGAAAAATCCTAATATTGTAGAATGCTGTTTTTCTATATAATTAAACAATACTTTCCTATCACTTAGGTCTGTCATATATAATATGGTTACGTTTATGAAATATATTCCAAGCTTTAAGGCTGATTAGAGCCACCCACACTGTTAAGAAAGAGGTCCCACCTAAAACGTTCTGTTTCCGCGATGCTCAAATTTCAAAGCGATATGTGCCAGCGACTACAAGTTCTCGCATTTCGTCTTGCACACGGTGCAACTGCCTAGCACGCCTGCGCAATCATTCCTACTGGTATGATGTCACATCTTTATGCCATGGAGGCCAAGCTCAGCGATCGGAACTTCGAAAAGGTGACAGACAGCACACGGAAGGCGAAGTAAGAACGGCTTGGGTTCGGACGTGGACAGTAGTGATGAACAAAGTCCCATTTTAGCTAAATCTAAAAGCTCGGCCATGCGTTGAGCGAGGTTTGTTAACGCCAGACCCCATGCACATGATACCCGCTCTTTATTCTATTTGTGTTTGCTCTTAACTTGCAGTCTGTTGCGTCTGAATAACTCAGGAATATTAGAGATAGAAGGAAAGAGATTAAAGACAGAATATATGAAAATATTATGAGTATTACAGTATTGCTTATTAAATAAAACCAATGTGATAAATAAACAAGAAAGTGTAATTACACTTTTGTGCTGTTTTTAAGTGAAAATAAATATTATAAACGAATTAGAAATTATTATGAGATATTTGTACTGTTTATAGGATGAAAATATATACAAAGTGACTACGAAAGTTTTGAGATATGTTAGATTTAGAGTGGGTAGTCTCATCCCTACTGTTGAATCTTTTCAAATAAACTGTGGGTATTTTACATATTTTTATATCTTAATTCTTGTCTCCAAATTAACCTTAAAATAATAAACTTTTCACAAAAGAACATCTACACACTTTTCTCATGGTTCTATAAGCTTTTTAATCAAACTTTTCAAGAAAAATCCGACAATATTTTGATATTTAAAGCACATTAAGCGGTAAAAAATTGAATAAATCTCAGGAATTTATATTCTTTTGCTCCATTGTATCACTGAATAATTCTGTCCAACAATAGTGTTAATAATAAAAGCATAACAGTAACAGGACACTTCACTGATAAAGACAATATTATAATCTAATAAGCTTCTTCATCAAGATGCACAGACGCGGCATTACCTTCTGACAATTCCGGCACAGGTTTTCATAAAATGTTACAACTATTGAAGTACTGCAGTAATTTCTTTGTCGGCACTTGTTTTTTCACTAACGTGATTTATGAATGGAAGTTCCACAGCTGTATCAACGGTCTTTACAATTATTCTCGGCTTAAGGAATACCCTCTTTCACCGTCACGGATGGCCGAGGTCGTTAAGGCGCGGACTCGTGAGCGGGAGATCTGTCCTCCCTGACTGAGATTTTCCTCAGTCCTCATAAATGCAAATACCGAGGAGATTCCCTCCTTCCTTTAAAAAAAAAAAAAAAAAAATCCCAATTTATCATTTCATCTCATGTATCATCAGTGTCCACCGCCTGTGGTGCCTCAGTAGTAACAACGGGCGTTAAACATTACTCAATGAAAAATTCCCTCTTTCAACATCTTTGACAGGAGAAATATAATAACGCGTTTCACTGCACAAACAGCTACATTGTATTTTAACTTTTGATGTACAGACACAACAGTTCATTTTCTAATAATAATGCTATTCTGCATTACTGTAAAAGGCGCCCATCAGACAATTGTTGCTAAAGTTAAAACAACACATTTACCGTTGCTTCATCTAACTTTTACAGTAGGTGTTAAGTTTAGCTGAATTCATTGAATTTAGACTACGCTAATGAATTCAGCTAAAACAAAGATACACCAACATCTCAAAATTGAAAATCCCATATATGCTAATTTTTGTAGCCCCCCCCCCCTCTCTCAAGTCGGACCTGGTGGTGTAGTGGTTACCATACTTGCCTCCTAAACCCAAGATTGCGGGTTCGAACCCGGCCAGGAGCGATGGATTTTTTCGGGTGTAAAATTCCCAAGTATGGCTTCCTTCGGAAGGGAAGTAAAGCACGTGTCGCACATTTACGGCACGTAAAAGAACCGTAAGCCTGAAAGAGAGGCCTCTGAGCAAAATTTTGTCGGTCATTTCAAGCCCTAGTTGAATGGGACGCTGATGACCTGAGATGTTAAAGAGCGTCCATAAATAAATAAATAAATAAATAAAATAAACCCTCCCTCAAACGTATTAGTAAGTTAGTAATTAAACACATTCTGATCACATAAACCTGGCTATGCTTTACTTAAACGACCTTTATTTAAGATCAATCAAATTTGGCGCCTATGGAACCATGTTTGTTTATTTATCTCTAATATATCTATATTTGTTAGTATAGTATCGACTAGTTTAGCCAGGCTATATGACTCTGACAAGCATTTGAACTACGTTTGCTGTGCTTGCGTACAAACCGACACCAAAACCAGCTAAGCCACCGAGTGGAACGGGGTTATTAGCAGAATGAAAAGTGAGCAGAGAAGGTCAATAGCGTTCAATGTAATCCAACCACAGGAGGCCTACATTCCAGCTACGGTATGAGATGGAAGAATTGTTACAAATTCATCGACATTATCACCAAGGACAAATCTTAAATATTCCTGTTCTTTTCAAGTTTGTTGAGATTGTTCAGAATTTCAACTATAACGAGTTTGGTAAATGCAGTAGTAGGAATTGCGGCGGATTATAAAGGGTGTTTGGATTGTCAGTCCCGCGTTGAGAAGCTAAATTTGCGGCGGATATCAGAAGAATGGAGGAATGATTAATTAAATTTTAATTTGAATTGGAGTGGATCTGGTGTTTACTGTTGATGTGGAATGTCACTGTCGTGGCTTGAAAGTCTGCGTTGAACCCTCCTGCTGCTGCGATCGGAGAGTGTTCTCTCAGGGATGCTGAAATTACTTCAGGGCTTTTTCTGGAAAGTTTCTAGGGGAGGAGTGGATGACAACTAAAGAGACATGGTGGAAGGTGCGGATTAAAGCTTCACAAATGACAAAAGTGTTCACACTTCACTGTGAATTCTATTATTTATTATCTTTCCTTTAGCAACACTTCCATACTATTAACAAGGGGCTGGGAGAGTTTTAAATATTTCTTTACGCCGTAGCTTACAAATTCTCTAGTCGTTCGCATATACATATAATCTAAGCTAGGTTAGAGTGATTGATGTCCGCTACTTGCACTAAAATTTATTTTTTACGAGGTGTCTTTTAAAACACAGTCTTGCGATCGCTTTGAAACACAAAATCACACTATTGAAATCTTCTAAGGCAATTGAGTTTTACTGTTGCATTCATAAGTTATATTTTTTACTATCTAAATTGAACTGGCCTATCCGTTCTGTCTCGTCTCCCCAAGCGAACTGTGTGTAAAAAACCTTTAAAAATGCTTTTAGTAGACTTTCTACGCGTCTTCTACGAGAATTCAAATTTATGAACACTGCAGACGCGTTACCAGATTTCCTTCTTTATCTGAGTTAATTAATTGTACGGGATCAAATCTGGATGTCCCGTTGCAGAATGTATTTAATAGTGACACCAATACAATACAAAACAACTTCAACAGGCGCACGGGTCCAACTAACGTATGTGTTTTTATAATATACTGGGTCTGTTTAATAATATATATAATAACACTTTAAAAATACCAGAAGAAAAAATTTAAATATTATAAATACATATAAATCTCATTATCGATGATACAGCTGCATTCAATCCATGTTTCCCCCCAAGCCCCTTATCAGCCTTTTCAGATCTGAACTGTCTCACCTTCATCAGAAAGTAATCTAATCTCTCCTCCCCTTCCTTGCCTGTCAGCAAAGCCCAGCATGACCTCTCTCTGTTCGATGCTGTAAAGGAATGCAGTAGGTAGATACGTTTGCTTAAATGCTTCTGTACTTTGTGTTTACAGATGTGTCCACGAAGCCCTCTCCTCACGTGTAAGCTAATTGTGGAAGATTGTTCGTACTCTATTTGGCTAAATAGTTTCTTCTAAAACTTTTGAATATCTTCCATTATACTGTTATTTATAATGTGTTACATATTTGGTATTTCTTCGACGATTCAATACAGCTAGACCGCGGTGCGAACTACCTCGCAGGGCAAGAGAAGATTTCTGCACTATCGTATTCTAAGTACAAATCTGAGAAATAAAAATTAAAATAACTTATGCTCTAAGTGTGAAACTTTTCATTGTACCCGAGTACAAATATAGGCAAAAGGAAGACGAGCGATTGACGGCACTTTGGTGGGAGCCATGCCTTACGCTACCGATGTCTTTTTAAATGTTTACAGCTTACACGCTTGTAGGGGGCAAGCTTTGTACTGGATCCTCAAAGATAGTTCCAAGGCCAAGGCGATAGTATACCTATTATCTATAATACTCTCCCTAGGGTGGCAATAATATATAAACAATAAAGGCGGGATTACGATAAATTTCTATTGAACGGTACAACTGCACAATTTCGCTGGTTTGTGGAAAACGTGCTTGACGTTTGTTTGTGAACGTTAGCTCATTCTATTGTTAGTACCAAGAATTGTTTGGCGGGATCGGAGTCAGATGTTTAATGTGTTTACTGTTGGTCATATTGCACTTTCATTTGTTAAATAAAGAAGTGGAATGTGTTAAGGAGGAATACTGTAAATACATACACAATGAAAATTAAAATCTTTGGTTCGAGAGAGAGGATTTAAAAGAAACTTTCAAGGAAGAGAACGGGAAGTACGTTGTGTATTATACAAGCTAGCGCCTGTACCATTTTTAACCACAAAATGTTTTAGCATAATTCTTTTAGTCATATCTATACTAATTATTGTATATTATAATTTCCACTTTTTAAAGAACTTTTTAACATAGCATGCTGCGACCAACATCCGAAATAAGTAAAATTTACATTAGTAACACAACTTTAAAAGTTATTGATTTATTTCTAGAACACATTACTCGAGTACATTTTGTTAATTTCGTTTTACGGACGCTCTTTAACATCTCCATCAGCGTCCCATTCTATTCAGGACGTAAAACGGCCGACAAATTTTGCTCAGAGGCCTCTTTTTCAGGCTTGAGGTTCTTTTACATGCCGTAAATGTACGACACGGGACCCACGGCTTTACTTCCCTTCCGAAGGAAGCCATACTTAGGATGTTTAGGATTTATTACCCCCGAAAAAATCCACTTACCCTTGCCGGGATTGAACCCGAGACCTTGTGTCTACGAGGCAGTATGGCTACTACTACACCAGCAAGACCGACTACTCAAGTACAAAACTTGTATACTTATAATTAATTAACGAAGATAAACTATAGTATATATAAACTAAGATGATAAGACGGAATAATTTACGTGCAAGCAGATCGCTTCACTTTGTTTCATGGTTTGTTGTGAAGAGGGCAGTGCCTTGTTACGGTATGTTTGCGTTTGCGTTTCTTGTCAACGTCTAGCACGCCATCTTGCGGCGTAGTGTGCAAACATTGGACTTGATTGAATACATGAAACTGTATTTGATAAACATGAACAAACTTGAAAGCAACGTAGCGCCAATGCACCTTGATCGTAATTCCATCTTAACATAACAGGAAGATAGCTCTACAAACATCAGGTCTGAATGCAGTGTTTACATCAAATGAAAGCATTCTCCAGAAACTTACAGAGAAAACCAGAAACAACTTCAGCGATTCCAAAGCGCATACTTAATTAACATTTGTCAATAATCGCCGCCTAATGTAATACGCTCGTGGCGAGTGTTTAACACTATTGAGGCACCAAGCGCGGTGTACACTGATGAATTAATGATACATGAAATAAAACGATAAATTGGGAAAGTGTTTCTTTTTTATGGCATCTGCTATTTATGAAGGACGAGGAAAGCAGGGAAAAAAAAAAGAAAAAAAAAACTTGGGAGTATTATCCCGGCAGGAATCGAACTACAGATCTCTTGCTCACGATATCACAAGAATGTATGCGATGTTTCACGCAAATTGATATGTCGCAAAGTATGAGAGTAAATCTCACAGACGAGTTGAAACATACATAGCAATTGGTGCTAAACAATATCTATTATTTTGTTTATTATTATTATTATTATTATTATTATTTTTATTACGTATTTGAATATTCACAGCTTTAATATGAAATAATAGAAGTAATAATAGTACCATTTTTATTGTTATTATTATTATAATTATTATTATTATTATTATTATTATCACGTATTTCAATATTCATAACTGTAATATACAATAATAGAAGTAATAATAGAAACCATGTTTATTATTATTATTATTATTATTATTATTATTATTATTATTATTATTATTATTATTATCACGTATTTCAATATTCACAACTGTAATATACAATAATAGAAGTAATAATAGAAACCATGTTTATTATTATTATTATTATTATCACGTATTTCAATATTCACAACTTTAATATACAATAATATAAGTAATAATAGTACCATTATTATTATTATTATTATTATTATTATTATTATGTATTTCAGTATTACCAGCTGAAATATACAATACTAGTAACATTAAAAATATACGTTTTGGGAGTTTCAATATTCTTCGTTTTATTTTTATACTTCATTTCCTGCTTAGTTTTAACACTGAGCTAGTAACCTTCGTAAAAAGAGTAAACTTTAACCGTGACACATTCTCACAATAAAAGATGCGGTGTAGTGTTCGGAGAAAGACCATTTCACCTTCAATAGATGGAACAACCGGGCAGAGCCAAGAGTTATGCCACTATCCCGGGCCGAAGCACACGGCGAGTTATTTCTTTTACATTCCTATCTCAGTTGTCCGTAAAATTCAATACTGAAGAGTTGGTGCGCGAACTCTAGTATAGTTTGTATACTGTCGCGGTCCACTGTAGAGCCATTCGCACTTTTACTCATTACATCATCCTTAGGTTAGATAAGGAGCATAGCTGCATTACTTACTTAGAAGCATTCTACCCATCCCTACTCAAAATGAAATAAAACAAGGAAATAATGGACTGAGGTATTCTATGAAAATATGAATATTTAGAAACTTTCAATCATCATTTTATTAACCTTTGTAAAGATGTAGCATATGGGGATGACAATGGAGAACAAGTACGTGTATTGTAGTAATGAAACGGTTAGTATTTAGAATTGACGGTTGGGGAATTGAAAGTGGGGAAAGTAACTCAGGCATGCGTGGAAGGGAACGCGTAGTGGTTTTTATCCTTTTTTTTTTTTTTTTTTTTTTTTTTTTTTTCAGGGTAGTCAAGAGCTGGAACTTGAAAAGAGTGGACATTCTACCTCTCTGCTCCGGAACGGCCACCTCCATGACACACAAGTGGAGTCCACAACAACGTTACAAAGGGTAATAAAATTATGAGTGAACGTTTAGAAATTTTCCTATTTGCATAGGAGTATACCTCGATTTTGCTTTAAAGTCCCTTGTATAATTCTCCGTAGTGTTACAGCAGAGAGCAAAACATTCTCACTTTTTTCATACAACATAAAGAGTGAATGATGTTTATAACAATTGGTTTCTAAAGTGTTCCTAATACTTACTGCTTGTAAGTGGACAGATAAGACTATGGCAAAACATTTGGTTGAGCATATCAGGATTGGTATCAACAATGGTGGTGGGTGGGGATGCTACATGACATGACTGGCATACTCTGCCAAAAAAAAATGTCCAATTCAGTCAAGCTTAGTTATGGAAGATGAGCAGCGTTCCTGAAACTTTAAGTTCCATTATTGTAAAACGTTCTAACAACTGCTTTTTACACTGTACTTGCAGTGCACCTTTCTCGCTTGTAGGAAGCGATTGAGACTACTACCCCACTTCTGCGCGTGTTTTGCTCGTGTCTTAACTGCCATTATTAATGCATTATATCGATGTAAATGCTTTTCCCCACATTGATCATTTCCATACAGTAGTGATTCTGGTCTTAAAGCTCTGAGTCTATTGATAATTACATTTAAAGAAGGTAATAAATAAAAGAAAAGAGTGAGATATGAAAAGCTTAGGATGAACCTAATTAAGAAAAGACTACGGTAAGGTATTTGTGACTAATTCTAGTAAGATAATACAAAAAGAATATATTAATGTCTAACAGAGCATGCTGTACTAATAATAAGACTTATTAAAATTTTATCTGTGGGAAAAATATTCTAAAATTTATTCTAATAAATGTATCTAACACTATTGTCCACTGTCCTGGTTTTATAGGTAGTGTGTTGCATGCATTTCTTTAAACTGTAACTTATTTCTACAAGAGTGTAAATAGCTCAGCAGAAAACAAACAGTTAAATTGAAGAATGCGTGCAAATATGGCACACACAATTTGAGAAAACACTTGACATTTAGTACAACAGCGCTAAGGCATACCATCTTCATCACATAAGGAACATTTTAATGTACACTTTTAACATTTGCTACCATAACGATGATTGCATTGTTCCTTCACTTACAAAATTTACTGTAAGAAGATGAATTCTTCGATCAACAAAATTCTGTTCTTTTCTGGTGTCTAGGAGGAACAGGAAGGAATAAAGCGATGTTATATTTTTCTTTCTTAATTTCCTTTGTTGCTGATACAGTCATTTACCTGTAACAGGTGGGTGTGACTAAACATTTGGGCTATATTCATTAAAAATTAGAACAATCAGAAGATAGAAATTATTTTTGTGTTTTTTTTATGATCTGGAAGCGAATAAAATTAAAATATTTCAAGTAATTGCTGTTAAAAAAATTACTGACGCAGTGACTGGATAAAAGCGGAATCTTATATTCAAAAATAAATATACTGTTCTTGCCGTGTTCTAATGTTTTAATGTAGTTTTTAAGTAATAAAATATTCTAGATTTCAAACTATACTTTTCAAGCCCTCTATAAATATAGGACTTTCAAGCATTCCTGGAAATAGAAGTGCTGGTTCAAGGAAGATGTCCTTTCAATGCAAATCTATGAACAAATTCACAATTTGAATCACGAAATATTTATTATTGTACTTGTTAAAAGAAAAAATACGATCTTCTTATATGGAATTAAAAAAATTATTATTATGAGGGCATTTCAATACTGTTCTTTGTTTTTTGAGGGGACTACATTTTGCTGTCACAGTAAATACTTTATATACACAATTTTTTTAAAAATATTTATGGAATGTAAGCATAATATTTACAACGGGAAAAACAAAATTTACTTTCAAAATATTTAGTCCAAAATTAGCATCAAATTACCCCTCTCCTAACAATTTCCTCAAGCACAGTGCTAAGAGTTAATTACAGTTGTTCTGTTTACTGTGGCCTTCTCTTCAACTGTTTCACACATACAGAAAGGTCGGGAAGGGAACCTTGCAATTTGCAGTGATTGAGAGGTTAACCTTTGCCCTCGATATTCTCACCGACGTTCACATACGAACTGTAGTAGTGCTAAAAGGTAATTGCCTCTTGGTACGTTTCGCAATTAATTGCGTTTCTCAATCTGCAAACTTCTTGCAATTGCGATGGATTTTGGGGTTCGTCAAATATTCTGTATCTCTTATTGCAACGCTTCTACACATTTCAAAGCTTTACAGCTTAGCGTTCTTTATACAACACGCACCCCATACAAATATGCGATGCTCTCTCAATCGACTCTCTTTAAATATCTGTGCTGTATGTACTATGTGTGTATGTATTTATGTACTCGCGCGTACACATATTTGCACATTTTTCGTGAGAAGAAGATGAAACGAGCGAATTTTTCTGAACGTTAAAGCACAAGAGTGGTTGAAATAGCTGCTTTTTGTGTTTTATATTAAATACTTTTTGTAGTCGCCTCTATCTGTGGAAATCGGACACAGCTAAGTTTGGGCTGTAAGGAAGATGTGACCAGGCTTTTATTTCCAGCTTCTTAATTGCTTCTTTGGTATATGTAATATATGCTGACTGACATTATGGTCTTCAAACCAATTTGGTTCCTCCATTTCTCGCACACGAGGTAATCCCTGATGCAGTATATGGATATAAGTTATGCCAGTCTCAAGAGCCATAATCATTATTTTTACACTCAGAAAAAATCTCTGCTTTGAATTTATTCTTAGCAAGTATGTCTTTATAATGAAACTCCATAAAATAGCGTTTCATAATGACATCGAACTTTAATAGCAGTCATAAGATATTCCTCCCTTTTAATATAACAATGCTATGAACAATTCTGGGCAAATTTCACGTCAGTTTTTACTCATTTCTTTGGTTATCGTGCGAGAGACCCACATTGTTCAAATTATCAAATATTCACCTATATCAATGTTTCCTTCGTGTTCCTGTCAAAATATGCAGCAATGGTTCGTGTAGCTTTCAAAACATCTTATCACTACCTCGAAGCCCCTGTACATTGAGTTACAGTGCGTGACTTGTGGTTAGAATGAGGTGCAGCCTACTTAAGACTGTACCGCAGCCAACTGGTTTATATTTGAATGACTCAGAACACACGTCACATCGCAAAGTAGCCATTTCTTTGATTCATACCGATGCCTGCAGCTCCATATTGAAGCATCTGAAATCATTCATGCCAAGCCCCTCTTATACTCGCATAGCAGATTGCTGCAACTGCTACATTTTATTTAAAACACAGTAATTTAATGTGTCATGAATAATTAATTATTTCAATTATTACTATTACAAAATGAGTGGAACCTGAGCTGTGTAAGCAATTAGAGTCTGTAGCGGGAGATCCAGATTCGACTCCTGTAGAAGTGGGGAATTTATAAATTATTACAATTTCATTGTTTATTAATATGTTTTTCTATATATTCAATTTAGTATAATAATAATAATAATAATAATAATAATAATAATGCAAAGATGATATATGTCCATTAAAGCTCAAATAAGCATAGATGACCAAGGTAAACACATCATATAAAATTGATGTTATATGCATATCATGCTAAAAACTGCATCTTTATCGCGACTGTCTGGAGATAATTGTAACGACATCTTTTGTATCCGCACGAGACCTTTCTGTTATAAGCACTATTAAAACGTCCTTGAAGTAAACAACGTAGGCAAGTAGCTAGCTTTCCCTTTGGAGAAACATCCCCTAAAAAGAGACATCCATAAATGCAGGGAAGAAAGGAGAATTTCAAATACTCAGGAGGCAAGCCTGCAGGAATCCTGCATCCAGAAGGTTCCAGGAACCGTGCTGTTAAGCCAATCAAAAGATAGGATTTAAAACGCGTATAGAATGTTCTTAAATTTGAATTCTAGAAAAGTGACGCGTAGAGAAAAGACAAATAGCCCAGTTATGCGTTTGCAGCCGCTAGTTGCTAGTGGTGAGTTTGCAGTCGTCAGTCTATCAATCGAGTCAGGTGGTAGACAGTAATCAGTTACGAGTTGTAGATAGGCATTAAGAGATCCCGAAGAATTTTGACCACTAAAAGTTACGTTGGTGCGTGAGTGAAATATATTTTAGTAAAAGTCCCCTAATTAGAAATCACAACAATAAAGGAATGCCGAGAGTGTCTGGTAAAAGCAATGAACAGTGAAACTTTTAATCTGTTAGTCATTAAAAGTTATAGGGTGTTAACATTAAAGTAACATCGCGACTAGTGAACAAATTTATGGTAATATCATTAATTTAATTCCTTACCAGCTGACCAGACAAGTCCGTAGCCTCAAGTTGTTTTTTAATAAATATCTCGAACTGTGCAATCGATACCGTTATTCAACAATCTCCAGTTCATCATTCTCCCCCCCCCCCCGCTGTTAATTAAATCCATAAATTTACCCCTGAGAAGAACACCAATTCGATAGCGGCTGAAGATGGTGTATAAAACATGAGCATAGCTGTGGCATCAACAACAAGAACCCCAGACTCATTAGTGGGGCTCATCAAGTCATACTAATTAATCACCATTAGTCCCATATCCTCCCGAAGCCGCCGCACATCTTAGCCATTGTCGACTCTCAACCGAAGAAGAGCTAAAAATTAAAAATTTAAGAAGGTCGATGCTACGTTAAATATAATTAATTTACTAAACTAAATAAAGTAGACAGTTTGCTAAAACGTTCAACTCCGATATCGTGGATAAATATAGCTCGCTTTGACATATGATGACAAAAAGAAAAACTACCCTCATATTCTCTGGCTGATGAAGAATATCTGCAGTTAAATACTCCGTTGTCGATTCATAGCATTTATTAGATAAAGTAAAAAAGCACGAATATCCAAAAAGTCAAATTAAATTGTGTTCAGTTTAGCTTTTGGGGACAACAAATATGGTGCAGGTATTCGTGAGTGTTGATTGAAGGCTGAGTTGCATAACAAACAAGTAAACCAGAACAGAACATAATTTATCAAACATATGAGGGGGCGAGAGCTGTTCTGCAGATGTACAAGTACTTTCTAGTATTGCAAACGTTCCTGACTCAATGCAGCATTTACTGCTGTTTGTATTGACACTGAAAATGTTGTTTTTACAAATCAGAGTATTAAACGTAAATTGTTAGTCAAAAATATAGCATAAAATACTATATTTAGCTAATATCGATATTTTTAAGTCCTTTGGAAGACACAACAGTGAGCCCCTTGTCGTAGATCTAACCATTCTTCATAATATAAAAAAAGAGGTCCCTGAACAAGATTACCAGTTATTTCACGTCCAATCTCACGGGTGGCCGAGATCGTTAAGGTGCAAACTCGTGAGTGGGAGGTCTGGAGTTCGAATCCCACCAGAACCGTTCTCCCTGACTGAAGTTTACCAGGTTTTCCTCAGTTCTCATAAATGACAAATACCGAGAACATACCCTAAACTTAGGCTACCTTCCTTAAAAAAATCACGTCCAAGTAACACCTTAGCATCACGCTAGATGCTATCTAAAGCGACAGGTTTTAGTGTAGCTAAATTTGAACGGTTCTTATAGTCCGTTGGGACGGGGAACTGACCTTTAGGTCTAATCCTTTGAAGTTGATAATGATTTAATGTTTTTCTTATTCATTACAAAAATTGTGTGCTTTAAAAAATGCTAAACTACAGTTATTTTACTTCATTTCATTTAATTCAGTTGGCTTTAATTTCAATACGGTTTTAAAACGCTACGAAAAATTAATTTCGAAATTGAGTTCACCTGCATATACTTTTTCATTGTGTGCTTTATTCCCAAGTTAAATTCTTAAGGCACCAAGTGCATTGGTTCCGCAATATTCCACTGATGAGGTAGGAATTCTAACTAAACTTGTGCAAATCACTTCCTAAAACAATTACCAAGTTTGAAGAGCGTGCGTGCTTCCAGCTGACTTGCGAACGAAATCTTCTGTCCTCTTTCAACAACAGAGAAGGTCCTATGGGGGTAGCCCTGTTAGAGTAAGTGAAGGAAGCTAAACCATGAAATAAAAATTTTGGAACAATGATTAAAATAAATGTTGCATCATCTCAATAAATTTCAAAACGTTCTGCAGCTTTGTTTCTATATTTTTATATAGCAAAGTTTTAAATAATATCAGTACAACGATTTGACCTTGACCCTTCGAAAGATCTAGCAAGTATATCTGAGTCACAGATATTTACGAAAGGAAAGATGACAGTTCTTTAGCAATTTTGTCTTTACTCCGGCTTCTAGTCTGGTGAAAGCTGAAATCAAAGTTTTAAATCTCTTCAAAATGGCAACACTACGGTAACAAATAATTAGGACAGATACATATCGCTTAGAAAGAACTTAATATGAAATTTTAAAAATTATAAATGCTTAAAAGAATTTCTTCATACATATTAGAGTCGTTTTTATTTGAAGTTAGCGTAATGATGAAATTTAAAAAATAAATAAATAAATAAATAAAATCCGGAATGAAAATTCAATATATACAGGATGTTAATAAAGTATACCGAAATAATTTCAGAAAGTGTGGAGGTGTCTTAGACAGTAATTTAGGATAGAAAACGTATGGCCTATCTGTTCAAATTTCGAAGCTATGGCTATAAGTTTCTAAAGCAGTATGGCACTGGCTAATGAAGATGACCTTCGAAAGCATAACACTTTTAAGTATGTTTCGATTTATACAATTAAATCTTAACATATCAATTCATATAATTACAACCTTGTAGTAGTTATTGTATTTACCAATCGGAATCGTGTCCTGAATATGTATTAGGTAAATTAAATTTTAGACATCACGTTAGTAGTAAGCTAAGCGTAAGTTATGTTGGTAATACATTCATTGTTGAGAAAGCGAAAATAATTTGAAAGCATTCAGCAAATTTCACTCATAATTCTTTAGTACCGTATCGCAGTACTTAAAATTAAATATCAAATTTAATGATATGATAAATAGTGAACCCACGGCCTGCGGGTTATGCATTACACCATACAAGCTGTTAAAAAGCTCACTCCAGAGTAGGCTGCATCATTTAAATGTAATCGAAATGTAGTCGGTCTTGGCTATATAACGCAAGAAGGCAGTTAATAGATGTTCAGTGTCGTACTGTCAAATGCTTAGTTCGAGATATGAGGGATATTTATGGCACTAAATCTTGAAAATACTGTTAACTAGCTGCTGAAAATCGATAAATGTCTGCTCGCAAGGCAAATTTAAAGACATTCTAAACCAATTTTTCACCCGACTTGGCTTTAACACGACTTATCATCATCTCAAGCCAAGATTTTTAACACCATAAAACTGCGTTATGTATAGTTGTGGATCACACATTGCCTATCTCAAATTAATTATATTCTACATCTCTACGCTCTCTGAAACTATTTCGGTTTAGTTCTTTGACACCCTGTATATAATGTTATATTATATAAAATAAATATAGTTAAGGTTTCTGTTGCCTCGTTCTCAGAGAATTTAAAATCGGATAATCTTCATACAATGGAGCTAGTGAAGTGATAGCTTGAACACTTTTACTAATGGACACAGGCATGCAGTTAGTTACAGGTTTAGTTATACAGTTTGATGCTGGAACAGTATTCCATTAGCTCGCCAGTCGTTTTGGGGTTAACTGCTCAGACAATAAGGCGTGAATCGCTACTTAAGGGGTTGGGGGAGATTCTAACTCTCCAGATGCTCTGGTGCGGGTTTTACGGACCCTGAGTACCCATGGAATTTCTGAAATTACTAGAACACCTGGCCGGAATCAGAGAAGCTCCCTTAGGGTGATTGATCCAGTTGAACTCGGCGGAGTAGTGTAATTCCGCGACTAGTGTGCTGCATAGTGGTGTTCCTGCGCCGCACCAGGTTGGGAGCTACCTAAAGAGCTCGGTTACCCAGCTGCAGAGTTGGGGAAGCTGATCCTAGATTAGGCCGCCCTACCAGTGGAGCCAGGAGGGAGCCAGTTTTGGAAACTACGTTTCGGTCTATGTAAAAACACATTAAGGAGTACTTCTGGCGTGTACCTTACTGGGACGAAGTGGATCCTAACTGAGTATTAATAATAATAATAATAATAATAATAATAATAATAATAATATCCATAAAGATCACAGATTATTTCATATAAATTTCTTCTCAGCCATCACACAAGGTTTATTTCAACAGTTTTCTTAAATATATATATAAAAGGAAGCTAAAACATATTTTGGAGGGAAATATCAATCTTATTTGTCAAAATATTCTCCATTGAAGGCTCTAGAGTTAATAACCCGAGTTTCCATATTTTTAATCTTATATGAAAAAACAGTGTCGTGCACTATTACTCGATCTATCACTATGATATCATTGCCATTTTAATTATATCTTTCGTGGTGACTTCCACTGATGTCCATAAAACTCTCCAGCTTCTGTGCAACCACAGCTATGTTAAAATGTATTCTCTATAAATGAATCGTTTCATGCTTAACATATGCGTAACATATTTAAAACTGATATTACATTAATCTGTGTTATAAGAGACTGAAAATGATGCTCCTCAGAAGTACACGTTTCTTGCTATTAAGATAGCCTCTCGTAATTTTTTAACAAGTTAGCGAACAGTTCTGTACCAAAACATGAGTACCAGGATATTTTCCTGCGAATCGCTTACCACTTCTGTGCAACAATCTGTTTTTACTTATGTATCGTACATAATTAAGCACCGAGTGCACGTGAACGCCTCGCTGACAAAGCCTTCCTCTTACTACAAGCTGCTACCTGCACGTGCATTATACGGCCTTGGTAACTGACTACTCCCATTAAACTATCGAGCTCTGCGGGTCAATAATTCAAATAGCCTCACTGTACTTTTATGGCATAATTTATCACTTTGATAACTTTTAAGTACCCTTAAGTGTTGCTCTTGCGATATGTGATCTTATGTTTGCGCTTTAGAACAAGTGACTACCAAAGTGGAAGAATGCATACAAAACATCCTATGCACGTTCAAACAAAAGAGAGGGTAGGAAAAAGAAACAGTGACAAACAGCAGTGGCCTGGTTCATAATGTGGCGGCGTTGCGCACACCAGCTACTTCATAAGCTAAAACCACTCCATTTATTTCCCCAACCAACCGAGTTAACAAATTATTCCGAGCATCTGTGCTGAGCAGCGACGCCAGAAACATTCTGTGCACACGAATGAGAAACGTGCAGTCATTAAGTGTCATAGCTATGTGTCCTAATAGCAAACAATAATACTGGCTGGGGCTACAACAAATTATAGTTCTCCCGCTATACATCCCAAAAGACTGTAATACAAATTAGGTATACAAACATTATTTATCGTTTATTTGACAAAGTCCAGGCCTTCCAGGAAACCTAAAGAATTTAGTAGTTCAACATTTTGATTATTCAGAAGGACACTTCCTAAAACATAGCGCATATTTATAAAGATGCAATCCAGAAAGAAAGTTGATTTGTTTTATTTACGGACGCTCTTTAACATTTCAGGGCGTGAAACGGCAGACAAAGTTTGCTCAGAGGCCTCTTTTTAGTTCCGTAAATATCTCCCTCCCTCTCCCTTCTGGTTAGCGTTGCTGACTTTTGGCCGGGAGGCCCGGTTTCGATTCCCAGTTTTTACTTAGGAATGTTTCTAAAGTAGGGAGATATGGAACGGCATCCACTCAGCTCGTGAGGACAATTGGGAAGCTACCTGATGCGGAGGTGGCATTCTTCCATCACGAAAATCGCGTGATAGGTGACCGAGGGGTGCTGATGACATGTCCCCTGCAATACTGCCCTCTATCAATCAATGAAGGACATAGAGGATGCATAGGTCGCCGCGACAGGCCAAGGCTCAGCCAAACAGAAACGCCAAACGGGAGAAAAAAAAATTTACTTTGTAATGCGAATGTTGCTGGGGGTGGGAATTGGGCTGTATGGGTGCTGGGGCAAATAATTTGTGCCCGCTGATGGTTTCGCCACGGCTGCTGCAGAACACCCCCCACTCTTCTTCGATGAGACTTTCTCGAGTGCGTTTCGCTGGATTTGCGGCTGTGAGCTAGCCCTGGCCTGAGTGGAACGGGACTCCGAAGGTGACGACAAATAACGCTTCGTTATTTATTTTGCTGAAATATTTTATACTCCTAACATGGATTTTCGGACAAACTCGAACCAGGTAATCTTGGCAAAGCATACGATTATTGCGTTAACCAAATGGTGCCGAGAGCGAGGAAACTGTTAATTTAACTGAATTCTTAATGCAGCTCAATGATGAATAGGCAGTTAACATATGACTGATGCTCAAGTTTAGTTGCGGAGCTGGTGCTTAGTACTTAGGTCGCTCTTCCGCCGAATTGCGAGCGTCGGCAGCCACACGCATTCTAGTCCTTTTTATACGATACCAAATGACGCTATCCACGGGCAACAGCGAGAAATACTCCCACCAATTTTGTGTTAACAATACTCACAGGTGAGTGCTTACCTCACTGAATTTCGTTTCTATTCGCTGGAAAATTTTGTTCAAGCCAAATGCTTGCTATTCGCCAATAAGATGAATTTAAACAGATTTCATATTTTATTTTTTTTTATTTTAATTTTAATTCTGCAATACTTACATCCTGATATCTTGGTTCTACATCAGGACGTTAATACTCCAGATTTCATTTATTTATTCCTCTTATATCTTTCAATACAATTTAAATTATAATTAAATTTTACAGATTTTAAAATCTACACTACTAACACTATGACTAAACAAAATTAAAACTTCAAAAACAAAACCGGTACTGGAATCCAGCACTACGGCTATTTACTATGACTTATAATAACATCTACAATTGCAACTGGTACCCAGTAGCAATTGTTACATTTAAACTTTATTAATTTACAATTATTATCCAATTTACTCTATGCGTCTTCATTTCTGCTAACGCTCGGTATCCGGGCTGCTCCCCACTGGAATTCCTGGCAACGGAACCTGGACATCAGTGGAGTTGCTGCCGGTCTCAAGCAACAGTTATACTGGACCATGGTGTGTTGACAGTGTGGTTTCCTTCGCTTCTCTCCTTCTCTTGACCTCTGTCTACTTCTTCTCTCAACTGCTTCGTTTCCGCCCGAAAACTGCCATTATTCCTTTCTTCTGTCAGTTCTGCTCTCTTCTTCTTATTCAAATTGGGTGTTATCTTCTTTATCATCTTTTTCTTCAACTAATTCTAGTTGTAAATATCTTTCTTGCCTTTCCCCGATTCTCTCGGATCTTCTAGGGGAATATACCATTTCTGGCCTTTGGATTTTTTCTCTTGTTTGTTTTTTTGCCGTTTTTATACTCTTCTGCCATTTTGCATGATATTTTATTTGTTAGCTCGTTCAATGCCCTAAAATCATCTTCGTCTCTCATGATGTTCCAGATGTGTTTCCCAGCAAGTAGTCGTCTTTCCTCTGCTACAAATGACTGGTATTTAGGGCATTCAAATGAGACATGTTCCGGTGTATCGATTACGTTACAGTCCGTACATGTATTATTTGTTTGTAATTTAAATCTTTGCAAATATGAGCAATATGGACCATGGCCTGTTACATAATGCACTAAACCCTTATTGGGATGAATGTGCTTAAATAGTAATCTTTCCTTTATGGATGGAAATATTTCATGCACTCTTCTACCTTCTTTTATTTCATCCCATTCTCGTTGCCATATTTGTAATAAAGAATCTTTGATTTCTTTTTTATTCCTACACTTTTTACCAACAATGTCCATTATTTTTGAGTTATTTTGTTTTTTAAGTCAATAAGAGGCTGCTCTTAATCGAACTAGATAATCAATTGGCCATATACCCAATATTACTAGTAGTCCCAATTTCATATTTTATTGTGAAAACTTTTTACTCGGACACCTGCTACTTTGTCACCAAACAGGTCGGCTTCTGCCCTGAGGCGGGAGCATTTTCAACCCTAGCTGCACACCAGAAAGGATTACCTTGCATTGTCTGACTTCAGCCAAGTCTAGCGTTCGGAGAAAGAAGAGAGTTTTCCCTTACTTGTTATATTACTACATGTCATCCCTTAAATGTTACTACAAATTGCACTTTATGAATGCATTTAAACACTATATAATATCAATTCTACATATACGCGTTATATCATTAAAGTTCCTCCACTGAAAGAAAATGCACAATATACTTAAACATAATTACAGAGTTACTGATTCTAAAATTACAAATATTAATTATTTCAATTACATTGTAATTGACGGGGAGCCAGGGACAGCTTCAACATTAAATCCATTTTATAATACGATCATAAATAATGAATGAATTTCGTACTATGTAACTATTGATCGATATGGCAAACATTTTCCCACATGTTATTGCGAAACATACACAATTTAAAAACTGGCAAATTTTGCTCAGCTTTTGTCAACCCTGCTGCCAACATTCCCATATTTGGGACTCTTCAAGTTTTAAAATAGATGTAAAATATATATTTATGAATAATACCTGCATATTTTTTTACTCTTTCACACAGTCAAAGAATTGCTTGTATTCGTCACAGACAAAGTGTTGAAAGGTGATTGTCTTTCTATAGGAGTTAATAAATTATGTACAATATTCTTCATATCTAAAATTAAAAAGTTGTTCATGTAACAGTGCTATTGAAATTACATACATTTCAAAAGTATTCCAGCATTCATAGGATTTTCCTGAAGGTAAGTTGCTTAAATATGAAGTGGTGGATTAAATTCCGCCGAACAAATAAGGACTATATACCATTGTTCTAATACAAAAATACCAGTTAAAATAACAATGTATTTATATGATTCAGTTTTTGATTTGCATTAAAGTTACGTGCAGATGAGATCCAGCTTCTCTTTCACTCATTTGTTTCCCTGAATGGCTTCAGAGAACATTCCGCTGAGGTCAATGGGAACGCTGATAATTAAAAACGCTCGTCCTCCTTAAATAGCGGTGACATAAAATTGAAATAATTATCAACTAAAAGATAATTAAAATATGCTTCTTCTCACAAAATACGAGATACTGAAATAAAGCTATGCACTGGCATTTTAATGAATTGCAATTAGAGCGTGATCAAAATAATGTTGAGTATACACTACAAACTATATATATATAATTATATCTAATTCTTTTACATTATTCGTACTTATTACATAGCAGGGAGGAGTGCGTTGCAGCGAGTCTATCAATGACGTCACCACCGAAACAGCTGAGTAAGGAAGATGGCATGGGGGGGAGGGGCAGAAGTGGAAAGAGGGCCCCAGCTGGTCAGCGGGAGGCCTGGGATACAAGAGGTTGGAGTGTGGCGTTATATCCCTTGAAATAGATGGTGCCAAAAACTCAGGGACAGATAAAAGGAATACAAGGGCAAAGGCGAAATTAGAGCGCCACATAGAGAAAAAATAGAAAATAAGTAGAGGGTGAATTTTGTGATTGTACAAGATTTTAATGCTAAAGTAGGAGAAGAGAAAAATCAGTGCGTGAACAATTGCCATACACCCACTGGTGGCCGAGATCGTTAAGGTGCGGACTCGTGAACGGAGGTCTGGGGTTCGAACACCATCAGGATCGTCCTCCCTGACTTGTTTTTTTTTTCTTCTTCTTCTTCTTTCAGGTTTTCCTCAGTCCTCATAAATAGCAAATGCCGGGGAGGTACCCTAAACTTAGGGCTGGGACGCTTCCTTAAAAAAATAAATCCTTTCCCAATACATCATTTCATCTCACGTATCATCAGTGTCCACCGCCTGTGATGCCTCAGTAGAAAAACGACAGTTAAAAACCATTGAAAAAATCGCGACAAAAGAGGAGGGGAAGAATTTGTTTGGGGCGGAACAGGAATAATAGGGTTAATTTGATTAAAGGTGGAAAAACAAGTGTCCACTTTGTGGAAAATACACAAGGATTTATATTATATAATGTCCAAAAATAATAACATGTAGAGAAGAGGTATGGATTAGAAATGGGATAATTTACAGATAGCAATTTTGATATTGATATTAAAGTTTTTTGGAAAGGGCAGTAAGGAGTTTTTGAGAAAATTTGGTAACTGTGTAGGGAAGGTGAAGAAGTGATGCAAGAAAGTGATTAAATTAAAGGAAGAGATAATGAGATAATATTGAAAGAAATAAATACTGGGAAGTAGGATATATTACACATACCGGAACATAACACCGGAGTGTTATATTTACAGATCTTAAAATAACAAGCACTCCAAGAAAATTCTACAATTAGTAAAAGTTAATGTAAGAAAATTATGCAGAAATAAAGTTTTCATTCATATTACATAACAAAGGTTGATAAAGTAAAAACCACTATATTTCAACCTAAAATGCAATACCTTAGAGGTACTACTGTAGGGGTATACTGCAAAAATGAACTTTTAAAAAACTATATTCACGTTCTTACACAAGATTCACTATTTTCACGTCATTTTTTGTAAATGAAATAATGGCAACATAGAAAACCGTAGCTACAAACAGTAATCACACCAATCGCTTCAAAAAAGACCGGAGCTAAATGCAATAGCACTTAAAGTAATGCGTTAACAATGCGTTTTATTGTAGATACGAACCTATCTTGAAGCATAAAGCAAGCATTTAGCATTGCTATGGCAACTGCTAAGAAACAGGTCGCAAGTGGAGCCAAATTCGTTTGACGAGAGTTGGCTGTACTAGAGGCAAAAGTTATGAGAAATTAGCACGCTGTTATCGATAAATTCGTATATCAGCCGTTAAAAATAGTTTAAATTTGAGTGAAAACCGGAAAACTATAAAATTAATAATTTTGTAAATACAGAATAAAAGGCTAGTCGCTTGCGAATGTTGCTTTGCTAGATATTCCTAATTTTTTTGGAATTTCCTTTAAATCCCTAATTCTACTTCCTTTATGACTCAAAAGTAGCTGCTCTTACTTGCTAAGTACCAATGATAATGACAATTTAAGTTCATTCGGCGAGGTACTCGGATAGTAGGTCAGAAAACAAACAATACTATGAGTAATTACATTTCTCACACCCACTGCGCTCGACATGCCTACCACTTGCTAGTGTGGGAACTCATGAGCTGGATCGGCTATATCCAATACTTAGCCTGGTCATCTGTGTATAGCCCAGCACCATCTTGGTGGAAGGTTGGCACTAGGGATACCTTAACGTTACAAGGACAAAACCTGAAGCAACAGTCCCGAGCGGTAGCGGAGAAAGCCGAGGGTAGCATTGCTTCCACAGATAATACGGCATTTTAACGCATTGTTTGATAGCTCAGATGGTTAGAGCGTCATTCTATAGGTGTAAAGATAGTGCGTTCGAATTCTCAAGTCCTGAAACTTTTTTTTCCCTGGTACCACGCACACAATACGCTATAAATTTAATTTATGAATATTTGTTTCTGCCGGAATCAAATATTATTTACCACTATTACAGTGGTTTACTCGCCTACTTAGTAGCAATCTGTATCAAAAAATTTACGAAAAGGAGACGAGCGTAGGCCGTAAGGCCGTAGCTCGCCGCGCAAACCACTGGGTCCACCGGTTTCTAAGATTTACCCGAAGTTAGCGTTAAGGTCAGTGTAAATATGTGTCAATTAATTGCAAATTCCAATAAGACAATGCGCGGTCAAACGCGAATAACTCAGTTTTGCAATAAGGACCAACATATTGCACCCAGAAAGTTAAGCAAGACAACGCATAGGCTACGTTACGTTTAGCAAAAAAATAATACATGTAACATTTACACTCTTACAAGCGTTCCTCTTCCGTTCGGCACTGCGGAGTCGCTCGGGACAGGAGCTCCAGAATTTGTTTAATGGTGTTTAACGCTCGTCTTTATTACTGAGGCACCACAGGCGGTGAACACTGACGATACATGAGATGAAATGATTTTTTTTAAAGGAAGGAAAGTTCCAGGCCTAAACCAAAAAGGCTCCACAATGTTTTGGAACCAAAAAATTATATTTTTTCTTCCTCTCCCCCTTTTTGTGATATAATGGTTTCTTACCTCGTGCACCCATAATAGGCAAGTTGAATAAACATTAATTCAGTTCCTACTCACACGTTCAGAGGTGTGCCTCATAGTTGAATAAAACACAGAAACAGTCCGGTGCTGACTATATGCAGTTCTTATAAGCACTGGCTTATCCACCTCTTACCCTCCTCTCGGCAAAACAGCTGAAGCCAAGCAGTCCTATCGCAGGCTTGAAATAGTGCATTATGGAAATAAAATATATAATGCATCCGTAGGTATATATATATATATATATAAATTAACAGTAATTATAATAGTATAAAAGGATAAAACACTAAGGAAAAGTCACCACTTGTGATCGCTATATTTCGAACTCGTGGAGTTCTTCTATGGCAAGAAAACAAGTGACGGTGATAAAAGTAAATATTGAGTATCGAAGGTAACGTTATGCATGTTTTATCACCGTCACTTGTCTTCTTGCCATAGAAGGACTCCACGAGTCCGAAATATAGCGATCTCAAGTGTGACTTTTTTTTAGTGTTTTATCTTTTTGTACTATTATAATTACTGTTAATTTGTTACATTGTTAACAGTGTTACTTTATTTTTTTCTTTTATATTATATATATGGTGATTGTTCAAAACGACGAGAGATACAACCTAATCAAGTGCTTGCCTTAATGAACTGGGCCTTCCGCAGCGACTGCATGCAGTGAGTGAGTTCGCCACCAGTAAAGTTAAAATATAAATATAGTAAACAAGGGAAAGTTGTCATTATCTTCACTATACCGCCTCCGGTGGCCGAGATCGTTAAGGCGCGTACTCGTGGGCGGGAGATCTGCGGTTCGAATCCCGCCAGGACCGTCCTCCTGACTGAGGTTTTTCTCAGGTTTTCCTCAGATCTCATAAATGGCAAATGCCGAGGAGGTACCCTAAATTTAGGCCTGGAACGTTTCATTCCTTAAAAAAAAAAAAAAATCTATCATTAGTGTCCGCCGCCTATGGTGCCTCAGTAGTAAACACGAGCGTTAAACACTGTCTAAAAAAATCTTCACCATCAGAAAGCACATGTCATCTCTGCAAGGAGACTTAGGTAAAGATATAAGTTGCAATGGTGGTTAGCCTCACTTTGAGTTGGCAGAATTCTATCATCTGTCTCGCTCGAGAGGAATTAAGAGTTGCAAGAAACTAGTTAAAATTTCTGTTGAGAATTTGAGTTGCCATTTGGAGCGGGAGATTCTGTCCGATGTTAAATTATAAATTGCAGTTCTACTACTTTCCCACCTTTATCAATAATGAAGATTGAGTAAAACTGAACAGGGTTTTCTCGTTTCACTCATGTTCGTGTTGGCATAGGCTAACTCTCCTATCGGGCTACTAACCAAATTGACCTGATATATTGCTTGCCATTGTAAAACAAAAGATAAATGCAATGCAGTATAAAATATGGTTATTGGTTCCTAACTGATGATAACGTGCCTCCTGTCTTCCAAAATATACAGATAACAATGATTAACTTGCACACTGGTGCTCTCTGCCGTCTATCATTTCAACATACAGATCTGATAAGCGCCTTTATCGCGTTACGGTCACCGCAGTCAAGATCGTTCAGCCATTTCCGCTTGAACTCGGTTTCAAACAGCAAATAAAATGTTGAGAAAGGTTTTACGACCTTTCTTTTTTATGGGCTATCGCAGGACCTCAGGTCGCGAAAAGGTGAATTGCGTATTTTTTTAAGTTCCCGTTAACAGACGTAACAAACGCTATTCACTCTATGGAAGCAACTTTCCTAGGAAATTATTATTATTATTATTATATTATTATTATTAATATTAATAATAATGCACTTCATTTATTCTCCAAAAGACCTCCGGCATGGGAAACTGAGATAAGAATATAGGAAAAATAATATAGGAAAAATTACTGACGATGAATTATGGAATTGCTTTGAAAAACAGGGCATTTTATCAAATTATTAGAGGAAAAAAATATAACCTTTTAGGCAGAAAACATGAAAAACATATATCTACCATAAAAATTATAAAATTAAAACAGAAAAATATAAATAATCGTATTGTACAAATAAATGAATTTATGTTCCATAATTAAAATATAAATGAAGGAGGGAAATTTAAATTAGAAACAATCAATCAGAGTTATCCTAAGATTTCAGTTTATTTTTTATATTATTTCATTTTCATAAATCTCTGAAATAATGCAAAATTAAATTGAAAAAGCATTTAATTCTAAAATTGTATGTATATGTGTGGTTAAGAGGTTTAGGTCAAATTGAACTAGTAGGTAAATAGTACATACTGCGTGATCAAATTATTCGGACTTTACCATGGGTCATTTAGAATGAATGATGTCGCATTGCCAAGCGAGTTTTTATTAGTATAATCGATTGTTTTAGTTGAACTAGTTTTGAAAATTCGCTGAAGAGGACAGTAATGCACCGCGAAGAGAGAACTAGAAAGACTGTTTCCTCGTCGTAATTATAAATCTTTTTGTTTACAAAATGCGTCGCAATAGTTCTTTAACTAGTCGCTAGATTGCACAATATTGTACTCTTGAAGTCAATGCCCTTCAAGGCAAGGAGCGCCTTGAGTCAAAGTTGCTAAGAATTTCATCATGCTTAATGACTCTTAGGTTCATCCAAAACCGATATAAACATATCACAAGGTAATGCCTTTTCTGGGGATTTAAATTTGAGTATCTTCAGTGTTTTTGCTTCTTAATCGTAGAAAACAGAGCGATGTTGGAATCTTTTTGACTTTACTTTCTAAAATATACTTATTATCACCGATTCCCCCATTTTTAAAGTTTCTTTATGGAAATTTGGGCAAGGAACACATTTCCATACAGGTGCGGTCTTTTCGCTGCAAGAGAGATATTCAAAGATGTTAAGATTGGAAGATGACATTGCATGTTGAAAGAATTGCCAATATGGAATTGGAAAGTTTTAATTGTGTGCCAATTCTCTATCAGCTAAGAAGTTTTTTCCTAAGATTGTATTAGACCTTCTTGAAGTTTGCAGTAAATTGACACAAACTGAAGTCATTCAGTGCATCCGGTTGGGGGATTTCCCCCCCCCCCATTTTGGGCTGCATTGCCTCTAGTAATAATTTAGCTATGGCAGGAAAGTCTGGTATTTGGCGTAGATTGCATTTTGTTACATCTCTAAGATATCCATATATTACTTACACTTACATTGTGACTTGACGGAGCGATTATGGCGGTCACTTCCTAGCTTTCTCTGCTCTCTCCTCACTCATATTTATCAGCTAAGCTGTGTTTCCTAACCTACTATCTGTAGCTAAACAATGTGCTGTAATAATGCATTAACAATATCCTATAACATTGTGAATGCATTATTACTGTCTGCATGCGCCACAATATACAAGGAAAATTTACTCTTTAAGGATTTTTCAGACAACATTATATTTTTCCAACCTTTCTTCTTTAAATAAGTAACGGATGGAAATGTTCACTCCTTATTTTAGCAGTCATCATAGTACTTTATCGTGTTAGCAACAATATTTTATTTTCTTTCAAGTGGACCATAAAATTTACATTTTGCCACTTTTTTAAATACTTACTGATAAAATTCTAGAATGTGCAGCAGTTAGGATAAAAATGATATATTAAAGTTTTGTAATAGCTGAGGTGTTGAAGCACCGAAACCGTTATTCTATTAGTATTAGTTACAGTATGTTAGGGTTACCAAGTGTTTCGTCGACATTCAGTTCCTAATGAGAAAAATCCAATAAAATATGACATAAGCAATATATCACATAAACAAAATGATTTAACCATTAGAAAAATTGTGTCGGAGTGACAGTTAAACCTTTCTCTACCGAAAGACTGTATGAGAATGAGTTATTTGGATTATTTATGGACGCTCTTTAACACCTCAGGTTTTCAGCGTCCTATTCAATTCAGGGCGAGAAATGGTCGATAAATTTGCTCAGAGGCCTCTTCTTTCAGGCTTGAGGTTATTTTACGTGCCGTAAATCTACGACACGGGACTCACGGCTTTACTTCCCTATCGAAAGAAGCCATACTTGGGATTTTTACGCCAGAAAGAAATCTATCGGTGCTGGCCGAGATTCAACCCGCGATCATTGGTTTATGAGGCGATTATGCTTGGTTACCACTACACCACCAGTACCGATGGAAGTCGAAGTGTAAGGCTTTTATATAAAATACAAAAGTCTCTATTTATACCATAAAGTTTATGAAAACAAAGTCAATACGTTATTGTAGAAAATAATATCAAAGAATATAAGAAAAATATCTGTTATTATACAGAAACAATTAGACGATTTCAATTTGGCGCCATGCCGATATGTTTGTAGGTGACATGCAGAAACACACGTCATTTTGTAGAGCGGTTTATAGCCTTTAGTAACAATGCTGTGTTGGTCGGATGAGCATGGGTCGTTTGCTGTGGAAACATGTTTTAATAAAAGCAATTCCGCTAAGATTACGCAAAGTGTCTTTAGAAGAAATTGAAAGTTCAAACAATATTGAACTGATAACACAGTTTTGAATTACAGCTTCTGTTGGCAACAAACAGCCTTCTGGTCATCTTCAAGCGTGAGAACACCGGCAAATGTTCAATGACGAGTCCTCAGCGTTCTGCTCGTTGTCATTTAGTCGCCCTACTTAACGCCTAGAACTGTTGGACGAATTTTACACGAAATTTAAAATGCCATACCATTCAACATTCAAATGGTGCAGGAACTTGTTCCCCACAATTGTAAACAACGAATTGAATGTTGCAGAAATCTCTTGACGATGATCGAAACTGTGCATCACACAAACCACCCGTGTTGCATTAGAAACCACTAGGTACACCGTGCAGAATAGACGGTATGTGTGGTGTTAAGTGTTTTTGGAGTTAGATAGATCTGCCTTTCATTTGAGTTATACTATATTTAAAAAGTATTGTTATAAAATGAGGATGTCCATTGTTGTTTACCAGTATGTACCTAGTGATGCTTTAACGTGCAATTGTGGTTCTTTTTCAAGTTACTAATAGTGCAATTGTTTCTCCTTCACTCTGTATATGAAACATTCAGTTGTATTACAAATATAAAATGTCAATACATTGTTTCTGGATCAATGATTTGCTATTGCTTTTAAAACTGTTACTTCATTATAAAGCAGTATAAACGTATAAATTTTCTCAAAATGTTAATATTGTATAGCGTAACAGACGAACATGACCGTCAGCGTATGAAAAAGACGCCACTTTGTAACATTTAAGAATATCACCATCATATTCCAAGAACTCAAAGCAATAAGTGATTGAGGTAAACAAAAATTATTCTCAAAAATTATTATTTGCTTACAATGATTTCTTTTATTAAAACCTGCACGATACTGTGCTATAAGCTATTTGTATTTTATTTTCGCTAATTTTTTTCCCCTGGTGTGTATTTATCAGAGAAAATATTCCTTTAATATTGGCACTAGGGTTAGAAAGCAGGAATGAATGGGGAGGGTGTAGATTTACAACCCTCAGCAATTCTAAATATTTTTCCTCAAATTAAGTTACCCATATTTTAGAATTTATTTCTCAAGTTTTCGTATGCCAAAAAAAAAAAAACAGTACGCACGGTTTCCTCGGCAACTGTTCCTTGCATGTTACGGAAAAATACGTCTTTTCTGTATGTACAAAGCAGGTGCTTGACGTGATCGATTATTTATCTGCAACAAGTAGGTCAAACTGGAGGCCCTTTACGGTTTTTTTTTTTTTTTGGGCCGGCCCGCCTGCACGAAAAAAAAATTCATTTTGTATGCTACCTCGAAAACCGTAGTACGATGACGTGCTGTCACTAGTTTTGCTATGTTCATATGTCTGCCAGTCATCTGAAAACACGCCCACTACTTCAGGCATATATTATTTATAATCAAACAAGTCTCTACGGAGTGTGACCTGATGAACATTGAAGGAGCTACTTGCCGCTATTTTAATGTTCATTACCAGGCAATAACAGACGAAAGACACTTGCTGAGATTTGCTGCGTGATTAAGCATAAAAGCTAATCATAACTGAAATGAAAATAACATGAAGGAAAAAAGAATAAAGTGAAATTACTTACACTTCTCTACTGTAATAGAAATGTTTTATGCTGAGACTGCAGCTACGTCATCTTTCTGTTTATATCTACAGGGTGTTCCATAAATACTGGTGCAAACAGAAAGTGTGAAAAATGCACGGTAGTTGAAACATATAAGTCTCAGTAAACAGGTCCCGCAAACGAACCGTTCGCTAGACAATTGCGAATGTATGGTCAAGATCCGCTTCTGATTAGTTGCTTGTAAACATAAAGACATCCTGCTTTTCTCCTTGCGCACTGGAAGCCGTCAGAGTTATTTTCTTTTCCAAAATTTATCATGCCAACAACGGGGAGGTGTAAGAGGTGGAGGGATGGCATAACCGGAAATACGAGTATGCAGTTTATGCACTATGTTGCACTGGCACATTTTGCAGCAACTGCAAAACAACACATAACTCGAAGATATGATCAATGATGAACAGGAAGAGGTGAGTGCTGTGCTTGGCCTCCTTTGGAGTTTTGTGCCTTGGAGGCTATCATCTTCAAATAAACTCATTAAAGACTAAAATGAAGTGCTTTGTGAAACTAGTATGCACGTGTTCTGTTCTGTATTTATTATAATATCCATGCAATGTTAATTAATAAACTTGTTTTTAGAATCCCTGATTCACTTCATTTTACATCTTGGGAAATTTAGATATAATTTAAATGCAAAATTCAGATACAAACACACTCACACATATATATGTACAAACCAAGAATGAGATGAGAGAGGTTCGCTGTTCCATACTTGGAAGAGGACACGTCAAGGTGCTCGAAGCTGGAGAGATGGCTAGCGATGTACGCAGGGACGGGGCTTTATCTGCCAAGTAAAACATCAAGCAATGCATGTGTATCATAATCTATTCAAAATATTGAACAGTTGAATGTTGTCAATACATTCCTCTGATTAGCTATCTCTCCAGCTCCCAGCAAGAAGGCTGAAGATCCGTGCTTGGAAGAGGTAAGATTAGCTTTAGTTTTATTGTCTTTTTTTTTTTTTTTTTTTTAGTTTTATTATTATCAACAAAAAAGAAAAGTTATATTAAATTGAATTTTTTTTGTAATAATGATTTAATTAGTATAGAATTGGTTATAAGTGAGTTTATTTCCGTGATGCGCACATTTAAATTGTGATTCATAATTTCACACTTATGTCCTATACACACCTACAATTTTCATACATATGCTTCTACACATGTTTGCTTTCTTTTTTACTGTACAATATAACACGCATTATTGAATAAATGTACACTATTACTGCTGTGTTCTTCTTCATTACAGAAACTTGATAAATTTCCACCAAAACATGTGCTTACCTATATCGCACAAATCTTTGACATCTTTATGCAATAGATGCGCAGTCTGGATCAATGTTTGTTTTCTCACATCTGTGCCATGGTTGAGTCTAGGTAATATTAATTGCAATGTCTTTGGCACACGAGCGCCCAAGGTTAAACAAATTCCTTATGTTGTTTTTTAATAGTGTTTAACGCCCGTTTTTACTACTGAGGCACTACAGGCGGTGAACACTGATGATACATGAAATGATAAATTGGGAAAGGCTTTTTTAAGAAAGGAAACGTTCCAGGCCTAAGTTTAGGGTACCTCCTCGGTATTTGCCATTTATGCGGACTGAGGAAACTCTGGGAAATCCCTCAGTCAGCGAGGACGGTCCTGGCTGAATTCGAACCCCAGGTCTTCCGCTTACGAGTCCGCGCCTTAACGACCTCGGTTACCCGTGGCGGTTTATGTTTGTGCATATATATGTAAATGTATATGGAGAGAGAGTTTTCTTTCTCTGTAAAACTTAGAAAAGAGGAAAAAGTAATAAAATTAACAAAATACCAAAATAAAAAAACAGGCATAGGGTTAATAAATAGATGAAAGAAAGAAAGAAAGAAAGAAAGAAAGAATATAACAGAAGCAGAAGACAATTAAACCGGTTGTCACTTTGTAGCAATTAAAAGCGCGATTAAGTAGGCAATTTGAAGAAATTTCATTAGAGAACCATGTGTTTGTAAGTTGGCCATTTAACCACGAACTTTGTACAGCTCGCCCATTAAGAGAGAATGTGTAGAAATAGATTATATTTACGCAAATAAAAAGCCATGCGAGAATAAGCTTCAAAGCTGAAACAAGAAATTTCCTTTTTGACAGATTATAATAGCAATGCAAAACAGTTTTCATCTGAAATTATATTAAATAAATTTAGAAAAAGACAACGACTGGTATAGGGCTTCCAATACTTACAAAATTCTTGGTGGCCCATTATCATATCATTTGTTCTAAAATGCATAATCATCTCACTCGGAATAAATTGAATACATACAAGTGTAAATATGGCAATAAAACCAGCGATTTTGTTTTATCTCATATAAAGTTTATAATAGTCTATCATACACTATATTTAAGAGACTAGTCCGGACAATATTGCTGGCCAATCCAATATACCACGCGTTCCATTTATAGCTGGGTCATAGATCGCGTATGTACGTAGTTTGCTTGCACTGTAGTGACCACGATATTATTCCAGTAGTGCACTAGCGGTGAATGACCCGCTCAAAGCTGCGTTTATCAGCTGCGTTATACTGTGTCAGTTGCTGCCTTTTGTTCGAGCTGTGAAGACTAGAGTTTGTTCATTGTGCATATCAAAAGTGAAAGTTCATTCAATACATCTGTGTTGTGAGTGAATTACATCAGATTATTCTTATTAGTTCACTGAAAAATTCACGCATGAACAAAGAAATTTTAAGTATGATACATATATAAAAGCAGAATAATGTAGACACGTGTGTAGACAATTTCAGGAGAAATTTCCTGGTATTCCAGTTCCAGGTAGAGAAATTGTTAAACGTCTGGTTAATAAGTTTAGGACAACAGGATCCGTAAACACTTAACTTAAGAAGTGAAAAAGAAATGCTCTAACGAAGGGAAAAATTGACGAAATTGGAGCATCATTAGAATGCTCTTCAAAGAAGTCTCTAAGACGTGTTGCACAGCAAGTGGGTGTTTCACAAACCTCTGTTCATCGAATTGCTGAACTATTAAAATTGAAACCTTACAGAGCAACAATGAATTATAACCTCGTGACGATGAAAAACGAGTAAATATCTGTAACTGGTTTTACAAAATATCGTTGACGCTACTGTTGACTCACATTTAATACTTTTTTTTTCGGATGAGGCATGGTTTCCTTTAAATAGGAACAATCCCCACCCCACAGACGTACTTAAGTACAAAAATTATTAACATTATACAAGAAATGTGTAGTCGGAAGCTTTCACGGCCGGAGTCAGACTTAAAACTAGCAGTTTCTTCCGAGTTTGGAAGCCGTGGTCTGTTGTAGCTAAGGAGTCCAAACGTTTCGTCCCCACCTGCGGAGGACATCTTCAGTGGCGCGGTCAGAGTCTTCTAGGAAAAGGTTCAGGCACGACTGAACCTACTATACAAGAAAGACTTATGCGCGTGAATGGAAATTTCATCTGAAAATGCCAGGAATATTTGAATGCAGATGGACATCCCTTTCAACACCACTTATAAAAAGTTAGTCGCCATTATAGTGCAAGTTACTATCTATCATGAGTAACGCGGGAGTTTTAGAACGGAAAACCCCCAGTGTAACTGACAGTCCGCAGAGCACGCGATCCGCGACCCTGCAATATAAGGAACGCTCTGTACAATATCAACGATTTTTACCAAATACGATTTTAACGTGTCACATTTATATTTGATTTATTTTCTGTGTTTTCATTGATCATTCTATCAGTATTTTATATGGTAAGGAGCAATACCCACCTACCCACATACTAATCTATACATTTAAACTATATCGCCTATATAAATAAAACTTTAAAAGAAATACATGTTTTGTTGTTCCAAATTTATAGATTATAAACATGTAGCTCAAAAATGAAATAGCAAGGTGAACAGCTTTAGATTCAAAGCTTGAAGACACAATAAATGTTAAGTTCACATTTTACAGATTTTATACAAAAATATAAAAATATTATTAATTAATTATTGTAGCTTGTGAGCAACCTTGAAATACATAGTAATTTTATATCAAATCAGCTGATGTAACAAACTTCTTGATACTGCATTCAACTTTCTACGATGTTTACTTTTTATTAAGTTATTAGAAGAAAAAACTCTCTGCTGCATGGCTAGGTATCTGTAAAGGCTAAAAAAAACTAAGCGTCGTATCACAAAGATGGTCATGTTCTCTACTGATGGCTTACTACAAGCTAATAAGGAAATTTTCTTTGAACTCAAATTTTAAAGTAGCAGATATCAGTAGAAAGTTAAATCGACTTCTCTTGTACGTTGACTGACAACCCGGTCTTGGTCGTATTGTTCTTCAAAGGGATTTAATTCGTAGATGTTCTCTTCCCCAGGTTTGACAAATGCCTCTCGAAAGACGGTTTTAGGACTTTCAAACGTTCTTGTTCACTGATCACATCCTGAAAGAGGTAGAGTTTCTCAGATAAAAGAATGTGTGACAGTTATTTGTCTTTAGTCGAACTTTCCCAATACTTTCTTTCATGTAAAATGCGACACTTGTCGGTCCTGGTGGTGTAGTGGTAACCATACTTGCCTTCTAAACCCAAGATCGCGGGTTCGAACCCGGCCAGGATCGATGGATTTTTTCGGGAGTAAAAATCCTAAGTATGGCTTCCTTCGGAAGGGAAGTAAGGCCGTGGGTCCCGTGTCGTACATTTACAGCAGGGTAAAGAACCTCAAGCCTGAAAGAAGAGGTCTCTGAGCAAAATTTATCGGCCGTTTTAAGCTCTGAATTGAATGGGACGCTGATGACCTGAGATGTTAAAGAGCGTCCGTAAATAAACTAAACCAAAAACAAGTGGGACATGGAAATGAAAATATTTTATTTTATGAGTAAAAGTCTGACACCGTTTCACTGATAATAATATGAAACATATTTTGTAATAAATTAACATCGCACGTGTTAGATATTTCTATTTATATGATGTTAAAACTGATAAAAACAGAGGTGGATATATATATATATATATATATATATATATATATATATATTACTTGATTTTAGTCGTTTTAGAATCAACAGTAAATTTTCAAACATTTCAAAAGCGTGTTTCTGGAATATATATATAAAATTACACATCTCATATTGTTTTTTAATATTATGTCTGCTATAACGTGAACTATAAAGATAAGAGCAATTTGTTTTTGTTTTTGTTTTTCTTAGTAGACGCACTTCTGTTCCAAAAATACACAATTATTTTTCTTTTCATTCAGATGTTTTTGCCAAATAAAGCCTTCTTTTTTTTTTTTTTTTTTATTTGGTAACATAGTACCAGGCACAGAATTCTCCCTAAATTCATGTTTACGAAATATTTTCTGCTGCAAACAAAAGGATATTTGCCACCATTATAGTGATTTATCCTCCCTATCAATTTATATTTACAAAAAAACCACGGGTCCACCTGTCTATAGGTTAGTGTTCATACATGCGCGCGCGCGCACGCACGCACACACACACACATATTGCGAATTCCAATAAGAGCAGAATTGCCACCGTTACAATATTTTACCCGCCTAACAATCTTCTATCCATTTGTATTAAAAGTTGCGGAGGACAAAGCATAGGTTACAATATGTACAACAAAAAATAATACATGCAACATTTACACTGCGGCCACGCAGTAGTTCGGCTCCCTCCGCTGTCGCTCGGGATTTGCAGCAGCTAGCAGCAAGAGTTGCACTTGATTTCCGTGCTCCGTGTAAGGGCAAGTTATCGTAGAGAGAGCTGAAGATCAGTGACTCTGTAGACAGAATCGCGTCAATGGACAAACGATTAATTGCATTATAAGAAGGCTATCCTTGCTCGTATTACTCCAAGCAAATTATTTACTGCACTTTGCATATGCATAAACGCTACCGCCGTCTGCTCAGAAGAAGCCTTTTTCAATCAGCTGTTAGTTGATCTTCGCTTGTTCTTATTTTTGATTGGCTAATGCGTATGTTAGCGTCTTTCATTGTGAATGTTTACATACTATTAGGTTTTTAGGTCTTATTTTATTATGTTTACGTTTAATTTTCATTGTGAATGGAGCCTTAACAGTTAAGCTCATTTTTCCCTATGTAGGACCCTATTTGTTTACCATTCTTGTGGTCGATGATATTCAAATGTTCGTGGACTTCATGGCTATGGAAGAAACTCGCTGGGCACAGCTCATGATGACAGCAACTTCTTAAGCGGGGAAAACATCTTCCAAACTCTCCACATTTCGTGTGCATCCATGCTCGACGTTTAATAAACTCACCATGACCAACTAACCTTACCCATCAGGTGATTCAGACAGAGTAAGTCTGCGAGACGTAACGCTCTTCATAAACGTGTCACAGGGAGAACAAAAGGGATCGTTGCCTGGCTTTCTCGTTTAAACAAAAGGTGGCGTTAGTATCTCCTGCATGGCGAACTGATGAAGTTTTCCTAGACTGGTCTAAAGGCCTTAGAGATGATGAAAACTCGTTTGCTGACTGTTCACTTGGCAATTACAGACCCAATTCCATCATTACATCAATAAGCGAACGGAAAGGAAGCGAACAATAGAGCCATCTTTCTCTGGCGCCAATTTCCTTCGCTTGTTTTGACTTTGATGGTGTCTTAAGGGCCTGTTTGCCTCCTGCCTGCCACTTCCGCACTCGTAGCTTACGCGCTATCATGTCTTCATTCTGCTGAAATCGAATAATAGCCTTCCATATGGCAACAATAGGATATTTATTTATGTGGAGTACAGCTAGACCTATTTCGCTTCTGACGTGAACATTTGCCTCCCATCTGAAAGCATCAGCCATCCGTACTCGTTATCAAACCCTGATTAAGACTGGCAAGAGACTGACAGTTCAGTGTTTGGAGTGGGGTTCAATTCTGTAGCTATACCAATAACCGTCTGTTCAATCGTAAAGTTACTCCAATTTCCCGACATACACGCTTATTTACTTATACCAACATTTAACAGAAAATGTAATGAAATATGAACATGCAGCGACATAAAATTTTAAAATCACGAAAAAATTTATAGTTTCTTTAATTTCATTGAACATAAAACATTTGAAAATCTAGAGGATTCATTCCCTTATCAACTAAATTGCTGGGAGCTCTTCAAAAACATTCCATTTTATATATTACCATATACTTAATGGAGAAGTTTCCAGCTGAATTCTTACGTCTTAATACGAGGACAGTCTGAAAAGTTATTTAACACAGCTTTTTAATATAGATGTGTCATAGATACTTCATAAAATGGGTATTTTTTAATATCATGCAGTGATTAAGTTGTTTGTAAAAGACAGTTTAATACTAAAGGAAATTTATACCTTATTTATTAACGTTTACGGATATTCTTCTCCGTTTGCAAAGATTAAAATATGAGCTTCTGAATTTATACATGGTCTTAACAGCCTTCAAGACGACACTAGAGAAAGATGACCAAAAAGTGCAACAACAACAGAATTCATTGAACAAATACTGATATGTGATTAGATTATAGATGACTTAAAAGTACGAGAAATGTTTGAAACTATAGGCATTTCAAAGAAACGTAAATGCCTTATTTTACGTAAAGAATTGCATATTAAAACGATTGCAGCCCTTCAAATCAAAAACACATTCTTATGAAACTATCACAATCAGGCTGGAGCGTTTCAACAGCAATAGAAGCTATTTTCTGCATTTACTTACGAGACTAGGCTCCACCATCATGCAAAAGGGGACAAAGGAGACAAAGCAGGTTCTATCTGCAGGAAAGGTCATGACAGCATTTATTGAAACAACAAAGGAATTTTTCTAATTGATTATCTTCAAAAGGTTCTATTCTAATTCTTTAAACAAAGTCCATGAAACAATTTGTCAGAAAAAGTTCGGTTAGCACAAGGGAAAAAAAAAAAAAAAAAAAAAAAAAAATCCTACCAACAGAACGCATCTGCTCACAAAAGTGTTTTAACCAATGGTGAAAATTTTACTACTGAGGCACCACAGGCGGTGACACTGATGATACATGAAACGAAATGATATATTGGGAAAGGATTTTTTTTAGGGGGGAGGGAGCGGAAGGAAACGTTCCAGGCCTAGTTTAGGGTACCTACCGGCATTTGCCATTTATGAGAACTGTGGCAAATATGGGAAAAAAAAAAAAAAAAAAAAATAGTCAGGAAGGACGGTCCTGGCGGGATTCGAACCCCAGACATCCCGCTCACGAGTCCGTGCTTTAACGACCTCGGCCACCCGTGGCGGTTACCGAGGGATACCATCCACTCTACTCCCCATATATGGTTCCCTCTGATTTCTCCATCTGTTCCCGAATCTTTACTTTTTTCCCCGGTCAGCGACTTTCATTAAATCAAGAGGCTATTGCAGCTGCAGAGAAATATTTTGCAGACTTTCTTAAAACCATTTCAGAGGCAGAAAAATGGTATTGAAGCAGCGCTGGTATAAATATATTGGCCCTAAGTAAGAGTATGTTGAACAATAAAAACAATATTCTAATTAAAAACTAATTCCGAGAAATTTTCTGGCCGCCGTCGTACACACATCTGCAGGCAGTTGATGAATTGATGACTATTTCATAATAAATTAACTTTCCTTCTATGAAGAGTAGGTATTTCCTTCCTTCCTACTCTACTTTTTTTATTTTCCATTACAAACTGTTCTCTGCAATGCAGGTTCTGATGGTCTAGTGGACCCAAGATCGCGGGTTCAATTCCCGCCGGGATGGATGAATTTTTTCGGGGGTAAATATGGCTTTCTTCAGAAGGGAAGGAAAAGCCGTGGGTCCCGTGTCGTAGATTTACAGCACGAAAAAAAAAACTTAAGCTAGAAAGAAGCCTTTGAGCAAAATTTATCGGTCCTTTCACACCCTGAATTGAATTGGACTTATGATCTGAGATATTAAAGAACGTCCGTAAATAAACCAAATACTACTATGATAACTTACACCCTTTCTCCATTCTATTTCCATAACTTAAATTGGTCAATTATTTTATATTAATGCGTTCTTTAGTCCCAAGAATCTTCTCATTTCTCCCTCTAATGCTTTGCATATCTCTCTCCAAACATGCTGCCTGTATAACCTGATACTCACAATATATGTAGTACTCTATTAAATTCCCCATTTATAGGATAATAATCCATCCTTTCATAGTCTCTTTTAAGTTTCTAACTCTTGTTCCAGCCCAAACAAAACTTTCTCGTCCAGTTTTATCGCAGAACATTAACCCGACTTATTTTCATCTTGTGATAAATTTAAAAGAACGCTTTTTCTCTCACACAAGTAAATATTTTTTTATTTCTGCGTATCTTTTAACTCTCACTAATTTCCCAAAAACTCTCTTTTGACATTTCACTACACATTAAAATTGAATCATTAGATTTTTTTATAGAGCTAAAATGTGGGCTGGTTCAATAGATATTGGTTATATGCTTGATGATTACAGAAATGGATTATTACGTCAATATATATATAGGAATATGTCTTGTATATTTCATATTTAAAAACATGTTTCAATTTTATAACAGCCTTTAAGCAGTCATTCTCATTGCTTTTTTCTACAGCGTACATTTCATAATAACGTCCTTAAATATCATCTGTAGTCTTTTTTTCTTCTGATACCTGGCGGTAGAGATAGTTCTAGTTGTTAAAACCTATCGGGGTTGGGAGAAGTAGGGACACCTTAGTTACTTTCACCTACATCATTAAAACTTTCACAGCGGTCGTGATTCTTCTCGCCCTGGGCTGAAAATGCTACGTTTGCAGGTACAAGTAATATATTTAATAAAGAATGTAGCATTTCTTCTAGCAGCTCTTATATCTATTATATTAATTTTATTTGTCATTTATCTTCTATGAGGAATATCTTGATCTTGCGATATTTAATCGTGATAATAGGGATGAACATGTATGTACTAAATGATTCGAGAAACCAAAGACGCTAAATCTACGTAACAACCGTCCTTAATGTTAGAGAGGAAAGACTTCGGCGACCTAGCTTGGCTCGAGTAGGATTCGAAACTATGCTCTCCGTGTTTGCAAGCTGAGAGCGATATCCTGCCAAATGAACTGCTGTGTATGCACGTCCGGGTGGTAGATACGAGTTTTGCTACAGTATATTCACATTCTGTCAATATTAGTCTATCGAGAAGAATATATGTGCAATGTTCCACAGCGTCAATACACTTTTCACTGTTTACCTTTGAAAGGAATAGCAATGTTTTGCTCGTCCAGCATGTCCTTTTTTAAAGTTAGGTACTTGTATGTTATGTCAAGACGCGTTATTGTTGACTGTAATATTGTAATGTAATGTTGTTACATGAAGTTGTCAGAGTTGCGCTTGATTTCTAACGGTTCGGTGGATTTTGTATAATACAGATACAGGACAGCAAATGTAAGTATTAAGAGGAACTTTATTGTTTGTATAGTTAAAAAAACTTTAAAATATGAGTTTAATTATTTCTAACTGAATAGTTGGGTTTTGTGGTAGGAAACGAAATTAGTAGATTATTCATATGAGATTAAATGTGTGGTAAATCCACAAGTGGACTGTTTCAGTTGGATCAGACTGATCTTAATTACACTTGTTATAATTATCAATTAAAACAATCTAAATTTATCTTTCATTATCATTTAGCTGTCAAATAACACATAATAGGGTGCCAAAAATGTATACACACTTCAAGCAATAAAAAAAAAAAAAAAAACCGTGTTAACATAACAAAACTGAATTCACACAAAGAAAATGATGAGCACTAATCATCTTAGACTTTTACAGTTACAGCAGCTGCTCAAAATGACCACCATCGGCATCGATACACTTCTGGGTACGTTGAACTACTGATTGAGCAACGTTTACGAAAGTGTCCTTAGCGATTGCAGCACATGCCGTTTTCAATTTCTTCCCGAAGTGCTGCCAGTGTAGCTGATTTTCTACGGTATACAACATCCTTAAGAGTTCCCCATAGGTAGAAGTCCAACGGAGTTAGATCCGGAGAACGCGGTACACACGTCTCAATTGCCTTTGAACTTCAACAGCATTCTCGGTTTTCCAATACACTTCAAATTTGCTTTCCGCTGTTCAAACGATAATTTTGGCTCCGTTTTGTTGTAGCAACGCTAGTATAATGTAATGTGACATCTGTTTACAGAATATCATAACATAATCTTGGCTTCATTTGTTCATTGTTGATTTACCTGTCACCTAGCAACACTATCATAATATATAAGAGTCACATCTGTTTACAGAACATCATACTATACATTACTATTGTTTTACGGTTCAACTATGAAATATACTAAATAGATATCTACTGTGAAAGTGTGGATACATTTTGGCACCCTCGGTATATACAAAAAATATAGTTTGATTATAACACGTTTGTATGTATATATGTTCATATCTATATATCGATCGTGTGAATTTCACACTAAGCATGAGTAGTGGTAACATATTAACTTTTATTAAAAACAATATTGAAGTATTACTACCCTGATTTTTTTTTTAAATGTGTAAATATTTTTCCCCATCAGTTTCTGCGCTTTAGCTCTGTTAGGTACTAAATCTTGCAGAGTGTTTCTATGGATATATATATATATATATATATATATATATATATATATATATATATATATACGTAACTACTGGATATGTTTTTATTTTATTTCTGTCATCTTCATTTTCAGCTACGTTAGTATTATTATATTCCTCCTATTTGTAATCATTACCACAGTGAAATCTAATGTCGTCTGCATGCTTTCATCCAAGAAGTTGCAGCATTTTTACTGCCATGTTTTCAAGATTAGTCGTAAATTGTTGGCCATTAACACACGACTCCATGTTCTTTGCTAACTTATGTCTAACCGCAGTCTCCAATACATTAAAAATATTTAATTTAATTCAAAGTTTTATTCACTTTTTCTAGATGGGCACTGCATTAGCTTTTAACACTGTATGTTCACCAAGCTTTTCGTACAATAACCTACACTCACTGACACTAGACTATTACATGTCACCACTAGATGATTGTAGACTACCACAGGTGGCCGAGGTCGTTAAGGCGAGGACACGTGAGCGGGAGGTGGCTGTTCGAGTCCTGCCAGAACCGTCCTCCCTGACTGAGGTTTTATCCAGGTTTTTCTCAGTCTTCCTAAACGGCAAATGCCGTGGAGTAACCCTAAACTCAGGCCTGGAACGTTTCCTTCCTTGAAAAAAAAATCCTTTCCCAATATATCATTTCATGTATCATCAGTGTCCACCGCCTGTGGTGCATCAGTAGAAAAGACGGGCAAAAAAAAAAAAAAAAAAAAAAAAAAAAAAAAAGTTGTGCATGCTGCTCCGCGTCATTTACCTATTTTTCAATAATTATTACAACCAATGATTTTATAAAAAAAAGACCATACTAAAAAGTTTCATTTAATTCGGTCTGGTCCATCCTTAACAGTTCCTTTGTCCATTGACCTGCCTTACTTTTGTTAAGGCATACATTTGTGCATGGTTATGCCACGTAACCTTTAGTTCTACTACACCGAAACCAAAATTTCGATGTTTGCCGCAGAAAGCCTGTTCCTAACTTTACTGTGAAATTCCCATGAGTCAATCAATTGCGCTCACTCGCAGCTGTTGACCGTAAATTGAGAAGCTTACAGGTCAATGAACTCAGTAGCGGAGTCCTGCACAATCTTTTAACGTTGAAATATTTTTATCAGCGTCCAAGGAGGTTGCACGTTGAGCAATATTACTCATAATCTACATGCCCCAACAACTGGTCCAAAGGAAGTGATGTACCCCAATGCATGTTCTTCATCTTCAGCGCTGTTATCACGAATCTAACAGATTCACCGCGTCAAGAATAAACTTGCAAATGATTTTTTCCCTGATTATAAGTGCAGATACTATTAATAGCTGATCTTCTATGTACTAGTTTTCAGAACTAGATACACCTGCCTTGCAATTGCGATAACGAAGCAATTGTCTGTTCCAAGTTTGGTGATGGAGGTAGCCACTGCTGTAGCAAGCGATTTTTTGTTTGGGTTTCTTCCATGTGCCTTCCATTAACACACTACTTTTAACTACGGAACGAATTGAAGCAGAAAAAAACAGCTTGAAGAAGAGCTCCTCTGTTTTAACAGGTTTTCAAAACACTATTAGTTTGTGATGGGAGTTTAAAGATATTGAATATAATAGAGTATCGCTTATACACTATTGCCTATTATCCGACATTGATATTAAGAGACTGAATGTTTACTTTTCATGGGTACTGTGAATGCTGCTATCCTCCCTATGTACTGTTTGTTCTTCAGACTGAAGAAATTGAAGTCAGCTTCGGTTTATCAATTTCTTGTTTAATTTTGTCGAATGTCAAAAACAATGCACCATAAAGCCCTCCGGCAACCGGTAGATGTGCGACAATTTCGTGCATATTTTAATGTTGCTTCTATGCATTTTTGAGTTCAATAAACAAAATAAAAATAATATGCAATTACTTTTTATTCCCCTACATTATATTTATTGGACCATTTTGTCAGTTATCCTACCTGATCCATATCTAGGTTATATTGGATAATAGAGACTCTACTGTGTTTCTCTTTCTTCTTGGTTTGAGGGAGTTTATGAACAGAAGGGTTTCCATTCCAATTATCATTTCCACGCTGGGAAGCCAAATTTGCAGCGGTTTATTTAGAGATGCCAAGTTTGCTGCTGATTGATGTAGGATGGTGATGTTTACTGTTGACGTAGATATCACTGCCGAGAAAGAAATACGCGTTGATCCCTCCTGCTGCCGCGGTCGTCTCAAGGATGCTGAAATTACTATGAAGCTTTTCTGAAATTTTACCAGGGGAGAAAGGAAGAGGAAGATCGCTGAAGAAGTTGCGGATCAAAGTTTCACCATTGACTAAAATATTCACACTTCACTGTTCACTTTATTACTCCTTTTCCTTAGACGACACTTTCTTAGCATTAGCAAGGGTATGGAGAGTTTTAAACATTTACTGATCCTGTACTTACATATTCTATAGTCGTTCGCATTGCATCCTCAAAATTACATTATCAATATCTTTCAAACAAATAGAGTTTTATCGTTCCATTTCACACGAGTTATATTTCTCTTCATCTAAATTGAACAGCCCTATATTCCCGTCTCTCAAACCGAACTGCCCACTCTTGTCTCTCAAATAGAACTGAACGAAAAAGCTTTCAAAAAAGCTTTTAGTAGACCTTCTACGCGTATTCTACGGGAATTCAAATTTCTAAACATAACAGACGCGTCGCCAAATTTCCTTCCTTTTGGCTTAATCTGTTGCCGTTTAAAGTTTCTCAAAAAGACATTTTGAATCTGAGAACTCATTGGCTAGTGTTAATTCACTGTATGTTAGCTAGAAATGTTTTTAAGGGAGCGAGAATTTCTCTTTTTAAGGGACGGTTGCCCAAGGTGAAAGTTATTCATCAGTTCTTTTAAAGGACATTTTTACTTTGATGAAAAGAAAGGTCCCCTAGCTATTGAGCATAGGCACCAGAAAGTCGCTTTTGTTACATTAAAGTTTTCATCTTTCCAGTCAAGATTTCCGATTCTCCAACAAACTACACCATTTTACATATTTGTATCATGAAATAATAATCCACGTAAATTAATTCGTTAAAAAGGCTTAAATCTTTATCTTAATTAATTGTACGGAATCAAATCTGGATGTCCCGTTGCAGGCTTTCAAAAATACACAAGGAATTTGACCGAATTTGAATGTTTCGATCATTTTTGCTGAGCAGGAATAGTTTTTGGAATGCAGATAGTCATGTCTTTATAAGATCAATGCTTTGTGTAGCACATCTTATGTAGATCTATGTTTGTACTTTTTTCCACTTCGCTCCAGGCAGCCTGTATGCTTCTTGAATTTTCGGTGATGATTGTCACAACTTACTGTCCGATATCTATCTCTTGAATTACAGTAGTAATGTTTGAAACGATAAATTGACCTCTTTCTCTACACTAGCCAAGTGAATACGTTTAAAAAAATGATTCTGGTGTCGTGACAATGAAATTTACTATTAAATGTCCCGACACATCTATCCATCCACTGAGACCGTTCAACTGGCAGTGTGACGTTAGAGAGGCCATGAGATAATCTCGATGGCGAAGCAGATTTTGATGAAGGACTTCTAGTTATGTCAAAGGTTGTCCTTGGGACTTATCCTGATCTCTGCAGAGTTTCTGGAGTCATACATTTGATACGTTGTGTGCAGAGTTTGCATTTCAGATGCTCTCGTAGAGCGTAATCACAGATTATACATGTAGCTTCATCTTGCCTTCGATGATAGTTTATTGTATTATGTCTATACTTGCGAAATATGACGTATGATAACTGTACTAGAACATAATGTTCTTTAGACTAAGCGATCCTTTGTAGACCCTCACTTAGCTTCTAGAACGTTAAATGTTTCCGGTCTCTAAAACTGGAGCTGCGATCAGTTTGAAGCGTCCATAAATCCCTCAATAAATGGGACAGCCCGATGCGAATGCTGCAGGCAGAACGTCGATGTTCTTTTAGCTGCATCTTATTCTATCAACTCTAGTAGGAAAAATACTGTATTATGATAACTATGTTACTATGATAACTACGGTCACTTTACAACTTTAGTTTCAACACTTCGTACGAAAAAAAAAAAATGTAAAAATATTGATTTCCATGAAATTCAGGTCACATATTTTTGTGAACCCTGTGAACCTGAGTCCTGTTTAAACTTCGGCTGGTTTCTAACAGTTCTAACAGCTCACATAAATTTTAAATATATAAAACACATACAATAAAAAAGACCAAAGCAGAAACAGATGCTTTTAGTGCTGCCGGAGCCTCTTCAATAAAACGTTTGCCTTCTTCTTGTACAGAATTAATAATTTAGAAGCCTTGCTCTCCCCTGACCTACACCTACTATTTCTTTCTTTCTTACTCCTCAAAATTCCCTCTAAGATCAAGTGGAAATGCTATGACAAAGCTCAGTATCTACAGGACACTTCGAGCTTCGCTGTCAACACACACTTTACATGACTATTGTTTTAAAGATACAATATAAATTAAGGTACTTAAAGTTAACTGCAATATTACTCTCCTAATTAAACTTTTTCCGATGAAAATCCGCATTCTATCAGTGCGAACGGTTACCAAAAATTCCCCTTTAGAAAATGGCATTAGCAAGCGAAAATTACCGTCGACTAAACTCGAATGATTTCTGATTCCAATCTTAATATATTAAACGTCCTACAGTCATTTATCAGACCTGGGTTACCTTTTAATTTTCACAAACGCACTATTGAGATATGTCACTACTATTTTCGCAACAATTGTTATTTTTATTGTGGAAACAGTTGCCACTTAGAAATTTACCGAGTAGTTTATTTACAACGAAGTTTAAATAAAACAATTTTTGCAAAAAATAAATAAATACATTTCAGGTGAAGATTCTCTTTGGATGATTGATTTTAGTAAAGGCCTAACTCAACAGCAAAGCACAGAATTGTTTTGTTAAACTTTTGGTAATGAAATACCATCAGAAAAGATAGTTTGCAGAATTGCTTGCAGAATTTCGTCACGGGCCTGCATCCACCAGTGATGAATTTCATGAAAGTCGATCACATTCGGTTGTCATTCCCAAAAATATTGATGCTGTGCTTAAAATTATTGAAGAAGACTGGATTAGGGCTTACTGTAAGCATATTTAAGACGGGAGTACATTCGATTTTGTTTGAACATTTACCTGTGAAAAAATGGTTTCCACATAATTTGACAGAAGTATATAAAAAAAAAAAAAAAAAAAAAAAAAAAAAAAAAAAAGACGCTCGTCTTGATTGGTGTAATAACATGCTCAAAAATTCCACAGAAGAACTGCAAAACCCGTATACAACATCGTAACAGGTGACAAAACTTGGATATATTCTATGAACCGGAAACTAAGCAACAATCCACTGTATGGGTGTCCCAAGATGAACCGAATCCCACAAAAATTGTTTGTTCACGAAGTACTTCCAAGAAAATGATCGTTTGCTTCTTCGGTTGTGCTGGATATGTCGCTACCATTTCCTTTAGAGGATCGAAGAACAGATGCTGAATGGTATGCAACAATTTCTTTGTCAGAAATCATCGACGAAAATCAGGAAAAGCAATCAGAAACCCGCAGCATTCTTCTTTATGACAAGGACAGCTTTCATGCAGCACGTCAAACAATTCATTATTTGAAGAAGAAGAAGAAGAAAAACACCAAGTTAATGTTTTATTACCCTTACTCACCTGTTTTATCGCCTAACGACTTTTTTTGTTGCCGAATGTCAAACAAAAAATGTGTAGACAGCGATTTTCATCACCTCAAGAAACTGTTTGAACCCTTTAAAATCTGTGTGCTTGAGATACCAACTTCAGAGTGAAAAAAACGTTTCGAGAATTGGTTTGAACGCATGCAAAAGTGTATAAATACAGTTTGTTCCAAATATATTTCTTTCCTAGGTTTTGTAAAAACTTAAAAGGTGAACCTCGTAGAAGGAAATTATGCCCTACTTTTTATATAAGAAATCCCTTTGTCTTTTGGAACTTATTCCTTTAGGCTAGCCTTCCTCCCTTCCCCCGTTTCGGCTGTAGCTTCAGGATTTCGACTGTAATTCTTTTTTTTTATTTTTTTTAATTTTTTTTAATTTTTTTTTCTTCTTATTTTAAGTTCGTAACCAGACTGAAACCGTTCTGATTTTTAGAACTACTTATCGAGAGTAAAACGTTGAAAACATGATTTTTTATAAACTGGTGACAGACACTGAATGTTATGTTTTGAAAAATAGACAGCTCCCAGATGCGATGCGGAGGAAGCCATGACATTAAAAACAATTTGCTCATGGAGCAGAGCGTATTTCGAAAATAATTAATACGATTTATGACTTTGTTGTTATTCTTTTTATTATAGACTTTATTTTTCTTACTGTTTGTATGACTTATATTGTATTCAACAGTTTTGCGTCGGTCCTGGTGGTGTAGTGGTTACCATATTTGCCTCCTACACCCCAGAACGCGGGTTCAAACCCGGCCAGGACCGATGGATTTTTTCGGGCGTAAAAACCCTAAGTATGGCTTCCTTCGGAAGGGAAGTAAAGCCGTGGGTCCCGTGTCGTACATTTACGGCACGAAAAAGAACCTCAAGGCTGAAAGAGAGACCTCTGAGCAAAATTTGTCGGCCGTTTCACGCCCTGAGTTGAATGGGACGCTGATGACCTGAGATGTTAAAGAGCGTCCATAAATCAATCAATGAAAAAAGAAAAAAAAAAAAAAAAAAAAAAACCAGTTTTGCGACGTATAATGGCAGAAGGAAGCCAAGAAAAACCTACGCTACTGCCATTGGAAGGTGACAGCCATTCTCATGATAAAATTAAAAATGTTGTGTCGTGGTCTTTGTTAAAGAGAAAGAGCACAGTACAACAGCCCGGAAGTTTTAATTTTAACATTATGAACACCGGCTGTGAAAGTTTAAAATATGTTACAGCAATTCTCATAGAAGCGTTTTCTATGGAAGGCTCCCATATGTAAGATTTGAGCTTAAAACATGAACAAATTTACATAGTGTACATGCGATAAACTATTTTTAAACATTCTGCACCAAGTATTAATATATTGGCAAGGCATTGATAAATGCATGCTGCTCAATCTTATACCAAGGCGGTGAACTTTAAGAACAGTGTCCAGAAATTAAGTATCGATTTTGTTGTTAATGTTCATGATGATATATACTTATCACATGGGCACATCTCCCATCTGTCGACTGTGAAGAGGTTCTGGGGCATTTCGGATGTTATGTCTCCAACAGTTTGTCTAATTCGGTCTCGAAATTCCTCCAGTGTGGTAATACGTTGGCAGAACACACGTCCCTAGATGAATACTCACACAAAGAAGTCCAAAGAGGTCAGGAGAATGCGCGCCCATCCATCTTCCAATTGCATGGTGCCCCATCTTGCTGGAAATATACAGTGTTCAAATGTTCAACCTGGACAAATTGTGGTAACAGAAATTGTTGCAGCATTTCCAGATACCTTATTTCATCCATGGTATTTTTCTCGGAAAAAAAAAGTGCGTAAATTTTGTCTGTGGTTATTCCCATCCACATATTAACTTTGTGAGAATCTCGCTGGAATTCTAAGTGCTGCACTGGCGGTGTGTAAGCCCAGATGATGAAATTATGTCTGTTAACTCTCCACAAATGTGGAAGGTTGTCTCATCGCTAAGGCATGCTCGAAGGTGTTGCGATCTTCGTTTGCTTGAGCAAATGCCTCGTCATGTAAATGATGCAGAACTTGCATATGGTATGACGTTTTCTTCAGCATGTAACACAATACCTTTACACCCTCGAGCGTGGAATGTGCAGTTCCCATAACAAACACCGCACCGATTTTGAACTGCATTCAATGGATGCCCTAATGGCTTCAATTCTGTCATTAGAGGTTGATAGCCTTGTCCGGGCTCGTTCTTAACGGCCCAGTGTGCTTGAACTTTCTCAACAGCAGTTTATTATACATATATGAATTCTCTTTATTCAGCAGTCAACTAAATACATTCTAAGCAAAGATGGTAATGTAATGCACTTTCAAGAGGCATATGTAAACAAAACAGTCCTGCAATCCTACATTACGACAGAGTTTAGGGTGTGTGCTTAAAACTTCATAAGCAAATACTAGCCGTTTATCTATACATAACGTGATACTTAATCAAAGTAAGCAATTGTACAATAAATACTTTATTTGTCCCAAGTATACAGCAAATATCGACCTATCAAAAACTCTTGATTGGCCTTTATATGCCTAGACTAGTTTAAAATTACAGCAGACATAACTAACAGACTTCGATTGCTGTTTACAATTCCGAACTATGAATGCCTCTGGCTCTACGTGTTCAGTATTCAAGGCACGTTGGGCTATACTTCTCCAATGCCGTGCAGAGATAAGGAAAATATGTCTCTATTATACCACTGTGCCAAGGATCAGGCGGTTCTTTTCGTGTTCGGCTAGAGCACCTTATCTGGGGCAATAAGAGCGCAGTCGTGATATTCTGATAGTCTCAAAACAGTTGTGTTTACTTTAGGAGCGGGAAAGCAAAAAGAATATGATTAGATAACAGTATTTGGTTTCTCTGGTTGACTGCAAATGTAGCTGTTTTACTCTGTCCTTCATTTTTTTGCACAATACCTCGTTCGTTTTGCTCTCTAACTTTAGGATATCAGTAATATCAAAGCTTGTTTTTCCAAATTGATCATTCCTGTTGGGTCCAAACTGAATTTAGTTTTAACTATTGGATTGCTATTTTCGACATTAAAATATTTCTCGAGTTAAACATTGATTTTTTTTTATTGATTTATTTATTTATGGACGCTCTTTAACATCTCAGGTCATCAGCGTCCCATTCAACTCAGGGCGTCAAACGGCCGACATATTTTGCTCAGAGGCCTCTCTTTCAGGCTTGAGGTTCTTTTTCGTGCCGTAAATGTACGACACGGGATCCACGGCTTTACTTCCCTTTCTTCCCTTCCGAAGGAAGCCATACTTACGATTTTTACGCCCGAAAAAAATCCATCGGTCCTGGCCGGGTTCGAACCCGCGATCTTGGATGTAGGAGGCAAGTATGGTAACCACTACACCACAAGACCGACGAATTAAACATTGATAAATTCTGGTTTTCTATAAGGCCATTCATAGATAGTTATTTCCGGTACTGCTTTTTAACGGATTTAAAGTTAAATTTGATTTTACACCGGTGACTAAATTTTCCTTGGCGCATTTAAGCAACTGCATAAACTTAAAAATGACAGAATATAGAGTTTATAATTACGACACATACAAAGTCTGGTCGTAAACTAATTCGAGAATATGCAAATGAGTTGGTCAATACTGATTTATTTCCAAAACTTGTCTATACACAAAAATTAAAGTATCAGCATAATACTTTAATTTTTTCAATTTTTTTTAACACGACGACATTAATTAATTCATCTTCAAACATTTATTTTTACTTTATTGCTCAAAAAATTAATATCACTGAAAAAGTATGTTTAATGTGCTATAAGTTTGGAAAATAAAAGTAAATTAAAACGAATTTTGCTTATAAAAACTGTATTTTAATTTTAAATTAAGAAAAATATACAAGTAATGTATAAGCATGTTCTCTTCGACAGTTTAAATGTTGATTACAACGAACGGTGTTGCCACCTTTAGCTGCAGTTGGTGTTTACGTTCTATTGAGCATTTTAGTTACTAATTTAGGATGTTTTTCTGGGATACATTCATTCCTACAATATTTGATGCGATGTCTATCATATCCCTAACGCGCTCGAGAGAATTGTTTTTTTCAACTTCCTGCAGATGGTTCATCACACATCAAGCATAGGAGGGGCATTGTCGTGCATCAACATATGGGTTTCTTCTACCATCAATGCAAGAGGACCGAAGCTCCTCCATAAACTTGAGAGTGCCTGTTTCAAAGAAAGCAAGCTCAGTGTACGCCTCATGGAAAACCATCAATTGCTCTCATCCTTTCCGGATGTGGGCTGTAAACAGTTTCCCAAGCCTTTCTAATACACGTGGAAAACAATGGAAATAAAATCTGCACTCATCACTGATAAGAATTAGTCCTCATTTCTGTTCATTTTAGTGTTGGGTTTCTTCAAGAAAACTTCATAACTTTCATTGACCCAAGTACTGCGGCAGTGAAATAAAAAAAGGAGCCATAGAACTCAAAGCGCGTAAAATTTGGTAGGACTGCTGTTTACTTATGATACTGTCTTCTGTAAAGCCCTCTATTATACAAGTATGGACACGCTTTGCGATGACAAGCGAGCTTCGTGATTGGTTCACCAGCATCAGCCGCCATTTTGGGTCTGATGTCTGCGTTGTGCTACATGCTTATATGCAGGATACTATTAAAATTTTATTTTAATTTAGTTCATATGCCTGGGTGTTCTGCATTTGGTTGTACATACAAAGAAAAGAAAAGCCTTACGTTATATCTCATTCGTTCAGGAAAATACGAGTCGGTCCTGGTGTTGTAGTGGTTACCATACTTGCCTCCTACACCCAAGAACGCGGGTTCGAACCGGGTCAGGACCGATGGATTTTTTCGGGCGTAAAAATCCTAAGGATGACTTCCTTCGGAAGGGAAGTAAAGCCTGGGTCCCGTGTCGTACATTTACGGCACGAAAAAGAACCTTAAGCCTGAAAGAGAGGCCTCTGAGCAAAATGTGTCGGCCGTTTCACGCCCCGAGTTGAATGGGACGCTGATGACCTGAGATGTTTAGAGCGTCCATAAAAGAGAGAGAGAGAGAGAGAGAGAGAGAGAGAGAGAGGAAAATACGACGTCGAAAGACGAAATATTTGGATTCACGAAATTTGAAGGAAGAAGTGGATCCCATCAAAGAGCTCCCGACTGTGTTATGTTAAGTATTATGTAAGATTTTTTTTTAGTATTTGTTGATAAATACAATAGGCTACCTTAAATTTAACGTTTATGTTTTGATGATTTCATACATAAAAATACATAATAGGAATGTCGAAAAAATCTGCACTTGAAGCCTAAAGTAAGGAAATTAGGTGGTAAATAATTTTAAAACTTGACGCAAGCTTATTTCATTTCACTGTTGAAGAAGATTGTAGGGTTAAGTGAAACTTTTGTTCTTATAAATTTTTTTTGTTCTAAATTGAATTTGGTTAGAAGCCCTCTAAGCCCTATAATTCTTATAATTCATTCTTAACTGACAGGTTAACTGTAGGCCTTATACAGTTTATGTCAACACTGATATAATAAATGCATTACAACAAATAATTTAAACAGTGAACAGCAAAATAAAACGAGAAATTCTTATATTAAGTTTTACATGTTAAAATGAGGTAATTAATAAGGTCTACGTTTAATATTGCGATTTTTGTTTTACCCGATGACAGCCTTTTTCTCTGCCGGCAAATGACCCGTCATTGGCCGCTTGAGTTCGGATGCGGTACTACGCGAAAGTGCTGTAACTATAACTGACATATTAACAAAAGTATGCATTTGCTGTCTGATCTAGGCCTTCTAATGCAAAAATAAGAGCATGAGCAGGCACATAAGGTATCATTCAACAGTATAACACAAATATTTGAGGATTGAACTGTATAACAACCGAGTAAAAGGACAGAAACTTAACACGTAATCTTACGGGAGTTATAGACGCATGTGCATACTTGTATAATACAGGGCTTTAGCCTTCTGTGGGGAAGTAGACAGTACGTTTGATATTTGTTTATTGCACACTTGTAACGTTAGTTTATTCGTTCAACATCAGAATTAGAGACGATTAAAGACGAGCATAGAGGTTTTATATTTATTCTGTATTTATTTTCAGCTGCTGAGTGTTGAAGAATGAGAAGTGAACACTGCAAGTTGCTGGAGCGGTGAGAGATATTTCGAGACGGACATTTGTTACTGCAAGGCGATTCGTGCCTAGGACAGTTTCATCACGTCGTTAATTCTGGTGTCATTGCGCTGGTGAAAAACCGTTGGATCATAGTGGAAAAATTAGTGTTTAGGTGGAAATAAGTAATGGGTCAGTTCACATCATTATCAAATACATCTAAAGAGCGTCCATAAATAAATCATTAATCAAATACATCTGCAGTTTACTCACGAATGGCTCTAATTGAACTGAAGACTCAATCTCTGAATTACCTTGAGGAAGAGCCATAAAGCAAAGCAGAAAGACGTTGATTGATTCGTTTTATTTACGGACGCTCTTTAACATCTCAGGTCATCAGCATCCCATTCAACTGAAGGAGTAAACGCCGACAAATTTTGCTCAGAGACTTCTTCTTTCAAGCTTGAATAAAGAGTGGATTCTTCCCTGTGGAAAATGTCCCAAGCCATACACACAATATCATGGGTAAGTCGTGATGATGACTGGAGGGCTCGGTATTGTCGATTTTCGTGACAATGGGGCCATGATAATTTAAAGTGTCATGAAGACACGATGCAAAAACTGAGGCGCGCTAAGTTAAAACGCCCTGGAATTCTTTCTCCGCGCTAATGCCTGCAGACTTTCCAACTGTACGCTTCAAGAATTTGACTAGTAAACACTTCAACCCCCCCTCTCTACAACCCAGTTCTTTCCGCATGAGACCAGCTTTTCACCTGGAGACAGAGAGACAGTCGTAACAGCGGCTTGAAAAGGGCAGACATGTCGAGTGTAGCTTAAAATTTTCTACTACGAGATCGACCGTTTTGTTTCATAATGGGAAATATGCAGAGTTGACATTCACCTTCCTATGAGGAAGCCCAGGTCCCTGAAACTATCCCAATAGATACGTCGTAGATTTCTGTAGTTCGGTGCTATTTGCAAGAGTGCATCAGATGTCACGCTTGGTATTGAGATTGGTGGCCGTCATTATGAGTAACTATTGTGAGGTATTTGTACAAAATGGTACGTTAACTCATGTTTGTCAATGACTCTAGCGTAAAATAAAAACTAAATGTAAATAAATATAAAAATAGCTCTAAATAACCCGGAAACAGTAATAGTAATGAGCTTGTTTAAGAGGTTCCATTCAATAGAGCATACTGTATTTCCTGTTCAATTTTTGCACGCATTTACTGAAACATCCTGTACATTCATGTAAATTAGCACAAACTTCTAGAGTTTAGAGATGTGGAAAATCATCCATCGCCTCAAAAATATAATCTAAAATTGTGATTTAAATAAAATTACAAACTCGATGTGAAGTAGGCATCTCTGCTTTTAGTTACTACAAGTGCACAAAAGAACTATTCCAGTTTCAACCTGAAACCGCTATTAATGCAAACATTAAATTAACCTTTGACTTCAATTTCACTGTAATTGCCTCTTAGGAAGCCTCAAAGAAGACTTTTCCACCCCCCTCCTGTTTCATTACTTCTACTCAGTCCCCTTAAATTCAACCACTTACAAATGAGTATTTCGTTGACATTTCAACTGAACGTAAACCTTACCAACACAGATACATTCACTGAACTGAATAGTGCCGGGCAGAGATAAGGTCCTGCTTACAAAGCCGTTACAACATTGTAATGGAATAATATCATGTGCATATAAGATATATATAGGCTATAAACATACATAATTTAATAAAAATAGGAAGCATTAAATTCTTGTTTTATTATAAATAGTACGTATTTTAGTTTTGTCTTTTTTCCACATTCAGCTGAAGTTCAATTAAATTCAGATGGCATAAATTAATGTTGGAATATCAATGCACTAATCCGAAAATACTAAATCTAGGTGCCTATTTGGCGCAAAAAAAAAAAAGAAAACTTTTCTTGCCATAAGGTTATAAACCTACTTTAAAACTGTAAGAATATGAACAACTTCTGTTTTATCACGTTTCCTTGCAGCAAACATAAAAGTAGAGAAATTATCCCCTGGTTTGTGCCAATAATTTTTTAAATATTCTGCCAATAATAATTGTTCAATTGATTGCTTTGGTTTATTTACGACACTCTTTAACATCTCAGGTCATCAGCGTCCCCATTCAATTCAGGGCGTGAAACGGCCGACAAATTTTGCTCAGAAGCCTCTTCTTTCAGGCTTGAGGTTCTTTTTCATGCCGTAAAACCCCTGACATGGTACCCACGACTTTATTTCCCTTCCGAAGGAAGCCATACTTAGGATTTTTATGCCCGAAAAAAATCTATCGGTCCTGGTCGGGTTTGAACCCGCGATCTTGGGCTTAGAAGGCAGGTATGGTTACCACTACACCACCAGGAACCACCTTAATTATTCAAATGATATCTGTGTAGTTTGGACCGCCAACTTCATTCATGCATAAAAATATTAGAACTTTTGTACAAGTTTAATTTTAGATTTAGGTCCCGTCCCATATATTATGGATAAACAAATCTTTTAAAATTCGAAACACTTCTTGACCCCCCAGAGATGATCAAGCTGTATTGTAATTCATGTTTCCTATTAGGGAGAAAAATATATGTATGTGTGAAAGATACATAGGCAAATGTGCACTCTAAGTTTGAACCGTTTGTTTAGAATTTCAGCCTTTTTCTATTTGCTATATTTAAGATAAGATCTTCCACTTTTCCCCATTTCATTTTTTTATCTTTGTTCTTGTGACAATTAGACCATGTGACAAAGCGGGATGGCTTTGGCGGTAATGTTTTGGGCTCACATTCGGGAGGTGTCCAATTTAAATCCCTTGAATAGAAAAATTTTTAAGTGTTAAACGCCTGTTTTTACTACTGTGGACACTGGTGATATATGAGATGAAATGATATATTGGGAAATATTTTTTTAAGGAAGAAAACATTCCAGGCCTAAGTTTTTAAGGTATATTTCCGGCATTTGCCATTTATGAGGACTGAGGAAAAGTTGGATAAAAATCTCAGTCAGGGAGGACGGTCCTGGTGGGATTCGAACCCCAGACCTGCCGCTCACGTGTTCGCGCCTTAACGACCTCGAGCACCCGTGGCGGTCCAATCCTTTGAGGCTAGCTACCTGATCCTATACTTTTTTGCAATTTCCACAGTCGCTTACGAATGCCGGAATGGATCTTTACCTTCCAGGTATTTTCCGCTTTTCATATTTCATTCCGTTGGTTCTGGAACGAAATCAAAGTGACAAGGCGAGATGAGCTGATGCAGTGTGGCAGTGAATTGCGATTTAGAAGGTTTAAGCCCTGGCATGTGGTACAGAGTCCTTCTGAGGAGCTATAAATTCCTTGGAGTGTTCAATCTGGAAATAATATTAGCAATCCTGTATACATAGTCCGTATCTCACCGGCCGTGGAAGATGCCTGCACGGTGTCTCCCTCACCTCATCCGTTTTTCCCACAGATGCACCTACTGGGGCCATAAGCACAAACGGCTAGCAGTTGAGTAAGGCTGGCGTACTGAAATATCCTCCTTCGCCTCAAATAATCCAATCCAATTCAAGATTCGTTTGTTGCTAAGATCTGCTGTTCATTTTCTTCTTCTTGGAGTACCATTCCAAAGCCTTTTCTTTTCTATTCCATTCTCTTCTCTATTCTTTCTTTATTTTTATGCAATTCAACCATAAATTTTAACAGTCGCTAAAATTAACCGAATTTAAAGTGCCTTGGAAATTTTTCCTAAAATCCACCTTAGTTTTTAACAATTTTAGGCTTGAAATTACAGGTTAAAAAAGCAGAAATGTTTTTACGTCCCTTTTTCATTTCTCTGTGTTATATATATATATTTGTTCTTGTCCCGTGAACACACATAAGCTAACATTCTTTGCATAAGTAATTTGGGACACAAAGATCCCCTATATGCTTTTAAATCCATTGTTTTTATTTATTTTTTTTAAAGTAAAGTAAATGTGTTTTAATATGTCCGCCATAATGAATTGTAAAATTCAAAAAGCGCGTAAGCCTGATTTTATTTCTGTTTACTCATTTATTATTTAGCCTGGTTATAATTTTTTTTTTCCCCCAGCAGCGACCTCCCAACTTAAAGTAATGCCTTTCTTTCTCCCCCAACCCTCCAAAGCAGTCTATCCTGTAAGTCCTCCCTTCTCAAGCTTCTATTCTGCTTTGAGTTCATAATTCCCTCGTTCGTCTTCGGTCTATGCTTTTTCTTCTTCCTGTAGGTATTCAGAGATAAATTATTTAGAATATCTTTCTTTTTCTAAACTTATCAGTTAACCAAATAGATAAACCTTTTCTTTTTTTTTTCTGTATTTATTTTATTATATTTTTTCGTTATTTTTAGTAGTTTTCAGTTAACGATAAAAGAACGCCGCATTCAAATGGCACATAGTAATCGAAGAGAATGATGGTATATGTATAACTAATTAGTTTCATGCACAACTACATTACACGTGGAGCATATGCAGCGGAACAAGCTCTAGAGCACAAGATGATGATAACGCGCATTCGTAAACACTGCCTTATAAAATATGCACGCTCCTTGCTTCAGGTAAGAAAATATGCTGAAATAGCAAGCAGACGCTAACACATGCCACATTCTTCCAGTCGCCTTGCACTGTAGCGTGAAATCATTTCCATCTCTTTATTGCGTTCTGTCTGGCTACATTCTGTGGGAACAATGTTAACTCTATCCAAACTGTGCTGGCAGTTTCATGCTATATAAATGTTATCTCCTAACCTTCTGGAGGTATAATATTTTACTAAATGTATTGTAGCTATATTTTAAATTTATTTCTTTCCTGTCTTTTTCTTTGTTGGAGCGATTACTGCGTCCCGACTACTATGTTAAACAACGATAACATCATTTTATACTACTACTTGTAAAATAGTTTTAGCGTTGAAAAATAATATTTAAAGTTTAAAATGAACAACAGAGCTTTTGTACCTCCTTTTCTGTTTCTATACTGTATGATTAAATGCACTTCACTTACATTTAGATGAATTTGCAAGCATTTCAAGAGATTTTTTGTCCTTAATAGAAGCACTCAAATAAATGAGAATGTTATCGATTTTCATTTATTTAATCCTGCGCAGTAACACTTTTTATAAACTTTAGATTAACCGTTGTACTTATGTATTCTATTAATATATTATAATCATTTAAAAAGCTATCACGATAAACGTGCACTATTAGTTTTATTGCATTTACCTCATTACATAACCCAGTTGCGCATCTGCACTTAGTTTGATTAATGTACCAGTAAAAATATGTTCAAAATATAGATAAAACATTAAGAATAACCTTCGAATAACACAAGTTCCTATTATAATAAACAAGCCGAAGTTGGAATTTTTAGTTTAAGGTTATTTCCAAAATTAGCTTATTTGAACAATTAATTTGTTTTAATGATAATTTAAAAATTTAAATGTTTTTATTGGTTTTCTGGCCGTTGTCTACTAGCCAATTTATATTTGTAAATTATACCAAGGCCAAAAAGGTCGAAAACGCATAGTAAGATTCAAGACTACGATTGTAAAAGCCTACGCAAAATGATTTAAAAGTACATATTGGGAAAATGCTACTGAATTTAATTTATTGTACTAATAAAAGACCACCACTGACCGGGAGACCCGGGTTCGATTCCCGGCACAAATCTAGAATTTTTTTTTTGAGTTAGGGAGGTCTCGAAAGAGGTCCACCCATGCTCGTGAGGACAATTGAGAAGATGCCTGATGCAGAGGTGGCGCTCTTCGATCACGATAGGCGACCTGTGGGGTGCCGGTATGCAATACTGCCCCCTAGTAATGAAGTCGTAAGACGGAAATAGAGGAAGCAGAGGTCGCCGCGGCAGGCCAAGTCTCACCCCGGACTATAGTGTCAAATGAGAAGCTGAATATTAATGAAAATATTTTGCATTGTTGAAAGCAGAATCAATAATTCATCCTAATTGCAAAATACAATGAATTAGTCGAATTTGATAACATTAACTTGTTCTGAACTAACACCAAAGCTTTTGAAATTTGCTTTATATTTTTACTGTTCTTCCAATTGATAAATCAATCATACTCCTCCTTATAATATCATTAGATTTTCTGGCTATTCGTTTCAATTAAGGTCTTTTAAGCTTGGGCTAAATTTTCTTGCAGAAAAAAATCTATTATCTTTACTAACAACAATAACAATATACAAACGAGCTAAATTAATGTCCATCGATACAATGATGTTTAAGTACCTGAAATAAAAGAAGTTATTGACTTCAAAATAGTTAGTTAGAAAACATTAGTATCAATTTATATTTATTAATAAAATAGTATCATTCTGGTATACAAAAATAGGTATAATATAATATTGTTTATTATTATTTTATTTAAGAAAGACAAACTGTAAAGCATTCCATTTTAAATTTATTAAAAAAGCAAAGAAACTAATTGTTGACATAGTGCGCGAATCGCTCCCTTCAGCCTGACACGCAGATGTCCCAACTGTCTTAGCTGACGAGATGAGACAAAATACTTGATGCGATGTGACTTGGCGTTTTCGTAGGTCCGGATCGTGTGAATCCAGCTTATTAAACGAAATCTAAGAGGTGGTTTTTTATTCTTTTTCTGGACTGTGTCTGGTATTTATGCTAATGTTGAGAATTTCTCTACATTTATGGAAGTTTCCTTGAGCATTTTAAACGAACGTGGTTTATTTTTATTGAAAAATTGTGATATCGAATAATCCAATCCAATTTAAAAAGTATTAGCCTTACCGCTTTAAAAAACGAACCGGTTTCAGTCGGATGCTAAAGCAAACTCAGAATAAATATTTCCCTTGTTTTATTGGGACATTTTAGTGGAGGAGGGACGTTTAAAACGTTGTATGCCACATTCATTTAGCCATTTTTAATGAGGCTTTACAATATTATAAAGCCTGCATTGAGCAAAAAAATATTATACGAGAGTAATTAATGGGGTAACTTCAAAGGGGGAGTTATATTAATTTTTTCATGAGACTAAAAGCTCTTTTTTCACTAAGGTACACTTTTAATGAGCTATATCTGGATAAGCTTGTTTGTTCCGCAAAGCAGTGAGGAAAATTACTAAAAAGAGCATTAAAAGTGTAAAATCTGTTAAGTCATGTTTGCCTTCGCTACAAACTGCTTAGTACAAACATATGACTATAAGCACACAAGTTTCTTTCATTCTTCTGTTACAGTGGGAGTTTGCAGTTCCGGAAGTTTCTGAATTGACACTCGGGAAGTTTTAATGCTGCTAAATCACCGCCCACAACTTTGTCTTCATCTACTTATATAACTGCAGTTTTACCTTGCCAGATGTGCTATTTCCTTTATCATCTGTCACCAATCCTAGCACAGGAAGTAGGAGGGCTATTCTTAGCTATTGCAGATGCGGAGAGCGAACGCTCAAGGTCTGCTTGGTACGAATGTTGTGAGATTTTGAGATTTCAGTTTCAGAGGCTCATTAAGATCAAATTCACTAGCAGCAATCGAAACATTTTTAAGATGGAAATAAGGGTGTATCAAAAGTAACGCAGGATTTAAATTTACAAAATTAATCTTTATTTATACACGAAATGGCTAAGTTGTAACATTATTTAAAAGAGTAAAATATGGAAAATAATATCCGGAAAATGTCCTCCTATATTCGTGCACTGCTTTGACAAAATTTGCATTCACATTTTCGCAAGTTTTTGGGTAAATTCTTGCGATGGCATGTCGGATTTCTTCTTTAAATTCAGGAATGGTTCATATAGGTTGCTGTAAACCTTGGGCTTTATAAATCCCCAAAGATAAAAGTTACACGGTGTAAGATCGCATGACCTTGGTGGCCAATTTGATCACTGTTGGCGAAATCAGCCTCCCATAACTGCTGTAACAAATCAATGGTTTTACGTGCCGCATGACATGTAGCGCCATCCTGCTGGAATAACATCTCATTTCATCATCAAATCCAAAGTCCATGGCATTTAACTGACGCCTCTTTCGATAATGTACACCATTGGCAGTTACAGTATTTCCGGAATCGTTTTAGAAGAAGTACGGCCTAATAATCTCACCACATTAAAGTGCACACCACACAATCACTCATTCAGAATAAATTTACCAAAGTTTTGCATGCCCCGAATGCGGGAGTTCTGCTTGTTTACACACCCATCTAGGTGAAAATGGGCCTCGTCACTGTTTCAGCACAACATTTTCCTGTTCGTAATATGTTTTCACGATAGTTATGCACTCCAGCCAGCATCATGCATTTCTCCATCACGACTACCTCTCTACTAACCGGAGTGTGATTACTACAACAATATGCTTCAGAGAGCGTTCCCAACCCAACAAGGATAAAATCGCATGCAATTTAAATCCTGTGTTACTTTTGAGACTCTCCACATGACACAGGATTAGACCTCAATTACAAATGAAACAGTAATTCACAGAAGTACACTACTGGAGCATTTATACTCTGCAGAAAGCGCGAAAAACCAGGTAAGTCTTCAAAAGCAAAATTTACAGGACAGAGAATACAAAGTTTAGAACTAACTCAAAAATTGAGAATTAATGTTTTAAGAAACGGTTTTCGAGGGATATAGCAAAATAAACAAGAAAGAGTTCACTATGCCCTATAGCTGTTTATGTGACTTATCTATTTGTGTTCATATTAAATACAAAGGAAAGCCCAATAAAAAGATAACGAGATCAGTTTTGATGGAGACGGAACATCCATCGAACCGTGAATTATGATAATTATGACGATTCATTATAATCATCAACTGATAGTAATGTATTGAATTAATGCTGGATATAAATATAGGCAGCATCAATAAAATTGAAAAATCTCTTGACCACTAACGGAACAGAAGTGCATTGCAGATGTTTACTCATTGTTGGTCGTTGTAAAGTAAAGCGTGGAATTTATATCACCATAGATGGGTATCAGTTTTAATGCAATGACGTTTCAAAAAACGGGCGTTAAACACTAATAAAAAAGTCCCATTCTAGAAACCAAAGATAGCAAATGTCACTTTTTTTAAAGGAAATATTATGACTACTTTGCGGAAGGGAGACATATAGAGTATTTTACCCTTAGGCTTCCTCACAGAACAAAGGACAATGCATGTGGAGAATAATCAAGTCTTCTTCAAGATCCCAACATCCGTACAAAAGAAAGAATGCGCAGAATTGCATCCACTTCCAGCAGAAAAGTAGTGGACCACATGTGCTCAATCACATGAAGCAAATAATACAGAAATGCAATTCGAGTCTTTCAGCACCGTTTTACATTCATTAAACCTTTTAAGGACTAATTACTATCGATGAAGAAGCAATACAATGTGTTATGTGCTTATTTATTAATTTTAAAGGAATTATCGTTGTTTTGAAGCCAGTACTGCTGTCAATCCATCAGCATAGCTGGATTGTCATAAAGTAGGGGAAGGGAAGGTTCTATCTGCTTAGTTTGAGCCGTAACTGGTGATAGATTTATTTTGTTTATGCTCACTAACTTTGCAGACTAGCATAGTTGTTTCTGTGTTTGTCCCTTCAGCCAGTTACCATTCCTACACGGCTGCACTAGCGTCATAGGTAGAAGAAAAGGCACCAATGGTAGCGGATGTAAATAGTTCTAGCGCTGCCGCCTAAATTGGCAAACGTGAAAATAAACATGCAAATAACATATTTCTTGTATTCGTTAAGTTACATTTCACTTCCATATATTTCACTGAAAGTATATAACTGACTGAAAGTTGTACATATTTGTGATAAACGTTTGGTACAGTAAACGCACCTGTGTTATTGCTCCACTTTGATGAGAGACAGTCTCATATCTTTGTATACCTTGACATAACAAGGGTTGTCCATTATCTGAGGAAACCAACTTCCGCAACGATAACCATTCGTAGAATTTAGATGTTGCCAGTTCTACTTCCTACGTTATATAGCGGAACTGTTCGTAGACGATATGTCGTAAACAAGTAGCGCATTTTAAAGTGGTCATAAGAATTATGCGTCTCATTCATAAATAGCAGGTAGGAGGTATCAAGAAATTGGGTAACCCAGTAGTAAACGCACCTCCTCTACTTATGTCTTAAAATTAGCTTACGGTATTTTCGGATGTCGTATTGTATTCCTTTTTAGAATGTTATTCATTTTCGGCGGATGTGGAAAAATTAAAATTCACCTAAAATTAACCTACAGTTCTGAGTCTGACAAACAGTAAAAGAAACTTTCGGTAAATGTGTGTTTGATCCGTTGAACTGTCTAATTATAAGTAACTTATTGTAACAATATCGTATTTCAGAGAATTTTGAACGAAAGCTGATTTTACATCACAATATTTTTTCGGATTATATTAGTGAAGTTCTTAATTATTTTCATTTAGATATTGTGAGTGCTAACCGCACTGTTTTCCGCATTTAAAATTAATATTACTGAACATCCCAGCATAATATTCACATCGTAAAAGTATAAGAAGTTAAAAGTTTTTTTTATTTGGTTTATTTACGAACGCTCTTTAACATCTCAGGTCATCAGCGTCCCGTTGAAATCAGGGTGTGAAACGACCGACAACTTTTGCTCAGAGGCCTCTTCTTTCAGATTTGAGATTTTTTTACCTGGCGTAAATGTACAACACGGGACCCACGGCTTTACTTCCCTTCCGAAGGAAGCCGAATTTAGGATTTTTACGTCCGAAAATATCGATCGATCCTAGCCGGGTTTGAACCCGCGATCTTGGGTTTAGGAAGTTAAGAAGTAGCAGTGAGTGAGCCAATATCCGTTTTTTGAAGTTATCTTCCTCGTAAATGTGTTAAATGTGTCAATCAAAATACACCCTGTAAGGAAATTCAGATCAATTTGTTTATATATTAAATATTATGGTGTTGAATTGCTACGTTGAACATGCACCTATAGATATACAGTACAGAGAAACACCTATCTCTAGTATTATCTCTTAAATAGTGCTTATAGTGCAGTTTTTTTAATGTAGGCTTTGAGAAAACGTTTCTAGCGTATTGCACCTACTTTCTGACTATAATAATCAAATACAATTTAAGAACAACATGACAAAAACGAATCTCGTAACAGTCGTTCTTAATTTGCAGTGTTACGGCTGATTTATAAGCGGGTGTTCTAAAAATTCTCGGCTTCACTCAAGAGATGTCGAGAAGATGGCCAAATTACTATAATAGTTGTTAATTATCATCCTTTAGATGGAAACTGTAAAGTTTCAGACGCGTTTAAGTGCAGTCACTTGTTTGTGACGATCGTGTAAACAAACGTTAACACTTTCTACAAAATGGATAAAACTGTGATAGAGTACTTCGTTTTGAAGAATTTAACTTCAACAGAAAAGGAGTGGACTGCTGAATTTAAGCGGTGTCGTACATCCATTCAAGATGATGAGCACTCAGGGCTTCCCAAAACTCTACGACCGACGAGATCATGACGAAAATTTACAATGCCGTACTGAATGATCGCCGATTGAAGATACGCGAATTGCTGACATTGCAACGAGCTCAATAGGTCGTGTCCACTACATTTTCACGAAGTTTTGGGTAAGAAAAAGCTTTCTTTGTAAACAATCGACCATAAAGCATTCGAATGTTTCTCCGACGTTTCATAACAGAAGATAAATCATGGATTCATCACTACACGCCAGAAACAAAATGAGTGGTCGAAACATTGGGTGAAAACAGGTGAAAGTGCACCAAAGAAAGCGAAAATCTTTCCATCTAAAGGAAAAGCCATAGCTACGGTTTTTTGGGATTCTCATGGTGTAGTACGCGTTGACTACCTCCAGAAGGGTAGAACCATCACCGGGGAGTATTACGCTTCACTACAGAACCAACTGAAGGATGCTATTCAGGCTAAACGTCCACACATTGCGAAAAAGAAGGTTTCCCTTTCATCACAATGATGTGCCTGGCATTGTTGCCGCAAAACTGCATCACCTTCGTTTCTAAGTGCTTCCACATCTGCCCTATTCACCGGATTTGACTCCGAGCGATTACCTGAAGAAAGGCTGGGTGAACGAAGATTCTTATCAAATGGGAGGCTGAGACAGACGCTTATTTTTCGCAATTGGACAACTCTTGTTTTCTGATGGTTTTACAAATTTGGAAAATTGTTGGACTAAATAAATTTATTTACAGATGACTATGTTGAAAAATAAAAAAAATTAATTTTCTATTAAATCTTGTGTTTTCATGGTCAGGCCTAGAACTTTTAGAACGTTTATAATTACATGAGAAAAAACAATCTCCAGAAAGAGCCTGTTACTGCAACAAACTAGTTAATAAAGGAGCCCTAAACTCCTAAAAATATGTAACAAAAGGCGACAGTTAAAAACTTGATAATTTCACCAGTTGTTTAATTCATAGATAGATAAACGACTTTTATAATTTTAGGTCAACAACCAACCTCTTAAGAACATTAATCCAGTTTCAACAAACAAAGAAGAAAACCCATGTTAGGAAGTCTTTAAAACAACACGAGTCCCTGATAAAAGCCGCACAATTATGGCATCGGCAAGAACAGTTGATTACTTACAATGTTGATTCAACGAAATCAGCTGGCAACAAATGCAGAAACTTAGTTCGATACCCATTAAATATTTAAAAATGACTGAAAAGAAAGCTGATCCCTAAAAACCTTATCTTTTTTTTTTCTTAAAAAATATTAAAGGATTTAAAATGATTTTACAAGATATATTGAAAAATAGTTCCATAACATACAAATGTAAATATTTCTCTTACGAACGGAGTGTGATTGTTATTGATAATGCTGGTTACCAGCGACTATTGCTACTAAAAAGCAATATGGTACTGAATCCCCAAGATTTCAACACATTTTTAGATGTTTATACATAAAATTAATGTTCGCTTGTTTATTGTATTACATAATTAACCGTGGCTGAGTTCAGTAAGGCACGACTCATGGAGTAAGAGGTCTGGAGTTCGATTTCCGCTAGGATTGATCTTTTTTTCATGTTTTCCTCAGTCCTCATAAATGCCAAATGCCAAATTAGGTCCGGAACACTTCCTTTCTTTTAAAAAGTTTACCAGTGTATCATATTATCTCATGCATCATCAGTGTCTACTGTATGTGGTGCCTCAGTAGTAAATACTATTTCAAACGCTGCATAGCATTCCAAAACTTAGCATAGAGTACTTCCTCATTCTAAGGCGAAAAAGCAATTTTAGTTACGACCTCTACATTCTAAAATCTCTCATTTCGAAAGCCTACCCGAGAGTTTAGAGCAATATCGTTGCAGATAAAAACGCTTTCCCACAACAAAAGCAGTATAATATTATATAAATTATGTTCTAACGTTGAAGAAATAGAACAATATAATTTAAGAATACAAGTGTATTCAATGAAAATAAAATGTATTAATAGTTGTGGGAAAATATTTTCCATATTTTTTGTCATTAGTTATAAAGAATACAAACTCCATTATTTTAAAAAAACTATTTCTTAAAAATGTATTTTAAACTTAATTCCTCTTATACTGTATGGAAGCTGAAGCACGTCGCCATAGTGTGATCCAACATAACAGACAAGCAACAGAAGAGCTGAAAAAGAGAAATTCGTACTTGTCTTTTAGAGGGCGAAAAAAGGAAAGAAAAAAACAAGAAAGTAGACTCATTCTCTGCTTCCCTCTTCTTAGAATAGAGAAAAATAAGAAAAGAAGTGAAGATGAAGTGGAGGATAGAAAAAGGAAAACAGAAATTAAATGTCGTCCTCCCTTCAAAAGAAAAGGAGGCAACGAGAGACCACTCTCTTCGAAGAAAAAAAGAAAAAAAAAATAATAATTCTCTTCCGCTCCATCTATTCATCTCCAATTCATTGAGCTCTAATGTACTGTAAAGTATCTAAAGTCCTTTGAAAAAAAAGAAAAAGAATTGGGGAAAACAGAAATATATATTAAAAAAATTGTTCAAATGCAATTATACAGTACTAAATATTTTAGAAATAAAATGTTCAAACGCTGCTATGTTTGGAAAAATATTTTTCCCCGTTACTACAACCCAGTATTGCCAACACATACGAATAAGAATTACTACATATCTAAAATTATTCCCATTTTCCTACAGAGATATCCGAATACTCAAATTATTTCGACAGCAGTACAAGTGCATGCAAATGCTAATTTCGTAATCGACAATTTCAAGGCTTTCCAGTATAAATTAACTTCTAGGTATTTAAAATACACTTAGATATTGAGGGGAAGAGCAAAACCAGTATCTCTAGCTACTCACATAAAACAGAGCAAAACTATGAAAACTATTGAGCATTTAATAGTTGCGTTTTAGTATGAATCGTTTGAAAAGTGCATGTACTCTACAAGATAAAGCACAATATAAGCGAATTAGCAGTTCTGAAATAAGTTGTGTTATTGTAATATTAGCACTTTTTACTAAAATAAATTTTCATTCTAGAATAAGGTGACTTATCTTCTGTTCGGTTTAAATTAAAATAAATAAATAAAAATAAAAAACCAGAATATAAGCGAATTGGGAGTTTAGCTTGTATTATTGTAATAATAGCAATATTTCCGAAAATAAATTGTTTTTATATCAGAATATAGTGACTTATTTTTTATTCGGTCTAAATTAAAATACTAATAACAATCCAGGTTTCTAGGCAAAGATAGAAAACAAATGATGTGATGTTTGAAAAAAATGTCGTAAAGTAGAGGTGTCATTTGAAATTTCATATATTATTATTGTTATTATTATTATTATTATTATTATTATTTAAGGATTCTCTTTAACATCGTTGGTCATTAGCACTTCATTCAATTCAGTACATAAACTGGCCAAAATTTTTATTTTAAGGGTCTTATTTCAGGCTTGGGGTTCTTTTACGAGGTTACTCTATAAGTTCTGAAAATGGAAAACTACGAATAGAGAAAAGACAATGCAGGTTTATGCATCTTTAGATTGAAGTTCAGATAGCAACATATGAAAGTTAAGCGCGCTCCAATGTGTGTTGGCAGCACTTCTGCGTATGTGTACGCGGGTGATGCTGCTCCAGACGCTAGGAGTGGACCTCAAGCGAGAACATTTCTGCGTTATGATTTACTATGACTTTAAAGTCAGTTTTGGGGACGGAGAATTTCTTGAAAGATTGGGGAGTACTGTTCTTTGAAAATAAGCAAATAGCAATCCACCATTTATCGATGATTTGCAGATCTTGGGATAGGAAGAAACGCCCTCTAAGATGAGTACTGCGAAACAATGGATAAAAATGTGATGAAAGTAGAGCGTTATTTGCAGTATGATCATTGCTATACGTATTATCAAATCCAAGAAGCCCTGAATATTGGATAGGCAGCAGTATATTCCTGAATATTCCTGAAAGAAAACCTTCATGTCAGCAAGCTCTGCAGTCTTTTGATTCTCCACCGCCTCACAGGTGAGTAGAAAAGGCAAGCAAATTGGTACCAGAAAATGTTGGAAAACATTTAATGGAGGAAGATATGAAAAAACATATTTAATACTATTACAGGTGACGAAAGCTGGAATATGATCCAGAAACTAAGCAACAATCACAGATCCGGGTATTTCAAGGAGAGGATCCCCCGACAAAAATGAGGCGATCGGGAAGTGTTCAGAAAAAGATGACCTGTTCTTTCTTCTCAGCTAGTGAACATTGTGACGGTTCCATTTGAGGGACATAAAACTGTTCCTTCCAGAGAGTACACCACAAAATACCTGCCCTTAGTCTTCAATGTACTGAAAACGAAGCGTCCTAAAACTGATCTACATGGTATCCTATCACACCACAACGCCTCTGCCCACACTGCACTGAAAACAGCTCAATTTCTGCATGAGTCAGGAGCAAATATTTGCCTCACCCTCCATTCCTCCATATAGTCAAGATCTGGCCCCCATGGTTACTTTTTTCTGCCCTTCAAAATAAAAGAAAACATTTTGGGCAACGATTTGAATACCTGAAACCGAAAAATCTATTTGAACCCTATTCCAAGAAGCATGGTGTTCATACTTTAAAAAAATTGTATGAATGGATAAGACGTTTGTAGAATGTAACGGAGATTATTTTGAAAAGATGCAATGATCAGATCGCACTTTTTAAAGCTGTTTTTGCTTCCATTCTCTAAACTTTCAGAGTGATCCTTGATTGTACCATAAACAACGAGACAAAGTGTGGGTTGCTATAGATGAAGGGTCAAACAAAATTTAATCAACATTGTTTTTCTCCCTTATGCTCTAATAAACTTTTGTTCACTTAAATTAAATTGATTTTAAGTAGACGAGTATTTAGACTGGCAAGCTTTAAATTGAAAGCACCGAGTGTTGCTATAAGACCAAAGCTTTAGGAATCAAAATGCAGCTGGCCAACCATGTGCTACGCGGATATTAGGGGAGGCATGCACTGTATTTTTCTATCTCGTTGGCCAGAATTTTGCTATTGTTCTCAAAAACCCAAATATTAAAAGATTAGCATGTGTCATAACTTAAAAAGGAAAGCCATTATAAATATTAGAAAGTAAAATGAATTAAAATGTAATTAAATTTTGAAATACATTATTTTGTTCAATTTTATATTGAAAATATCAACGCAAAAACTCCCGCCAAATGGAAATGATTTGGCAAGATTCATATGAAACGTATTTTATTTATTATATAATGAATGTTACATAATTATATATACTCTGTAGCAAGCCGACAAATGATATCGAAAAATACGTGAAGCAGTGATTATGTGATGAACAGATGAAGCGGCTACTTCCTCTTCCGGTTTATAAATATGACTATTCACAATGAACCGAGCGATCGCAGCGCTCTGCCCCAGAGAGCCAGGACACCTTTTGGCTTTGTGGGGAAATAGCATTACTGGATTGTTCTAGAGATACACGGGTAGCCATAGTAAAGTGCTATAGCACCTTCCGCATGATTAATTCATTACCTGTTACGCTTTTAATCTTATTACAGTATCACATACAGTAGATGTACAGAACATCAGTTAATCCTGCTTTATTACACAGGAACTGCTACTAGAAGCAGTCGACCTTTGCAAAGAGTATAACCAGAAATTACACCGGAAATAGAAAGCGCTCGCAATGACATTCCGTAATCTTCAACAGGAAAAACAGCAATAAGAAGGGTTAGTATGTTTGAAAATCACAATTACAGTTCAAAAAGAATAACAAATAGGGGCGTTTCTGGGATTAACGGATTTACCTCTGAGCACCCTGCAGCTTTCAGATAAAGTGAAGATCCAAGCGAAAAATAAATGCAAAGAGGAAATTTTCTGATTAATACTTTAATATTCCAACTCGTTCAGATGCATACTTTATGACGGTAGATTAATCTCGGAGGCAATTGGCACGCTAGCAGCTGGCTGGGTAACAAAACTGTACAAATGAAAAATGCCAACGCTGGTTAAAGTTTTTCATTTTCTGAAAAAGTTTGGATGCTGGTAAGATGAGAACTACTATTAACATTTAATATATGCTTATTTTAATTCTTATGTAGTATTTTTGTCTTAATTAGCTGTTTGTCTAACTAAAATTTCATTCCGCCACAATGCGATTGCACTGATGTGGTCGAGGAACGTCCAAGATATTGTACACTGTGTTTAACTCTATGCCAGTTGCAAAGAGCCTTTTACCTAAACTGTTATTTCTATATATTGAATTAATAATGTATTATATTCGCGAATTTTCCTCCTTGAAGCTAGAAAGGGGAAAATTACGCGATGTATACCATTCTGAAAGGGTTAAGTTATTTCCTTATACATCAGATTCAAATTAACTAATCGTTGGCTTCACCAAGTCCAATATATGCATATGAAAGTCTCGCGCCATTCTTTTAAAATTCAAAATATACATCTACAATTGGTTGGTTCAAATTCACCTGCCCACTCATGCCACCCGCTACTATTTGAAAGTTTAAAACACTTATTTACATTGGTTGGTTTAAAGTTAACTGTATAAACGGCAGGCATATTTATTCCCATTAACGTATTTGAAAACCTGGACTCTATTAATCCTCGCCAAATGAAGGTCTTTTAAGAAGTCCTTTTGCTTTATATAGAGATTTATGACCCTATGGCTCTGTCTTGTTTCGAGCTGGGCTGCCGTAGACAGTTACACTAGATAACGTTCTCTTTTGACGACATACAATTAACAAAGTTTTACTTCTTGAGATATATATATATATATATATATATACATTACTAATTAAAATGCATAAAATATATTATATATGATTACATTTATATTTCAGTGCGGGGGGTCGTATGAACTGTTTTAGATTTAAATTTATATATAGCAAATCAGCAATTATTGCTAGGACTTGACCATTTTCTGTTATTAATAGAGAATACAACTTCGTAAATTTTCAACGTTTTGAAGGAGGGCATAATTAGTAATTCGCTTTAAACTGCACATTCCGAAATTTGACAAAATTGAATTTCGACATAATTGCGAAGCCAGCATCCCTATCTATATACCTATTAAAATACTACGATGGGAAATAGAAAGGTAGAAAAGCGATGATATTGTTTCTCTTTGTGTATGCTGGAAAACGATCTCGTTTAACGCTGAAACGACTTGTTTGTAATCCACAGCCAGCGCTGCCGGTAATGGTTTTATATCACGCGCTATCTCATGGCTCTGATCTATTATAATGAGACGTGGCTCTAATCCGGATCAGTGCAAGTCATTATCAAAGCGCCTCTCGTGGCACTCCAGCGTTATTTGCATAATGCTGATTCTCAAAACATCGCTCACAAGGGAACAGAACTTATAAACTAGATAGAGGATTACCGGGGTATATGTTCATACCATGCTCATGACTTGTGGTCAATAGTAGCTGGGACAAAATCTGCTTTAATAAGATATAAGATAATTACAGTCCTTGTAGCCAAAGGCTGAAGTGGAGATAAACAAAGCAAACATATTATCCCGCCTAAGTATGTGCAGTATGAAGTTAAAAATGCAAATAATTGAGATAATTTATATGAGACTTTCAGTTCATAAGTTAAATAAAGCATCTTTAATATTATTAATATAATTATTATATTCATTATACATTTAAACATCTGTTGGTGCTATAATACGACTGAACGCTACACAAATCTAATGATTCTCTAGGTACTGAGCTTTCGCCCTGCTGTTGTGTTAATATATACGTAATAAGTTCTCAAGCAGAAGGAAGAATAAAACTCTTATAACAAAACCTGAAAATAATTTGGTTATGCACATTTTTGATTTCAAAGAACATAAACAATTTTATAAAAATAACTGTTATTAAGGTAAGAAGACGAGGTTTTGTTTATTTCCACTTCGATCTTTTCATTGCAGAGCCCATATGAGCTAGTGTACCCTGGTGCATTGAATTAAAGTTTACGTGTAGTAGTTTGAAGTTTACCGACTATTTGTGAATCTGAATATCGATTGGTTTGTATTTTAATGCTACCCGAAAAAATATCCTTTAAGCGGTACATTGGTGGAAGTACAGAAAACTTATAACTCTCGTCATTTCAAAGGCTCAAGTATGGCACGCTGTTCATGGACTCTTTTAATCATATAAAGAACACGATTTCAATACTGAAGAAAAATAATGTGGGAAGATTTTATAATGTTCCCATTCCCCAAGAAGCTTATGCTCCGATTATAATGCGTCCACGTCATGTCTTTACAAAATTAATACACTTCGCCGAAAATGTTGGTTCTCTCTTCTGCATGGTTAGTTTATCAAGAAAAAGGAAACATGTCACACTAACATGTTTTAAATTATGCTGGTGAAATCCTGGTGAGTGGAGGTAACAGGCGAAGCAAGACTGAGACCAAAACTAAAATAGAATTTCATCTGTCTACCTACAAAGGCAGACAATGGAAGTGATATCTGACCTCACTTCCAAAGTTTTCCTAGCTACTCTGCGACGATTCATAGAGAACAACCGTTCTTAGCGAGAAGGGGCATTAATTTTGCAGGAGCATCTATCGAAATCAATCTTTTCTGAAGGACTAAGTAAATAGAAACGATTGCATAGATTTCATCCATGAAATGGGCTTTAATTTGTCTCATTCCATACTCAACATCTACTTGAAGTACGCTCAGAAGAGTGATTATTTTTTTAATAGAGTTTTAACACCTATTTAGGCACCATGGACACTGATGATATACGAGATGAAATGATAAAATGGGAAAAGCATTTTTTTAAGGAAGGAAGCGCTCCAGACCTAAGTTTTTGGTATCCAGCATTTGTTATTTATGGGGACTGAGGAAAATCTGGAAAAAATTCAGTCTGGAAGGACGGTCCTGGTGGGAATGAAACCCCAGACCTCCCGCTACAAGTCCGCGCCTTAACAACCTCGGCCACCCGTGGGGGTGAGGAGAGTGGAGGATAGTCATGCCCACACCTATGACTCTTGCCGCTTAAATTACAGATACTAAGTCAAATAATAATAATAATATCTCTGATATTTTATAAAAATATAAACATTTTTATCTTTATGTAGGAACCGAACATGTTCTTTAAATTAGCTTATCGTACCTCAGGTTTTATTTATACTCACCTCCGGATTATGGCAAAAGTAATACCTTGTATTCCATATACTAAAGCTTTGTTACTAAATTTTGAATAATGAATATTAAATAAATCAGTATATGCAGTTTAAAACATAATTATTATATTTTATAATGCTTTTAATTAGTGAGTTCCTTAATTCCTAAACTCTCTCTGTGCGTGCGTGCGTCAAGTACAACTTTAGCTGGGATAGGAGTGTCGGAGGGAAGTTTTCATTGAAAAGAAATGTAAATCTTAAGAGATAAAAGTGTCATTGATTCTTTTAAAAATGTTCTCACTAAAACTTTCTTTTGGAGTTTTGGTTTGATGTTTACCTAGTGCTGTAGTTCTTTGAAGCAAGGTATTGGTGAGTTAGTGACTTTGCTCTTGTGTTCAGCATGGATAGAGATATCAGAGTGTAATCATTTATATACTTTTTGTGATAATTGTGGGAATTTCACACCAAAATCCCAAAGGAAAAGCTCTGTAAAGTTACAAGATCAGCTTACTTTCAATACTTTGGTTGCAAAAATGGTATGAAGATAAAAAATGGGTGCCAAAACATTGTTACATTACTTGTACTTGTACAACTAATAAGAGAAATTGGTTATACGGAAAATTAAATTATGTATATGACTTATTTCTATATGGAACAAGTATCAGGTTCGACTAAGAAAACAAAATCCAGTGTTAGTTATCCAAATGTGTCAACAGAAATTAAATCAGACCCTCATAGCGAAACTTTACCAGTAATGTCCCACAAAATTATTTAACGAAACTGACAGTAACAGCAGTGATGATTCAAATAAGCCCTTAAGTTAAGTATTCCAACTTATAAACCGTCCAGCACTAAAAAGGTGGTACAGTTTTTCGATCAATCAGATTTAGAAGATTCATTACGCGATTTAAATTTAGAGAGAGAGAGACAGAGAGAGAGAGAGAGAGAGAGACAGAGAGAGAGAGAGATCTTAGGCCCGAGGTTGCATAGCAGAACATGCTTGCGGGAACTACTGGAATTGCAGTCTCTGGGAAAAGGCATGAATTATTTCTCAGTTTGACATGCGAAGTTAAGGGAAGGTATTTTCGTTGACTCACAGATAAGGAAGCTTTTAAAATACGAAGTTTAAATTAGACGAAATTATTGCTGGTTTCTGAAGAAAGACAATAATTATGACTACAAGAAAAAGTCATTGGCGTGCTTTCAAAGCAGATAGAAGAGTTTCTTGGCAATGAAAGGTGAATAACGTGAATCTTGTCGACTGGTTGCACAGGAAAAACAAGTTTCGCAAATCACAGTTTGGAAAGTTACAAAACTGTTAAATTTCATAATCGGATTTTGCGTAGTGTTAAGCAATGGGTCGGTCCTGGTGGTGTAGTGGTTACCACACTTGCCTATTAAACCCAAGATCGCGGGTTCGAACCCGGCCAGGACCGTTGGATTTTTTCGGGGCGTAAAAATCCTAAGCATGGCTTCCTTCGGAAGGGAAGTAAAGCCGTGGGTCCCGTGTCGTACATTTACGGCACGATAAAGAACCTCAAGCCTGAAAGAGAGGCCTCTGAGCAAAATTAGTCGGCCGTTTCACGCCCTGAGTTGAATGGGACGCTGATGACCTGAGATGTTAAAGAGCGTCCATAAATAAATCAATAAAAAAAAAAAAGGATAATGTGCCTTATCTACACATTAATTCTTCACGGAGGAAGCATTGTTCCAAGGAAGACGTGAAAATGTGCACAACTTTTGTGCTATTATGTAATTTTATGCTGTGCAAATTTAATTTAAAAGAAAGTTATATTCTTAGGCAATGATGCTAGTCACATTTTGTTGGGGATCGGCGCACTCATGAGCCGCTAAATTTGCCCCTAGCTGCCGGCCAAGCTAAGACGCGAAGGCTCTGTTATTTAAATCTGTGATATAATCTGTGGCGCATTACTCGCTCTGTAGAACTTTATATTTCTGGATTTCAAGATAATTAATCTGTTCCTAATTTTTTGTTTGACCAAGTTCGTTACATATGCATGATGGAGAAATTTCAGAGAATAAAATATTTCATAATTAAAAAACCAACAATTCATAAAATACTACCTCATAATCTAAACTGGGTTTATGACGTTTTGCCCCGTGAGGCTTCGCAATATTTTGTTGCTATAGAAGCAGCATCTCTTAAACGATCTTTTCTTAAAAATCTCGTGACGTCAGTTGAACCTAGATCTCGGCAGAACCATGGTCATGAGAGAATGAAGTAACAGCATTGTAAATGATTGTATAAGTACTTGGAATAGCCTTTGCATTGTTTACTTGTGTTCGTATTTTCCATATTATGACATATTATAGCATCTGAAGTTTTATTATCGTTGCCTACGTTTGTTCTACGTCACAATCGGTTAGGATATGACCGGAGAATACTCAGGATCCTACTCAAATCATTCTTTCTGGGATACAACTTAGATTCAGCATGGGATCTCGCAGGTTTGGGAAATGAAAAGATTATCTCATCCCAATTCCAAGTTACATACACAAATATTATGCTGCGACTGTATCGTTTGATAAATGCAGGTTTAAGAACTAGAATTTGTATAAATTTATTTTACCAGCTATGAAGATTTGCAAATTACTTGAAGTCTTAATATGTTCACACTTTACTTCAAATAAGATTCTTTAATTGAAATAAATTATAACAATGTGCGAAATGTTTCTTGTGTAAATAAAGTTTTATTCAAATATTAAAACTTTAAAACAATCCTGTGCTATGGATTCTCCAACGCCTGTATTATCACGGTAAAATTAATGAGATCGAATCTCGATGCGTCAAAACTGCACTGAACAATAAACGTAATATTACCTGCTGTAAAAAGTTTTATGACGCAGGAAAAGAACTCGGTCATATTCTGGCTGCAAAAACATAACACCGGCTTCGACACATTACAATCCCATAAATGTTTTACAGTGTCGTAAAAGTTTACAGAAAGAAAGTACGATTTGGAAATTGCATGTTAAGCTGAGGTTAAAGAGTTATATCGCTAAGAGGAATATACAAGTTCACAGTTTCTTCTCGATTCTTCGTGTGTATGAAGTTTTTATTTATCCATTGTCGGCTTCCACTTACATACGAGACTGCCTGTGGTGCCTCAGTAGCAAAAACTGGAGTTAAACACTATAAAAAAATAAATAAAAATAACAAAAAAACACAACTCACATACCAGGGGCGTCGCAAAAGCAATTTTACCGGTTCTTTTATGTTTCGTAACCCGTTGCATGGCAGTTGGCAGATCGGCAGTCTAGAGGGGTAACTTCCGGCGAAGCCCAAGAAAGAACAGTGCAACTTATTCGAGTTCTGGAAATCACAACTGAAGTGGGGGTGGGGGAAAGCACGTATTTATGATAGAAATGTCTTGCTAATTCCATATTTTTATAAACTTGTCATTCATAAATATCAGTTCATTTTCCGAAAGTGTTCCGAAAGCATACAATGTCACCTGTTGCCCACGAATTGATATTCCTGATAATGAAAGTTAATGAAAATTATTGTACGCTTAATATTTTCGGGCGTAAAAAATCCTAAGTATGGCTTCCTTCGGAAGGGAAGTAAAGCCATGGGTCCCGTATCGTAGATTTACGACACGATGAAGAACCTCAAGCCGGAAAAAAAAGAGGCCTCCGAGCAAATCAGGCCATTTCACGCCCTGAATTGGATGGGACGCTGATGATCTGAGATGTTAAAGAGCGTGCGTAAATAAAACAAATAACATAAAAAAACTGGTGAGATGAAATGATAAATTGATAAAGGAATTTTTTAAGGAAGGAAACATTCCAGGCCTAAGGTTAAGGTACCTTTATGAGAACTGAGGAAAAGCTGGAAAAAACATCAGTCGGGCAGGGCGGTCCTGGTTAGATTCAAACCCTAGATCTCCCGCTCACGAGTCCGCGCTTTAACGACCTTGGCCATTCGTGGCGGTAGTATTTTAATGATGAATCATGGTTCCATTTACATGGTCAATTTTCGACGCAAAATAAATATAAAGTACAAGGACTCCGATTTTTTACACGATACCCCCTTGTCTTAGGAGAAAAAAAAAAACGGTGTATGGTGCACAAATAGAGTTTAATGCCCGATTTTACTACAGAGGCATCACAAACTATGGACACATGATACATGAGATAAAACGATAAATTGGGAAAGGGTTTTTTAAGAAAGGAAACGTTCCAGGCCTAAGTTTAGGGTACCTTCCCGGCATTTGTCATTTATGAGGACTGAGGAAAACTTGGGAAAACCTCAGTCAGGGAGGACGGTCCTAGTTGGGTTTCGAACCCCAGACCTCCCGCTCACGAGTCCGCGCCTTAACGACCTCGAGCACCCGTATCTGGTCTTGTCTCAGCTTCTTCCTATTATTATCTTTCAAATCGAAATCATTTTTGCAGCTACTTGCATATGTCGCTATTAAAATGAGATCTTCGATGCTGTCAAACCTCACATATATTTGAGATGTCGTTTTCCTTTGCTTTATAGCAGCTGTAGTAGTTACCTAAACAACTGCCTAATAAATGTTGCTTAACTTTCGGTTTCATTTTTTGTTGAATAATATTCTATTACAGGTTCAGAGTCCTCCACCTTCAAAAAAAAAAAAAAAAAAAATATTCTCTATAAATGAAACAGAACCTATCCGTTTCATGGGACGTTAATAGCATAAAAAGCAGATATAAAGGTCATTAATACCACAATCTGTATATGAAAAGTAAGTTTGAAACTTATAAACTACTCACCGTTTTGGAGGAAGATGAAGGAGAAGCTCTCTTTTTCGACTTCATGCCCGAGCTTCTTTGATCGAAAAATATTTGCGAAAATATTTCCCGGAGGAATGTGCAGCATTGTATTCTAGTGCATCAGCCCTCTTGGTGACCTGAAAATAAAGATATAACATTTGTTTTCACATATGTGAGTGTCTTAAAACAGTTCACAATCATCCTTATATTTCTTTAGCAAACACAACGCGTGATCAACTGAAACCCGCCCAGCCCTCATTACTCACTAAGCCGTGTGTATCAATCAGACGTAGAAAGAAGCAACTATACAGGATGTAACAATAAGGTCCGGCCAAACTTTCAGGACACATTCCTGAACGTCCATAAATAAACCAAATCAGAAGTCAATTACAAGGGTTTTTGCATGTTGTATAAATATAATGATGCAATTGCCTAATTTTCAAATTACAGTTTTTGAACCATGCTTCAGTTGAGAAAGTTGAGTACAAAATTCACGGCCCAAGTTCCTGATGTTCTACAAAACTGAATTTTGAAATAGCTAGTCAATATTTTATTGGATCAGAAATGAAACTTTGCAAGTAAAATAATTTACAACAATTCATAATCCCTTGCATGTATTTTTGGAGATATTTTTATGGATAACACCGTACCACATTTCTTGTTCCAAAGCTCAAAAAATAATCTCGAGATTTGGCTTAGTTACCATTTATAATTTATGTTTAAGAGAAACCCTGCATATTTGAAATTATCGCCGTATTTCAAGATAGTTCCTAGTAATATTGAAAGTTTAACTTTCACGCTCGTTTCAAGTTACGTTCCTTTATGGTGGATGCCACTAAGAATCATTAAATTCTATCATTAAACACATGCCACTTACATGTATATGAAACGGCTGATTTTTTTTTTAATTCAGCAACATTTGTGATCATTTTCGTCTGAATGTGTTATGTAGAAGGGATACCCACAGCCATCTCTCAGTGCAGGCAGAACAAGCCGTAATATTTTTAACCGCACATGGTCAAGCGTGCAGCACAGGACGGAATAACCGTCTGCATTATGAATTAGACTGCCAACAACGCAGACGGTTTATAGAGAAAACGCTCGAAAACCCTTACCCAGGAGATATATTAGGAAGTAAAGATATTTCTTTTTTTAAATGTTGAACAATCCAAACACAATGCACCTAATGAGAAGCATCAACATAAAAATAAACACGCTGTGATTAAGATTCGGTTGTGAGAGCCCTAAAAATTCTACATAAACGAGGTAATAGTTAATTGCCATTAATATCAATCATAAGTATTAAGGTACATGGCAACTAATATTTTCTTTAAGAAACACTTCTGCTTAAACGTACGACATTAGGAATTGTTTGCTAGAACTGAATATTATAATTTAGTTAATACGTACTCTCTGGTTTAGGCCAATTTTACATTTTTAAATGTTTATTTTATTTTAATTTCATGTAATTAAAACACCCCCAGTCCACTATGCCATTCAATATTTCCGCATTCCATTCCACTTGCTTTTCGCTTCCATGTTCAGGAAGATGTTTCGGGGTGCATAATGTTGGTTGACTAAAGCGTGTGAATGATGAATCCAGCCCAAAAGACAACCCGATCGGCCATGTTCTGTGGTGATACTACTAGTCCAAGGGAGATTAAATCATTGATTGACAACAGTGCTGTACTATGACGCAGAAACTGTGTGAAATTGTGGTAAGCGTATGTTGTAACAACGAATTGAGAGATTAAGACCAGAAAAAGGCAACTACAAGCTACATTTATCACGACAAATATCCCAAACGAGCGTCAAACGCAAATATGTCGCCTATCGATTTCCATTTGTTTTGGAACATATTACCTTTTACCTTGAGGACAGTAACGTATATAAGATATCAGAAAGTGATGACTGTTCAACGTTGGAAATGACTGTCACAAAGGCATGTGTATATACCCAAAAATGTATACCCACTTTCACAGTAGATATCTATTTAATATATTTCAAAGTTGAACCGAAAAACAACAGTAATGTGTAGTATGATGTTCTGTAAACAGATGTGACTCATATACATTATGATAGCGTTGCTATATGACAGGTAAATGAACATGAACAAATGAAGTCAAGATTACCGTATGATGTTCTGTAAACAGACATGACTCATTACGTTATGCTAGCGTTGCTACAACAAAATGAAGCCAAGATTATCGTTTGAACAGCGGAAAGCAATTTTGAAGTGGTATTGGAAAACGTAGAATGTTGAAGTTAAAAGACAATGGAGACGTGTGTACTGAACACAGCCGCCAACGCGAGTAACAATTTCGTCTTACCCCCACCATTCATACACTCTATGATATGAGTAATTTTACTTCCAACAGGATGGTGCATCACAACATTACTGCCGAAATGTACGTGGGTACCTTAATGACAATATTCCAAGGCACTGGATAGGACGAAGAGGTCCGATTGAGTTTCCACCGCGTTCTCCAATCTAACTCTATTGGACTTTCACCTATGGGGTACTCTTAAGGATGTGTATACAGTAGAAAACCAGTTACACTGACAGCACTTCGGGAAGAAATTGAAACGGCATGTGCTGAAATCGCTGAGAACACTTTCGCAAACGTTCAATCAATAGTTCAACGTACTCAGAAGTGTATCGACGCCGATGGTGGGCATTTTGAGCTACTGTTGTAACTATAAATGTCTAAAATGATTATTCCTAATCATTTTTGTTTGTGTGAATTCAGTTTTGTTATGTTAACACAGTTTTTTTTCTTTGCTTCAAGTGTGTGGATATACAGAGGGGGCCAAGCTTCAGACCTTCAAGTAGCTGTTCAGAAAAAGCATGGAGCTTTTCATGCGGAATTTACAGTATTAACAACAATGACAAACTGAGTGCTTAAAAACAAACTAAGCGAAATAGCTTCATGTATTCTTAAGCAAAGTAAATCAATACACATTGTTTATGAAACTCGCCCGAATATTTTTATTGCCGCTATTTATGGTAATGAATTCGTGTGTACAATGGTGAAACGTAAAATCTAAACAGTCGTGTTCGCATAACAATACATGGAAAGCCATATCAATTCGTGTATAATATAAATAAATTAAAAATATAAAGTGTATTAAGCTATATAAATTAAAATCAAGATCGTCAACATTTACTCACAGACTGTGATTTAGTGCTAAGATAGTGATATGTGCACAAGAATAATGGAACAATCCGAAGTTAAACCTTTTATACAGAAATCTCTGCATGAGACGACATGAAACTAAAACTCGGTGGATATTTCACCTCATTTAACCCAGGGAGAAGTTGCTGTTTTATTTACCCATAAGTCCAATTCAAAACAAACATTTCAACCGGACAAAACCTCCCGTCTTTCGCTCTCAGACGCGACCAGCTTGCTTAGGATGATATTACTGCTACGACATTGACGTATGTACATTTTGAGAGCGATCAACACTTATAGCGTTTCGCAAATCTTATCTTGACTTGCAGTGTTCGTTAATTCGAAGTTCCAAAACTATGGAGAAAATATACACTAATGAAAAGGAAGGTTTAATAAAAAGTACGATTATTTGAAGAATGAAATTAAAAATGCGGGTGCGTTTTCTATGAACAAGCGTGAATTTTTTATTGTGCATGCTCTTATTAATTCATATTGAGTTATTTAAAGAAGAAAAACCTACATTTATATATTTAGAAACTTCAATTTGGTATATAACGCAAATGTTTTTGGAAGTTTATTATGAGTTTCTGTCTTTTTATGCCCGAGGGAAGCAACTATTACATTATATACAGGGTGTTTCGGATTCGACCACACAATAAAAAGGGGTGTGGTGGGATGACAAACAACAAATTTGAAACCTATGATCTGCAGTGAAATAGCATGTAATATGGGGTAGCATATTCGGTTACTATTTAAGTTTTATGATCAATGTGGGCAAGCAGTTAGAATAAGTTCGCTGTGACTTTATAGCTTAATGTATAGACCTACGAAGCTGGAAATAATCACAAGATAAGGGTTCGAGTACCAAACATTTTTGTTTGCATTATTGTGAAGTACAGGAGTTTGGTTTCTGATGCTTACAATTATATCAGATTTAGTGAAATCTGGTGCCACAGCGATATGATTCCAATACTATTGTTTATCTCTTTGTCAGCATATATCTTGCTTAAAAATGTTTGAAAGAGAATTTAAACCACATGGAAATTTACAATTAATGAAAACAATTTCCGTGCTTCTGAAAGGATAAAAGATGGATATACTGGGTATGATGATGGAATAAGATAATAAATTTTGCTTTTAGATTGAGCAAAGATGTTAAAAAATGAATGAACGATAACAGAAACGTATTCAGTCTGTTACACTTCTACAAAGTACAAGAACTAAATATCGTGAAGAAAATCTGTTCTCACGAACTATGATAATACAGAGACACTATTCCTTATTTTCAGGGTTTGAGTGTCCATAGAAAACAATTGCAGAAATTTGTTGAAAATAGTGACCGCCAACAGAGATTACATCTGCGTAAGAGTGCCAGGAATTTCATCACCGGCAGACAATATCCTCACCAGCAATTCTGAGTCAGAGGCAACTGGTGTTTAGAACACAAGAACTTGAAGTATCTCCATAAAAAAGAATCTATGGGAGTGAGGTCAGGAGAACTGGACAACCTCTTCCAATCAAATGGTCAGGAAAAATGCTGTCCAGATGCTGTCGCACATTTCTATCAAAATAGAAAGGAGCCCCATCATGCTGGAACAATATTTGATGTATTTCTAGAGGGGTATCTTCTAGGAATACAAACAGTACGTTAATAAAAAGCTGAAGATACAGTTGCCTATTTAGCTGAAGAGAAAAAGGTACAGGTCAATCAAATGACCACAACTATGCCAGTCCACATGTTCACATAAACCTGTGTTGACTTCGTGTCTCGATGAGGACATGTGGATTTTCGTAGTCCCATATAGGGCTGTTCCTATGGTTGAGCAACGCCTATTTCTGATAAAAATGGCTTTGTCGGTGAACAGCACTGAGGGAAAAATTGTGCATGTCCACTATGATGTTCAGCTCAAAAACTGTAACCGTAGACGGAAGTTTGTTGATGTCAAGATCTGCGTCTTCAGAAGGTGAAATGTGCAGCCGTTCCTCCTGCAGGGATCACCAAACACTATTGCTGCTTGTATCCATAGCTCGTGCTGAAAGATGAGCTTACAGTCTGTCGAAGCCTGAAGTGTGTCGGGTTCGATTTGCACCAGCATGCAGTGTGGCAGGGATCCAGTCTCTCGTAGACGCCGATGAATAGACTGAACGTTGTTACGATGAGGGTGTCGTCTCTGTCCGGATAGCTTTCACGGTACAGATGCGCAGCTATTGATGCACATTCTCTAGCTTCACCATACATTAAATGTTTATTAACAATATCTGCAAAATAATAATGGTTCTTCATGTTTTGTTGTACGTAGAAGTTGTAAACGACCCGCTTGAATATCATCGAAAAGGTTCCGTGTGGACGTTCGCATGGTCAACAACTCTCACTAAGCAAGCGTATCCTTCTAATATTTTCTTCCACAACTAAGATCTTACTGAGCCATCTCTACCATTTGTCCGCTAGTACTGGACGCGGTATGTAACTAACACTTTTATTGGGGTATTGGCTCAGTTTTTTGTTGTTAATTTGGCTATCCTGCCAGATACCATGATTTAGCAATCAGTTATTTCTGAATGAATTTTTTTTTGGGGGGTGTCGTTGTTGGTTTTTCTATTTTTCCATGTGAAAAATGGGTAGAAAGTTTAGCATTATTCAACAGCAATACATTTTAATTTCACAAATTTTTGTATATCTGTGATTAAAAGAAAATATATATAAAATAAATCCAAACGTCTACCTTCTGCTTAAAAATCCTCCTTTTTTGAGCTAGACAGCAAGTAAAAATCAATGATTAGATTGTTACAAATGTTTTACGCTGTTATCAATAATGTGCATACCTTAGCCAGAAGGAAATTGTTACCAAAACAGCGATGCCCATATCATTGAAAATTAATAACCAAGGGCTATGACTCCTAGGTTTCTCCACTAACGGTGTATAAACGAACATTTTACACGATAGTTGTGAGGCATGCGTCTTTTTAATTCGACATTCATCTGAATAACACCCAGTATCATAAATTATACATTATTTTTTAATTTTGAGCCCGCGAACCCGAGTTGCCTATCCCAAAAAGTTTGTCTTCATGCCATCGAATTTGTGCTGTCGAATTCTGAAACATCTGCATATAAATTGCTGTCCATTAAAATTGTAACGCCCATAAGAGATGCGTTTTAAACGGATCCCACATTTTCTCAGAAGGAACGACTATGACTCATGCAAAATACGTCTATACTAAGTAGGTGTCTGAAGAGAGAATTGTAACACACCTAGAGCGTGGGATTTCATTCCGAGAAATTGGTGCTCGTGTTGGAGGTAAGCGTCCGCAGCGAAACGAGTATGAGATCAGTGGACCGAGTCCAACAACCTCGCCTTAACTCCGAACAAGAAGAGACATCATTTCTGCATGGCTATTGTGAACAAGCACAATGTGTTGCAATTTTAATGGGCAGTGGCTGACATGCCTATCAGACGCTGATGGTTAAGCATATTCCCAAAAGATTTAGGAAATTTTATATAAATAAATAACTCTCAGAAAGAATGAGTAATAAAGGGGCTAGCACAAAGTAGAGATATACTGAACGCCCAAGAACAGGATGCATTTAATATTCTGCTACCCACGATAGCCATAAATCTTAATACGAATTAAGGGCCCATAGAATATCTCTTTAACTTTTCACTACTTACGAGCATTATTAATAAACCTTTTCATTTAAGATAAGTTATTTCTCACCATACATTCAATGTGGACGTGCAAGGCTTATAATTAATTAATCTTTAGTCATGGATTTCAGTGTGTGCATTGGGAAGGGCGATTTGAGCTATTGCTCAGCATGAGAAAGAGGGAAATCGTAAATTTACAGGGTTTCGCATTTATAAATATATTTAATTTACACTTATATCATCACTTGCGAGTCAAATATAGTAAATTCTTTTTCGGCTTTCGACTTAAATTTAATGAACATCAGATGCATAAAATTGGTACTGTAGAGATAGAAAATATAACATAGGTGATCTTGCTTGCAGTCATCAGACATGCTGCCCCTTCGTTCCTCTTTCCTTATTTCTTAAACAATAAAATGTTGCTTCACGAATATCAAACATTCGATCACCATTTAATTAATGTTGCTTTACCTATTTACAATTCTCTCGTGTGAGCTGTCACTGTCCCGAAGAAATTGTTCCACGCTAAGTTTCTTATTGTTGTTGAATGAAGGCACCAGGAATTTGCTTCGTACCGAAGGCGACGTTGTGCGTGTGACTGGTTGCCATGGCTACAAGCGAAGGTCATTAACCCATTCCCGTTTGTGAAGTTGGTTAGTGAGGCCCGTGAAAGCAAGCCGCAATATGAGAGTTCCCGGTAAAGGAACTTCATCGGGCTTTATTTATAATTAATGCATTTTATTGTAATTTAACTGAAGGGTGTGTATGTATTAAGATTATCACGTCTCTATGCTGTTTTTGTTAAGCGAAAAATGGACAAACGTAGTTATTGTTTTAGCGAATCTAATACTGAAGATATAACTAGTTTGTTGGAGATTTCCTTTGCCAAAAGAACGGATTGTGAATTAAATGACATTTTAAGATCTGAACGACGTACACCAAAATTATAATTGCTACAGAAGGATAAAGGTCACACCAGACAATTTAAATGCACTTGGTACAATAAATAAATTACATAAATAAAAACACTTATCTCTCTAACAAAACACATCTTTGACTTACTTAACAAGTACACCAGTTGATTAAAATTACAACTTAACGAAGAAAACAAGGGAAATGTGGAGATTTAAAAAATAGTAGTGTATGTTGTAAGCACAATATGCAAGTAAGAACCCTTTAGCGAGAGTTGGAATTTGTTGATTGAAATAACCCTGAAATTTTCAAAGCTATACTTCATTAAATTAAATAGAAATGCATGACTGAAAGAACACTGGGGAAAATAAGCTACTTCAGGGATTTTTTTTTTTTTTTCAATTCAGAATGAGATAATCCAGTATTAATTTACAAAGAAATCAACAATGCTCCCTTTTTGTGCTTGTATTGTCTATGTAACCATGGATATAACAAAAATATCATTGTGCAATTGTTGTTAGGCATATAGATGTTTTGTGGAATATGTAAATATAATTCCTGGGATTTTACGACATTCAGGATAATATTTTTTTCTTACGCAGAGAGATGGCATAGTTAGTCAACTAAACGTAAAATGTTAGAAAATTTCATGTAAAGTTATTAGCATTTTGTAGTATTAAATGGCCTATCTACCATGCGATCAGAATAATTTCCCCCCGGAGTGTTTTGCCTATGGCCGAGCGCGCCGCTTGTTAGCCGGTTAGCCGGCAGCCGAGTCTCGGTGATTAGCTAGAGGGTAAAACAATAAAACAAATCAACTACACAACAATACATATACCAATTAAAGAGGTACATTACTTAACAAAATATCAAATGAGTTGTTGAAACTGCCCGCCTTCATTCTTTACAGATTTTTGGCATCTCTTTTGGGCGTCTAACTCGCTGTAGTTCATTTTGAGAAATTCGAAAAATTTCCTGATTTATATTATAATTGAGTTATTGTAAGGTATGAGAGTTTGTCTTGTATTGTATAAGGCATTTTTAATTTACCCCAGAGACAATAATAGCAGGCGTTAAATCGAGGGAACCGAAGAGGCTACAAATCCCTACTAATAACTCTCTCTAGTGGAAACATATTGTGAATTGTTCTCATCGAATTATTTGAAGTGTGGATATTGGCAGAGTCCTGTTGGAAAAAATGTATCACCACGCTCTCTGTTAACTATTGAAAAAAGGGGTTAATGTGGTATTCATATAAGTAACAAAGTCAACTGTATGCTTAAAAATAATGTTCCTATTATACTTTCATCACTAAGTTAAAACTATTCATCGTATATAAAGACGCGCTGTGTCGTTGTAAACATCACTTTATGTATACTGTTCAACTGAGAAACAAACAACACAGCACACACCCGGGAACAGCTGCGCTACGATTGTGAAGTCAGTAAAGTCAATAAGTAAACAAGCAGGCTTGCTACCCCTTCAAGGCGTGGTAAACGAGTGGGGACTCGCTCATAAGAAACATTCCCGCGTCGCAGAGGAAAGTATCATTGATCGCACGGTACAATATGAACCTACGAGCCGCTACTGCTGTCAGGTACTTGCGGCATTCCATTAGGCACCTTCTATCATAGTGTTACCGTCAGTTATTTAACATTAACCCAATTGAACCGTTAAAGATCTCACAGTCTTCGCAGTCTATAATATGCATAATATCCGAGCTGTAGACATCAATTAACGACGTCTTGCCGAGAACTGCGCTCGGCACATTCAAGGCTGATCAAGTTCAGCTAACCGACTCCAGAAAAACCAAAAATGAAACGCCCAGCATGTGTTAGGCTGTTTTACTTTGTCTAAAATTCCGGATCTACATTTCTACACCTACAAATGAACAATAATCTATTAATGTTAGCTTGTTATTATGACTTAAATCCTTTGAATTAAGGTATTATGCATTTCATTCCACCAGCTCATTCATCCACTCTATTGAAGAGTATGTAATGAATAACAGGGTTCAAAAAACTAATTATAACTTGACTGAACACCAAATTGGCACGAAATCCACTATAAATCTTCTCCATGCCAAATGCGTTTTACCTGCCTCAGTATTTGAAAATTGTCCAAACATCACCGTTGTCCTGTATGGTTGTTTGGGCCTAAACGGAGTTATGATGGGAAAATATTGATAGCTTTAAAACACGTTTCCATACTAAGAAATCTGTTAACATATAATTTGGATTTAGATCTCGTATTTGACTCTACAGCAGCTGTAAAGTTCACCCAAGAAGCACGAAACCTGTTGCATCTTCTTCACAGCTGCCTTTTAATCCGAAAGAAAAACACACTCTGAGTTGGAAAGTGTAGCTTGAGGCCTTAGTAGTTGGAAGTATTTTAATCTGCGGCCACTTCACAGTATTAAAGCTGAAAAGAGAGGGTAGTTATGATGAATTACAACACGAGTTAAAACATGAATTGCATAATAAATAGCGACAGTTGCTCTTTAGCTATATCTAGTTTTAGCTTTTGAAGGGTAGAGCTTTATGCAATCCTAACTACAACTGAATGCGGTTCAAAATTTACTGGAAAGGCTTTTTTAAATCTGTGACGAAGCGTTCAAGCATTGACAGGCATTCATTTTTGTGATTCGTAGATGGTTTAGATTGCACATTACTAACAATATATTTTCATTGCAACGCAAAAGGTCTTTAGCGTTATTCTGACAAAGAAAATGGATATCTTTTGGCCATATACTTTGAAACACTTTTTAGTGCTATCAATAATTATTTATTTTATGTCGAAAATACTATTTTGTTGTCTTTCCTTTCCTCTAAGTGTCTAAATTCGCTATTAAAATGCAAGTAATAACATCACAATTAACTGCTGATATTTCTTTCAGCTTTAAGAAAAACATTTTCATTTCTATATTAGCTTCTATTTGAAAATCACAAAAGCTAAATGCATCACTGGTGTAATAAAAGTTCTTTGTTACTTTAATTTTTATTAAAATTAATAGAAACTGCTTTCATTGCGTTTTTTTAAAAGCACTACATTAACACCACAAAGTCTTGAACATGGCTGGGCTTTGTGCCTACTCTCCTAATAGAGGCCCTTCTGGAGGGAGATGAAGTGAAAAAGACACCAGTTGGCCAGGATCTACGGACGCAGAAGGGGTTCCTAATATGCTTCCAAATAGCCCCCCTCCCGAGTTGTGCCAGCCCCTACAAAGGTTCGCTACCATTCCAGACGTCAGGACTGAAATCTTCCCAAAACGCAAGCCATAATCACACCGCGCCAACCCATCTCGCCCTAACACTTTCGACCATGTAACAACCAAAGGAATGAAACGATGGGTGAGATGCGAGAGCGGAAAAGTCGTGGAATGTAAATATCCCACTAGCATTGACAATATCGAAAACCCCAATATCAAGATGGCCGGCTTAACTAGACCTGAACTCGGGCATTCCGTATGCATTACCGCCTGATCTATGACTCACGTTCATTCCTGAAACACTGGCGTCATCTCTTCCGTAGTACTGCATAACCCTCTTTCCGTCTGCGTTATAATGCTCTTATTACATTTCACAGACCAAGGTGTTTGGCTTATTCAGGTTTCATGCAAAGCAGCTTAGTGGATATTAGTCTGAATAATTGAGTGATTATTCGTACATAGTACGAACTCGCAGTCTTCCTACCCAACCTTTTCCTTTATTATTGTTTTCAAACCATAACAACATCGATAGGAAATATGTCGATGACTTAACTTAGCAGTAAAACGGCTTAAAACACGTTACACGTTACATCTTACAAATGTTCTCTTAATGATAAACAGACTACGGAATGTAATTTGTATTTGTGTTGTATTTATTTACTGACCGATGGCAGCAATGTGTAGATATGAAATTACAATCTACAATAAGTAAACAACTGCTTCAAAATACAGAGAATGCCAAAAAATGTACACACACTTCAAGCAAAGAAACAACTGTGTTAACATAACAAAACTGAATTCACATAAACAGAAAATGTTGAGCACTAATCATCTTAGACTTTCACAGTTACAACAGCTGCTAAAAATGCCCAGCATCGGCGTTTGCGAAAGTGTTCTCAGCGATTGCAGCACATGCCGTTTCAATTTCCTCCCGAGTGCTGCCAGTGTAGCTGGTTTTCTACGGTATACAACATCCTTAAGAGTTCCCCATAGACAGAAGTCCAGCACAGTTAGATCCGTAGAACGCGGTGGAAACTCAATCGGACCTCTTCGTCCTATCCAATGCCTTGGAAGATTGTCATGAAGGTACGCACGCCTATCTCGGCGGTAATGTGGTGATGCACCATCCTGCTACATACGGTACGATGAGTATCAAATTTGCCTCAAATGCGTGCAGTTGTTATCGCATTGGCGGTTCTGTTCTGTACACATGTCTCCATTGCTTTGAACTTCAACAACATTCTCGGTTTTCCAATACCACTTCAAAATTGTTTTCCATTGTTCAAACGATAACCTCGGCTCCATTTTTTTGTAGCAACGCTAGCATAATGTAATGTGAATCACATCTGTTTACAGAACATCATACCATAATCTTGGCTTCATTTGTTCATTGTTGATTTACCTGTCTCATAACAACGCTACCATAATGTATGAGAGTCACATCTGTTTACAGAACATCATACTACACATTACTCTTGTTTTTCGGTCCAACTTTGAAATATATTTAATAGATATCTACTGTGAAAGCGTGTATACATTTTTTGGTACTCTCGGTATATAAAACCCGATCATCATCAAGAAACTATAGCAGTGTACAAAAGGAAAGTTATACTTCAAGGGGAGGACAGGGAAGAAAGCCTTTAACGATAGTAAACTAACAATATTTGTAAGAAACCAGATAATCACACTAACCCAGAGTAGTCATTAAACCAATATTGCCGTAAGAATTTAAATATTATCATGAAGAGAACAACGAAATTGTCATAATAATCATAACATACCTTGATGATAAAATGTCATAACTACAGAAAAATTACTGCATACATTCCCAGCAGTAACAATACACCTTAATTTCCTATAATCATAATTGCTTAACACGAATAGCTCATCAGGATCCATTACATGTTCAGTGAACATGTAAACAATTTTTTCTTAAACATTTTCATAGGGCAAAGAGTGTCCTCAACTAGTTTATTTCACTCTGCGATGTTCTGTTTACAAAAGAAAAATATCCCACGTTTCCTACTCCAAAACGACTCTTAACGTCGGCCCAAGCCTTGTATCCCATATGAGTCTTAAATAGTGCGAGATCTTTGCTATTACCTTTACTATTTTTGACTAATATTGCTGCTTTTGTTGTAGCCTTTTTTAACACGTCGATTTAGGGTCCGATCCAGTCGCACAGTATTCTAGTGATTCAACTAAAGACACGCGTTAGGCATTAGGACTAGCTATCTTCAGTACATACGTTGTGAAATACTTTGCTTTCCAAGTTTTCCTTACAGCACTGTCGATTTAACACTTCCAACCGAGATTACCGTTTAAATGCATCCCTAGCTTTTCACAACTATCATGTGACGGTTATAGATTTGCTTTTGCTATTTATTTAGTATAATTTAACATAATTTCGTGAATTATTTTAACACTCCAAGAAAACAGCTTAAGGCGAAAAGATTGTTCTACTCGCCTGAATATGTCAGCACCTTGTTCACCTATCTCTAAGACAGATAACTTTGATGGGTTGTAGCGCGCACACACATTCACTGCAAACGTAGCGAACGAAAACAACCTCGCTCTAATTTGAATCCAGCTTAAATCATTGCCACAGATGTTACTCAAGTTAGACTAACATTCAAAGCGGACCATTCTTTTATTAAATTGTATTATACATAATTACTATTCACTTCATTTACATCGAAATAATATTTAATATGCTTAAATTATATTTATTAAAATTTATTTTGCATGCTACATGGCGTAAACATTTCCTTTTTATTTATTTATTATTATTATTATTTGGGGGGGTAGGAAGAAAAACTATCTGTGTATGTGTTAATATCATTTTGTCAACTTTTTTTGTTTCAGATCACTGTTAAAATGACTGCATTGTCGCAATACATCTATAAACTTCCGTAACTTGTTAAACATGTATTCCAGAATGACCGTTCAAGTCATCCACAATCGGACAATTCGTGGGTAAACTTTTGGTGGATCGTGAAATGCTGTGTGCAATGCAGTAAAACTTCAATTACCCATTTACCTTTAGCCAGCTTAAAGATCAGTGATTCTCAAATTTTCTGCGTTTCGTTTTTGGGGCTGTAGAATATTGCTGCACGCGGCACTTTGGATTGCAGCAATGCGCTAGTTGTAGTATCCAAAATAGACATATTCAACAACAGAAGGTACTCAGAATTATTACTTAGCAATAAGCAGACACTTCGCGCAAGAGCTTGGCCGGTAGCTGTGGGCAAGCGTAGCGGTTCGCGAGAGGGTAGACACCCGATGAAATTTCGCTAGTATTACCGAGCCGGAAGCTTGGGCTTTCTTTTAAGTTTCATTGTCATACGAGTAAAGTCACAATATGTACACACATTGCGACAGGTTCCACCATCATTTACCAAACTTCCCATTACGCAAGGGAGTTTTATACATAAACGCTGGTTTTTCTGCGATGCAAAGTGAACATTTAAATGAAATCGCCCTTCGTCTGTTTAAAAAAAAAAAACCGTTATATCAAGTATAGCTTCGCAAAATCCAATTATTGAAATTTAACCGGCGCTAATAAGCATGCAATTTTTGGACAATAGTGATTATAACATTGTTTAAAGTTTAACAGTTTTGTAGCTTTGAAAGCTGTGGTTTGCGAAACGTGTTTCCTGTACAAGCCATTGGAGAGGTTTTTAAGGAATATGCGCTAATCTTTTTTCCCACTTTTGTCAAGTTTCACCTCAATAAGCACACGACGATCTATTTGTTGTTTCTTATCAAGAATATATCCTGTTTGTCTTTATTTGTTTACAAACAGCTTATTTGGAGGGGAAACGTACACGTAAAATGTTCCATTTTTGTAATGCGTATCTCTGCCGTGGCATGAAAACGCTAATAACAAAATGGAATACTTAGATCTAATAAACAATTTAGGACACTTTATATAAACACCTTTTAAAATAAAAAAGTACCGGCACGAGTTTTGACAAGGATCACTCGGCATATACTTTCAATTATATATCTTAGAATTTTCGTGTTGTTCCTTTTTCGCAAGGAAAAAAAAGTGTCATAACTTATGACTCGTATGTGTTTAAATTCTCCCCACACGTGCCCTTTGGACAAGTCTATTGTGTTGGATTGCTGTTGTTATAGCGTGAAGCCATGAATAAATGTTTAACAATGGCGAATACTAGCTAAAATACAATACCTATTACAGATGGGATATTGCTTAGAGAGATTAGGGAAGTATAAAATTGTTGTGTATTTATATATTGCCTTAGTGAAGAAAGGAAACACTGAAAAGCACAACATTGTTAACTGAAGAGGTTAAAAACGCCCTCTTTCCACAATTTCAGTAAGAATAGGAAAAATCCATTTAAAAGGGGAAACAATCAATATTTTCAAAACAGATGAGAATAATAGTTGTTGAGGGTGTCATATCTCTCTTTTAGATCATCGCTCGAAAATAAAATCTTATTGAAACAATCGCTAACTCTATCCACTTGTCAAAAAGCATGTTTTGCCGCCAGAAGAGTGAAAAATGTTTTTTAAAATTTTAGATTCTAATAATGTATGGTTTGATATTTTGTTGTCTTCTAGAACAGTAACTATGTATAATAAGTAAAATATATAAATAAAAGCGATTATAACATTTCTACTCCGGAAAAATAATGGTGATAATCTTTCAAGTTTGATAGCCAATTTCAGAGACACCTGGAAGGTTCCAAGAAAACTCAAAACGCTCAATTGAGGATCTTTTTAGATTTGTGCCACAGAAAACTTTCAAGAGCATGGGCCTGCAATGGAAATGAAAATCGTAGCTTTTCAAAATGACTTGTCACTGAAATTTGCATTTCAAATTCTGGCCTTTAGCATTTAAATAAAAATTTTGTTTTATTTTTATTGTCTTTTTATAAAACAATAATTAATTACTGAATATATTTTAGAAGAATGAGAATTATTTCGTCTCGGTTTTATAAAAAACAAGTAATATTATATCATTCCCTCTTTTCAAATTAAGTACATTACTATATGGCGATTTAGTGACCTTTCCATATGTGCTTTAAAACTTAATATGCCTGCACTGGCATCTCCTGTTTAAATTAGTTTAAAATATGAATATCAATAAATAATAAACACTAATTGTTAGGTAATCAACGCCAATGTTTGACAAACAATGCACATTGAAAAGTGAAGCACAATAATAGATAGAACGTGCGTAATCAAGGGGAATGTCCAGCACTTTGTTAGCATCAGGTGCAGGAAATTAGAAATGGTGAATTATAAGCCCTAAGGTTATCCACAAAAAGACCATATATTATATCAGAAGCAAGGGAGGGGAAAAAATCAAGCGTGTACTAATTTTTAAGATACCTATCTGCTATTTAATGAAATTTATCACATAGCACGGGAATATAATAATAATATAAGAGAATAAGAACAATAATATTATACATTTGTAACGAAACTTCACAGAATACACAAATAAGTAGATTGTCATGCTTGATATAATACAATTATAATAATGATAAACTGTAGAAATATAACTAAGCATTTCGAAATTGACCAGCTGAGCACAATCAAAGAAACTGAGCCAACTTAATTAACTAATTAATTGGGCAAAAAAAAAATAATTTCTGGAAAATATCCAACACAATTAATAAATGAAACAAGCATAAAAACCTGAATAATAATAATAATAATAATAATAATAATAATAATAATAATAATAATAATATATTACTAAACATAATGCGAGAATTTAAGAAACACTAAATTATTGCATAACAAACTTAAAAAAAATAACCTGAGTCACTGTGAAATAAATCACGAAAATCAAACACAAAGTAAAGAGAGAAAAGATGGGCAACTTTTTGAAGTTAATTTCAACGGTACCACAAAATGTGATTACTTACTGCCAGGAAAGGAAACACTCACCTGTAACGTCCGAACAATACGCTGATTTTGGTTATAATTTGATTTCTGAATTTAAAAGTGCAGCCGATTCACATCGCTGGCCTGATTTAATATTATTATTATTATTATTATTATTATTATTATTATTATTATTATTATTATTTTTTTTTTTTTTTTTTTTTTTTCCATTTAAGATGTTCTATGAAACAAACGCTTATAACTACAGAAACATAAAAAGCATCTCATCGAAAGTAAAACAGACAAAATAAATTAACAGTATAATTATTTTTTAATTATATAAAAATATTCATCCTTTGAAAATTATTTTTGACTGGAGTGTTGCAACGGTTTCCGTTATCCAGCTTTGCGATAGTTGAACAGTGGAATAACTTAATTTTTTCTGTAAAATACACAAAATTACTCTAGAACGAAGGTTACCTTCAAGATATATACGCTTCAGCGTCTGACCATATCTGGCCACTTTTCCGTGTGACTGGAAACTTATGAACCGTGCAAGGTTATTAAGTTGCTAATATCGTTACTGTCAAGCTAAGCAGGAATGCTCAATTGAGCCCCTATTTGGTGTCAACAAAGGAACTAAAAAGGGCGAATTTTGCCTCCAAATGCTTTGCCCCGATTAAAGACCTTGTAGAGATTATTTTGTTGTTGACAGAGTATAATTTTACGCAAAAAAGTTGTAAAATGCTTCATTTTACCTGTATGGCATATGGGGCCGAGATTGTTCATGAGCTGTTTCCATCCACAGATGAGCTGATTTCGGTGTAAAAAAATTATACTTTTAAAACCATCTCTACGAGTTTGCTATAACAAAAACACCATCCTATCCTTCAAATCCAGAACTGTCTGCACTGAAAATAGGACCACGTTTTGAATTATAAGAAAGCCCAAAACATACTCTGCTCTAAATCGTTTCTTTTCTCCATAGTTCTATGAGTAACAGTGAGTAATGCCATAAGATTACGTTCAAATACGTCCAGAGTAACTTGGTATAATTCTAAGTGATGTTTTCCGCTGGGTTAAAATTTATAAAAGATGTTCGTTTTAAGTTGCCATAAAATATTGCTATGTAAATGGAAATTTCACCAAATGAGAACAATAGAACATTACAGAATATATTGATAAGGTTTATTTCGAAAATTTGACCCTTTTTCTCTATGCTTCGTGTTATTTTATATAGATATGAGAAATTATCACCCCCAAACAGAAATTGTAACGCGTCTTATAAGAATATAATAAATGTTACAAATTACTTATAATCATTCAACATTTCCTCATTTTATGACATTTTCTCATTGTACAGCTACAATTTACAGAATCATTGTTTATGTATTTTCAGTGCCACAGCCCTCAAAAAGAAGAACTTATTACCAATACCATTCGTGCAACTAGGATACAGCTTATATCAGCAATTAATAATCAATAGGCATTTGGCAATTTAAATCCGCAGAACGGGGCATTAATTACGATGTTAATTGACATCACGTCGTGTAAAATCCATATTCCAATAATGTAGATTTTCTTCAGATAATGTTTCCCATTTGCGCATTTGAAATGAATGATTAATAAAAAGACGTTTTGAGGTAAGCTGCGTGTTCTTTGAAAATAATTTGTAAGACATGTTGACCCAATATAAAATCCATTAGATAATTCACAGAAATATGAGCTGCTTTTAATGTGCCGAACTAAAATCAGCTTGAATGCTATGAAATCGCATGGTTTCGACTTAAGTGAAGAAAGAGGGATCTGTTTTCACTTTACTTTCTGGTTGAAACTGGTTCACTTGCACCATATTCTCTAAGCGTGAATTTTACCAGTCAAGCACAGCATTTGTGTCTTATGAAATGTTATACATTATATTAAGGAAGCCTTTAAGAAGTTTCGCTCGAACTATACAGTTAAGTTCCATTCAAAATATTTGTTTCTATATACTTTTATGTACAGAGTCATACACTTAAATTCCAAAGGAACCATTTAACCGTCTTTGTACGTCAGGATATAAAAGTTGTTATTTTTCTGTTATAATCTAAAAACACCTAATTCATTGTATTGGACCTATAATGTATTTAGTAACAGCAAATGTGTACAACTCTGTTTTTATTTGTTCTGGAGATCTGGTTCAGGACCTCGTATGTGAGCAGTGAATGGGAAATATTGAGGGAAAGATCAGATCAGGGACGGGATCTGGAGAATCCTGAACCTTAACAATCCTTTTCCAGGTTGAATCCCACGGACCCATGTAGGAGTCAAACCCGGGACACCATAATGCAAGGCAAAATTTCGAGTTTACTGCATTGAATTTATGCGTCTGTATTTTATTTACAAGGGCAGTCAGGAAATAATGCCTCCTTTTTTCTCTCTTTCCTTTTCTTTTTAATTTACAAGAAAACTGCGTAAAATTTACAATGAATGTATCACAACTTTCATGATTAATTAATCACTTTTTAATATTTTCCCCCTTTTTAAACAAAGATATGATTCCCGCACAGTAAAAACCACAAAATTCGTCAGTTATTACTTGCAATTAGAAGGAAACTAATCAACTCGTTGAATGTTGGGTGGAGTCACCGCAGGAAACAGGCTCTGCTTTTTATCCGCCAATTTGGATTTGCCCTTCAGCTTGCTGCCTTATACGAACATAAATATCACCCATTTCGTAAAATAATACAGTGGTGCCACCAGGTGACTTAAGAAATATATATTGCTGCAGTCAAAGAAGATTTGTCACCATTACAATGGTTTACCCACGTATTAGTAGCACAAAATCTATCAATTTATACTTACGAAAATGAGGGGAGCGTAGACCGTCAGGCCGTAGCGAGCCGCAGCAAACCACTGGGTCTATTTATTTCTAAGATTTACCAGAGATTAGCGTTAAGATTAGTGTGTGTGTATGTAAATTTATTGTGGCTTTCAATAAGATAACGTGTGGTAAAAAGTGAAAAGCTCAGTTTTGTAATAATAAGGAACAACATATTGCAGGCAGAAATTTATGGAGAACAACGCATACGTTACGTTAAAAAAACAATACATATAGCATTTGCACTGTTATAAGCGGATGCTTTTTTATCCCCCTCCCCATTTTGGTTGCGGCTCTGGCCCCGCTCCTATAATGCTGTTCGGCACTGAGGAGTTTGTAGCTTTCCGCTGTCACTTCGGGACTGAAGCGCATGCTTTAAAGGTGTTATCAAACATCTAAGAAACAGATAACGTTCATTTGCTGCATATACATTTTTCTCCTTGTTTGTATATTTTAAATTTCATCATATGGCTTAAATATTGCCTTTAGGACACACCTCATATATCCATAAAATCAACACAATATTTTCGTAAGATGTTTTATCAGATTCACACCTGACTGGGGAAAAAAAAAACCCCGCTTCTGTTTGTTGCAGCATAAGAATTCGACAATTCATTTGTAATATGCTAATAGGAGCGAGCAAACAAACAGAATAGAACTTCCTATTCATAGATTTGTTTTAGAAACAAGGCCTTATATCTTCGTCTAAGTGAAGGGGTTACTGTTGCCAATGAATCAATTGCAACCCTCCAGATCCAGTATTGAACACGTTCCAGAAAAGTTTTGTGACAGAAAAGTAACAAATGGGTCCACATAAAGTAACAATTACTTTCTTCGGGCTCATGATGAAATACGGGCGAACATTGCCGACGAAACAACAGATGCCTGAGGCCACCATCGTTCTGGTAAAGTCGCTTGTGAGAAACAGAGTGCACCTTATGTCATTCTATGCAGGAAGTTTCTCCCCCAAAAACACTATTCTGTATCTATTGCAGTGAGGACTTCACAGGTGCTACAACCAGATGCGAAGAAAGAGAATAAGTTGTGATTAATGATGACAGACAGTGCACATGAGTGTCATGTAACTGAAGATTTTCCAACTCGCATGGTTCATATTATTTTATGAAGCGCACGGGCTCCACCTGGTTGCTGAGAAATTCGGGAAAAGCATTCTCTGCACTCAATGAGGTTGTTTCTTCAAAGAAGGATCTTCTCAAACCCCCGAATCGAGTTCTTACTTTCAGAAGGAAGCTTCCATCAGTAACCTAGCTATTAGCGCAACGTATCAACACATGGCAGCACCATGGAGACCATTGTACGAGTATCCACAATATTCGGAACTGGCGCTGCCATCTCGACAGTAATTGCAGTAAAGTTTTGTACCGCTAGGTGGCAACACCAGCACATCTGACGAGTGAGTTTTTAAAGTTTCATGCAGCTAGGTAGATGTGTTGAGATTCTATAGTACATTTCATGATACTCTGTGTGTAGTTGTGTCGATTTTACTATAGATTCAAGATTAGAACAGAGAGTGCACATGAATTTCTGTGCAAATCTCGGAAAAATGTTACGGAGACCCTTGCAGCGATTCAACAAGTATTTGGGAAACAAAGCATGAGCCGTACACGTGTGTTTGAGTCACATGCTCGATTCAGGTCCGCCCGTACAGCTATACACAGGCAGGCCCGTCAGCTGCACAACGCCTGACATTGTTGCCAAAGTTCACAACTCGTTCATGAGGATCGACTTTGAACCATTGAAGACCTTGCTCATGAAGTGGGAATTGGTTATGGGACTTGCCAACGAATTTTAACTTATGAACTGGGCATGCATCGTGTCGCCGCAAAATTTGTGCCAAGGATCCTGACTGCTGATCAGAAGGCGCAGCGTGTTGAAGTTTGCACGGAGCTTCGTCAGGCCCGTATCCGAAGACCCACCCTTCTTGCTCAGAGTTATCACCGACGACGAGAGCTGAATGTACGCTTATGACCCTGAGACAAAACAACAATCCTCCCAGTAGAAGAGCCCAAACTCACCATAACCCAAAAAAGCGAGACAAGTCAAGAGCAAGCTCCTCGGTTTCTTTGATAGCAAGGGGATTGTGCACAAAGAATTTGTCCCACCAAATCAAACAGTGAATTCCACGTACTACTGTAACGTTTTGCGACGGCTCCGTGAAAATGTGCGGAGACGACGGCCCGAAATTTGGCGACAAGGGAATTGGCTGTTGCATCACGATAATGCGCCATGTTCACCAGGAGGTTTTTGACGAAAAACAACATGACGGTTGTCCCCACCACCAAACTCGCCTGATTTGGCACCCTGTGATTTCGCTCTATTCCCCAAAGTGAAAATCAAGTTGAAAGGACGTCAGTTCAACACAAATGAGAGAATTCAAGAAGAAACGCTCTCTGTGCTAAACACCCTTAAAGAACATGACTTCCAAGATGTACTTGGAAAATGGTGGAATCGCTGGGACCGGTGTATACATTTGGAAGGGAACACGGCGGTCATTAGTATGAAAATTAGGTTTTTGACCAGATGGCAGCACCAGTCCCGAATATTGTGGATACCGCCTCGTTAATTGCACGAATACGATGCAAAGAAAGTGTTTGCATTTAGCACAAGGTATACAGACGATGGATTATTCAAATGCTAATCCCCCCGCCCTACAAGCTGCAATCAAGGGGGGAGAAGTAGCAGCTCTCCTAATGTGGATATTCTTCATGCAGTCAACAAAGCGAGGGATAAAGTGACTCCTGCACCAACGGGGGCATTCAAAGTTGGAGGCTGTTTTGATACGCAGTTGATGAGTTCAGTAAGATGGAACAAGTGAGTTAAGTTTTGTGTGAAGGTGCAAGAAATGCTACTTTGGAGTCCTAAGGAACTAGTACCCACAAAATCGCACTTCTTACAGTGAACTGGAGCACAAGTATTTCCATGTTTAAACGGATTTTAACAGAAGGGGGTTTATTCCTGAAAATCTGTCTCTTCATGTTAGGAGCACTAAACGAATGATTTGCATATGTAATAATAATTCATAATGGCAAAGTTTGCAAACACAATTATTGCATGCTAAAAATGTTTTGTTTGTTACGTATAAAACAACTCAATTTCAATGAAGGTCTAAAGCATGGCTTGAAACTCGTCATTTTAGATTTCAGACAGCTTGAAAATTCACCACAATATTTAATGAAAGTCCTAACATATTTCTTATTATATTTATTTTACAGAATTTCCACATTCAATATTAACAGTAACAAAATCTGCTTATTATTTTCGAATTGATTGACTGTAATTATTTTATTTGTTTGTTTTTTATTTTCGCTGTCTTTTATTACATATTACCTAGCCTTGTTTTTTATAATCTCTCCATTTGAAAGTTCAACAAATGTGTTGATCAAAAAACTAAGGAGGGAATAAACACTCCACATATGGGGAAGTAAGTCTAAAGAACAAGAACACCGAACTGTATTGCAGGTAAGGTTTCAACTTTATACTACAAAAAATAGCACCATTAACTCAATACAAAATATACTGTGATTTTGGCATTCCTACAAACCAAACTTTTGTACAAAGAATTTAAAAAATGTACATTTATATAGGACAAAATAAAATTTATGTGAATTCCTTATTAAATATTTAAATTGCCTTAAATATTTTAACAAAAATGTTAAATTTTTAGTGTTTTTATTGTTGCAGTACACTCTTAATTGCATATATTCTACGAAGTCAAGAGACTCTGCGCTCACTTGCTAACCTAATTTTTGACATAACTTTAATTAACAATTAAATATATATTTTGCAGAAAAATCTAGTGACTGTAATGCAAACGCCCATAACTATAAAACGTTTCGTCCCCACGTATCCAGCGATGTGGCAAGATTTAGCATCAATGAGCTCTACAGAGAATATTGGCACTTGTCACATCAGATCGTGGCAGCATTCATTTTTACAGCGCGAGCTTCGTTATGGCTTCACAGGAAACGTAAGCATGCCATTTGTATATGATATTGCTGTCCATTAAATGCATGTGTTCGGGGAGTTAGAACCGTATGCGGAAGTGAATTCTGTGGTGTGCAATATAACGCCACATAATTGCCTCTGTCTGTCCTCCGCTTCCGATCCTCAACGTGGATTTTTGATTTCGTAATAATGCACCGTTGCTATTATTTTTAGTTCTCTATACTATTTTTATGACATAGGACCAGTTTTATTAAATGTCACTATTTAATAGTTTAGTGTGGGAACGAAATGTGTATGTTGTTCTGGTAGTAACTGTCAACACTAAGTCTAAATTTGAAAACTGTAGTGATATGTAATTTTCTTTACACTCAGTTAAAGGAGATAATATCTGGCTTATGAAATTTTTTAGCTGAGATTGGTTTCTTTACGATAAGCTGAACCATGGCTCGTCTAAATGTTTTTTCTACAGCAATTTCTACTTTTATTAAATTGAAGTGTAAATTGGTTGCTTTAGTATACATTTTTTTCATTTACTTTAATATTTTTATTAATCTGAACAATAAAAAATTACCAGAGGTAACTGAATAACATGTTGGACATTTTAAAATCCAAAACCAACTTCGCAAGTATAAGGAAATTAAAGACCAAAGTTGTGATACGACAAACACGTAATTTAAAATACGTTTCTAAAGTGATACCTGCTTTCTTGCCATCTGTTTGAAACTGGAGTATGCAATATGAAAAGTATGCTTATCATCAAATTACACGGATTAGATCTGAGGACTGTTTCGGCTCTTGGCAGATCATATGAACTATTGGAATTTAGTTACAATTAGCACCTGCAAATGTCTGAGGGATAGATGATCAGCTCATTCTTCAATTTTCATCTAATAGGATTCTAACATATTACTTGGGCGTGAAATATCCGGACCTCTTTTTCAAGTATGGAGTTCTTTAACGTGCCGTAAATCTACGACAGGGTTCAAAGGCTTATAGTTCCTCCCGGAGAACTTACGCTCGATATTTTTTCGTCGGGTTTCAAATCTGTAAACCTGAATTATGAGGAAACCGACCAAAACAATGTTACAAGTTCAATCTGATACATATTTTCCCCCAGGAATGAACAGTGGCCGAATTATTAACTGTTCGCCTCCCTCCAGCTCCTGTAAATTGTATTTGTGTTGGACGAAGCAGGTTTTATCTGGATATTCCATTTTCCCCTGCTATTGTTTCGTCATCTTGCGAAAGACTACGAGAAGCTACCACAGTGTCTCTGCAGGAAAGCTGAAAACACATCATAATATTTAGTGTGCAGTGAGGGATCTCCCAATTTAATTTGTTTACATTTAACGGAAACTCGGATCATTGTAACAGTTTTGTTATTTAATTACTTGAGAAGTAATTGTCAGCTTTAAAGCTATTCAACATAAAACATTGTAAATTGCCATCACTGTAATCGTTTATGTCTTTAAAGGTTATTTTAAAAAATAAGCTGGGATTGTAAAGCAATTTACGCTGACGAACGGAAAAACAGGAGAAACTCTCTCATTATGACACAAACGGAGTACGAGAAGCAGATGGAGCTGTAAAAAGATGCCGTTCGCAAACGTAATGTTAATAAGACTGCAGATTAACAAACATATACCATATCCAAATATCACCGAACAAATTTTCCAAAGTGCCCAAAATATGTATTTAAAAAGCTCTCCGTGTAAGGTTGGCAACGCTACTTAGCCTGAGGCGAGAGGAACATTACGTGTTTAACGCTCGAATGGAAATATTTGTACCAGGTTTCATGAAATTACTATTTGGCATAGGAGAATACTGTTTTACAATCTCTTTGTACATTGTACCCGATTATTATCATTTATGGCAGCTTAACAGCGCAAAATCGCGTGACATTTGGCAATCAAAAGACTTGGCACTTACAACAGCATAACAATTCTTAACGACCGACCCAAATTTCTTCACTATGGAAATTCCGTCCCACAAACGCTCAACAATAATCTAGCACAACAGCGAAAATACAACAAAATTCCGTTCTTTCTTTCGTGGCTAAGAGTCAGGCATGCATATCTTACTTAAGGAGTTTTAAGTAATTTAATTTTTATTTATTTAAATGTTTATATATAAAATATATTTTATTTTATATATGAAAGCTATGTATATATATATTTATATATTTTACATAAAATATATATTTATATTTTTGTATATAAAATATATAAACATCTAAATAAAAAAGTTAAATTTCTTAAGATTCCTCAAGTAAGGTATGTGCTGACTTGACTTTTAGCCACGAAAGAAAGTACGGAATTTTAGAATGTTTGTACTTATATATATATATATATATATATATATAATATAAATGAAAAATAAAAATAAAGTAACACTATTAACAATGTAACAAATTAACAATAATAATAAAAGTAGATAAGGATAAAACACTGAGAAAAAGTCACACTTGAAATTGCTATATTTCGAACTATTGCGAGTTCTTCAATGGCAAGAAGCTAGATGGTCTACCTTCTTGCCATTGAAGAACTCGCAGTAGTTCGAAATATAGCAATTTCCAGTGTGACTTTTTCTCAGTGTTTTATCCTTATCTACTTTTATTATTACTGTTAATTTATATATATATATATAATTATTCGCAGAATATGTTTTATATAAGTATATCTATGTGTTGTACATATGTATAACGTGTGTAAGTATATTTTTATTGTTACAAGGACGGTATTAGCATATACGGCTGTAAGGTTCATGCGACAATTGTACTTCTTGTATGTACTTAAAAACTGGTACAATAAAAGTCCATTACTATTACTATTATTTAAATTTTGCGCTGAATTTGCTTCGTTCTAATAAAGTGACGAATTTGATAGACCTATTGCATACACAGGAAGTAAATGATGAGCCATTTATTGTTCATTTGAAAGCAAGTTATTGCATGATAATTTCTTCTTCTGTGGTTTTCGTAAAGGCTGTACATGGGTAAAAGAAAAGTAAAACATCGCAAGAAAAAAGGTGAATTTCAAGGTAATCAATATAGTAAAAGTGGTGCTTATAACAAAACTAAACACTGCATATTAGGACCAACTGTAATATTACATTGATCCACAAATTCGCGCTCATTTTCTCAAATCTTGTATTTTAAAGATTTACAATATACAAAATGCTTTAATTAAACTTTGCTATATATTCTTCCTTTTGAGGTCAACAATGTAAACCTCCTTTTTTGTCTTATATTAAGTAGAAAGCACTTTGAAAAATGCTACTGTGGAAAAAGGTGTGTTTAAAGTTCAAGTCAGAAAAAAATGATTTCCTTCAAATTGCTGTACACGTTGTATGCGCTAAAGATTCGGTTTGTAGATTTTGATTATGGCTTTATAATAAAAAAGAAGATTTGTTAAAAAAAAGTTCACAATCTTGGGAATAATTCTGTAAATGTCCTTTTTATTCAAATTAAACAACGCATAACTTGAGGATTAATAATTTTAAAGATCTGCAACATAGGTTAACATTTTTTATTTCATATTAAAGAGCAGATTTTGGGTGTGAAAAACACAAAATTAATTTGAATTATTCTTATATAAACGAAAAGAAAAAAATTAAAGGCATATAAATGAAATGTCAAAAGTGTATGTACGCCCTTAAAACCCTCGTGTTCTATTGGTTCAAAAATATTTTATACGGTACCTGTGGCATTTGGTAGAATTTGAAGTCATTTGTGCGTCATGTTGATTTGATAAACATTTGAACATCGTACAAAAAAGTGCGAGTTGTTTCCGTAAATAAGCAATTGACAATATAAATAATTATGCGATTAATAGGAAATGGATGTAGCACAAGAGAAATTGATTTAAAATCTGTTTACGATATTTATTTAAACCAATTATATACTACTCAGAAAAATCAGCTATATTTAAAATTTAAAATACAAACTTGATTTATGCTGCTGTTCCCCCAGGATGACTGAAGAATAGAAGAGCAAATGGATAGATCATTAAATTAGGGGACAGTAAAAGTTTACTGCTCCCTACGTTTGAACTTTCAAGCATGAGTTTGCATTCGTTTCGCGACTCTACTTCCCAAGAACATAACTGGAGGATTTTACAGAGTTTAAGCTCTCAAAAGGATCAAGGAAAGCAGAATTTTGACGATGAGCGCGAAAGCCAATTGGTGTATACTAAAGCTTTTATTACTCTCTGTAGAAATGTGATCGTATTACGAATTGCTTATTAAAAGCAAGGCATCTAAAGGGAAATATGCAGTGAGATTAAATGATTTATTTTAAAACAAATAATTTAAATTGACACTTTAGGTCAGAGAGAAGATCTTTAGCAATTATGAGGAAAACGTCTTAATCCCATCTTAACATACCATGAAAATCTCTCAACCGATTTGAAAAATTAACCCAAATGCAGTTACTAACAAAGCATTGTGTGCTTTTATAATCTTGTAGGAAATAGAATGGGGAATAACAAGCGAACAAGTTCTACATTTTCACCAGACTCGTTCTTTTCAGGATTACTTCTTTCTCGTCTTCAGCTAATGCAATTTCCACCTTTGCCGCTGGGATACCCCAGGTAGCGAGACTCCTACTGAATATTAACCGGACTGTCCGAGTTTCGAGCTCCGGGTAGAATATTTTTTCTCCGCTTTATCTTTCCTAGACCCGATCAAGCTATTCAGTACCTGTTTCTAAATGAGCACCAACGGAATGTTCTTACATAAAGATCCCGGGAGTAGTTACGCTAAACTTGTGACCTGCCCCCACTAATAATTACGGCCCTTAAACGTTATCACTTAATTTATATACCGTAGGAATTGGCACTTGTTTTTCTAACAATTTTAATCATTGGGTTATACCATGAATGAAACCAGTGTTCGCTCGAATGAGCATTTTAAAATTGGGACATAGTTAGCTATAACATTTGATTTGCATTCAAATAGTACTGATTTGAAAATTATTATTATTATGTTATAAATGCAATCATTTAAGTAAGAAACAAACAATTGCAATCATTATCGAGCTGATATTTGATATTTATATCCTTATTTAGCATTAGTTGAAACCAATTTGAGCTATGTAATTGTCAAGATACCATTAAAATTTTATTCCATTTAATAAGATGTCATTTATAATAAAATATGTTAAATTATTATTCAATTGATTAAATCCATTGAAATCTTAATTTATATAGTTCATTAAAACATTGCCTTTATATTGTAAATATAAATTTATTTTATAAATTCTTACTCAGAGATAAATCAAATACCATTGACAGCTTCAATGTTAATACTCTTTATAAGATATTTGAATAAATAACTAATAATAAAAATATCACTAAAATAAAAACAATAGCATATATGACTTTAAACTATTTATTCTTCTTGTCCTCATTTAAATAAAATAAATATTTGTGCCCCAAAATACGCACTACAAATTATATCAATAAAATTTAATAAAGTAATTCCATTTCCTACAAAAATCTTTTTTACCCCTTTTATATAATGTGGGTGTGTGTGTGTAATTTATATAACTGAAACGACACAAAACAATAATTCATATCATATTTAAACAATAAATTCCCTATTCATAAACCAATTAATCTTACTAAAATAGGTAGAACCTTTATAAATAAAGAGAATTTTTTTTTTATTTGGTCTACTTACGGACGCTCTTTAACATCTCAGGTCATTAGCGTCCTATTCAAATCAGGACGTGAAACGGCCGACAAATTTTGCTCAGGGGCCTCTTCTTTCAGGCTCTAGGTTCTTTATCGTGCCGCAAATGTACGACACGGGACCCACGGCTTTACTTCCCTTCCGAAGGAAGCCATACTTAGGATTTTTATGCCGAAAAAATCCATCGACCTTGGACGGGATTGGACCCGCGATCTTGGGTTTACCGCCACGGATGGCCGAGATCATTAAGGTGCGTACTTGTGAGCGGGAGGTCTGCGGTTCGAATCCCACCAGAACCGTTCTCCCTGATGAGTTTTTTTCCAGGTTTTTCTCAGTCCTCATAAATGGCAAATGCCGGGAGTTACACCATAATTATGCCTGGAACGTTTCCTTCCTTAACAAAGCCTTATCATTTCATCTCATGTATCACCAGTGTTCACCGCCTATGGTGCCTCAGTAGTAAACGGTTAAACACCATTAAAAAAAACTTGGGTTTACCCGGTTACCACTAAACCACCAGGACCGACACCGCCGCCTATGACGCCTCAGTAAATAGTATTTAACGAGTGTTAAATACTATTTTGTATATAAAAAGCTTTAAACAATAACCATTTTTATGAATTTCCAAGCACCCACAAAACTCTATCCACTGTTTTCTAAATGTTTCAATTTTGAGTGTGTGCAGAAGACCACGAATATATAGATTTAAAGACGTTCAAGAACAGAATAGGAATATAAACATCCCTCCATTTTGAAAGAACTCAAGTACATATTTACATTTGTGTTAAACGCTTTACCTGGATTGGTACCTCTATTAATATAAATCTCACCTCTAGATTTCTTTTCTTTGTATTTATTTTGTTTCTTCTTCAATTTTATGTATAAAATATCTGTAATAACATTAATAACAGCAATGCACTTACATTTCTTATCCTAATGTTCATTTGAAAGAAGGCTAAATTTAAAGTTTACTTATATCTACAAAAATATCCTAATCAAACACAAGGGATCTCAATATAACAATAGTACGCTTTCTCGACTTATCTACACAAATGTGCATATGTATATACATATTAACATGTTCTGCTTTTTCCTGGTTAAAAATCACCATACTGACTTATTTGAATATGATTCCTAAAGAATGCATAATAAAGTCCAGTTTCTCTCATTTTTAGTGACATACACCGGTTTAGTGAGCTTAATACAAGAGAAGTATATGAGAACTCATTGGCTATGGTCGTGTAAGAATAGATAACTGAACTATTCCTCACATGCAGGTGAAAATGTAATGTACTGAAATAGATATCAGGGACACGGCATGTATGACTGTTGATAATGTGGTTTCTAAGGTAGTTCCCGTAAAAACCACTGACCACATCGAATAAATGAATCCCGTACTGTGCAGAAACGTATTTAAAGTACTCCAACTGCCAAGATTTTCGAGAGGGTGGAAGGAATATAACATAGCCCTTATCATTTATTTCTATTAAACAATAATAAACCGAAGTGCTTTGGCGCATAGTTTAGCAGTGGCACTTGACTTTCAGCCTGAAGAAAAAATTCTGGCAAGAGAGAGAAAAAAAATGAAAAACAAAAAAACAAAAAACAACCGCTTAACTCAAGCAGAATTCAAATTTACTCCTTCCCCTTTTGGTAAAAGTTTCGCCCCACGAAAAAGTCTGTAGAAATGGGTGTCTACCTAGAATAATTAAAACGCCGAAATCAAATTGCCCATACTATTAAAAGGAGACAGGAGTATTATTAAGTTCTTTAGTAACTTTGACGATAGATTGAATATCAACTTTGTTTTTAGGTTTTTATTTGAAATTTTGGTTTCTTTGTCTATTTGTTATGTTATAACAATTTCTAAATTTTCACTATTCACTAACTAACAATATAATTTTTGAGGTAAACGTAACCATGGTACTCCATAATAAAATAAGATACATAAATTATTTTCTGCTAATCTTTTCTTCGACATTAAGTTAAAACCATAAGAAACGGTTCCTTACTGCATTCTTTACAGGAATCTTCATATCCTTAGGACATGTACTGTTAATGTGAATTTTCTTTTTACAACAGAATATGCCCGGCAACCAAATTTAGAGAATTTTAGAGAAATATTTTACATTCGCAATTTAGAATATCGAAGAGTGTATCAAGTTTTGAAGTGAAAGCCTTCTGACATCTAATTTTTTCCTACCAGGAGAGAATTTTTAGCCAGCTTTCAATTTTCTTAGAAGTAATAATTATGATTTTTGAATGACAAAAGAATTGTTTAATAGTGAGAACAAGCACTCAAGATAAATTTCTTTTGTAAGACTACTGGGTGCTGGGTGCTGGGTGCTCCACCACTTTGTTCTCTCAGCAGTACGCCATATTTCACAACATTTCGCAGGATTGGCAGCTTAGAAGATAACAGCTCTCTACCATTTCCAATTGAGCAGCTCATATGAGTGAGTGTCTGCAATATTGTTCTTTTTATAGAGGCCATTATTTTTCAATACTTGCTGGTTATGAAAATAGTAATAGTAACACTTGCATGTTGAAGAAATGCTTTTTAACACACTGATTCATACACTTTAATCTGTAAAATAAGAAAATAAAACAGTTAATTTATGTGTAAAAGACAAAGATATCCTATTGTGTCCCTTAAGGGCAAAGGCCACCTAACAAGTAGGGAACGCTCGCTTTTTCCTAACGTGGTGAGCTATTCCTCGCTAGTTGTTCGTATGCTGTTTAAGACACTGACTGATTTGTTCTTTGGCTACTCCATTTCACATTGCACTAGTTGCTTCTCGAAATATTTCCCATTTTTCCCTTCCTCTTGCTACTCTTGGGCAATTTGGACCTGCATGTTCCTTGAAGAGGTCTGTCCGTCTTCTTCTGTGTCTGCCTTGTGTCCTTTTTCCTATCCGGGAGTCCCACATAGAGATCTGGTAAGTGTATCTGTTACTCTGCATTCTTGCGACGAGACCGCCCCATTGCCATTTACTTCTGTCTGTTGTCTGAGATAACTGATTTATTAATACTATAGGTATTTTGTTCTTCAAAGTTAATCCCAGGATGTAGTATATGCATAATGCACATAACAGTAACATTTCATTTACTGTAAAATATGCTATGCAATAATAATAATAATAATAATAATAATAATAATAATAATAATAATAGCTGCGAGTATCTTAAAAATCATTTTAATGATTTTCAGAGGATTTTAAACATATTTTATACAATTTTAATTACACAAGTTAATAGTTAAATTTTTTCAAAAAAGTTTTCAAAAAGTTTTCAAAAAAGTTTTAAAAAATCAACTATTATGTGGTTATTTACAAAGCTAAACTAAATTATATTAAATATATTTATAATTCCCAGGTCATGTCACAAGTTTTTGGTACACCTTATTTTTAAAATTTGAAAGTTTAAAAACGTAACAGGCCCTAATGCTACAGTTAAGTTACTGGAAGCCCTTTACACTATTTCTCAGATTTGGCACTGTGCAAATATGCAGTACGATAAGAGATGTGTGTCGATATTATTTTGCTGAAGAAAGTAAACTATGGCCTGGGACGTTTTTGCACGTAGCGTGTGTATCTATGTTGTAGCCGTGTGCTAATGTTCCTCTATCCCTACTGGTCGAGACACACAGAATGTTTCGTCCATGGTGGCAGATAGAGAGAACGAGATCTGCAATTTCATGATCATTTATGTTTTAAGGATGAGAAATTCAATACATTTTGAATGTAAATCAAATGTTTACACTACTCGGTTACTCATGCATTCAAAAAGTTAGGATAGTTGCTTTCTCCGTTCTTCTGACGCAGTGACCAAGGTTATGTGTAATTGTTATATTGCAATCTTATTTTAGGGTTTATAATATTATTGGCAATGCTAATTAATTTGCGCAGGTTTTAAGAGAAGACTGACTTTTAATTACTGTGTAAATGTAGACTGTAAAGTATTAAGCCTTTTCTATATTTGGAACTTAAGGCTAGTACTGGTTTTTTTTTAATTAATTATTTTCTCTATATAATGTACAGTGCGTATCATATAAGCGTCTGCCGTTTTCAAAAATTCCAAATATTATTGCAATTTGATTAATTGCATTAATGCTTGTAAATTTAAATAATATTGCTGAATACAAGCTCGTTGAGCTTGTATAATTATTTACTTGCCTTGTGTAATAAATCGATATACTGAGTAATTTTCTTCTCCCATAATTGAAAACTACGGCCATATATTGGAGAGAGGAGCTTTTCCTTAGCACTCTTCCAAAGTTAATGCTTGTGCAGGCATCAGTGGGAGGGTGCAGTATTAGATTATATCTACGAGTACTTGAACAGACTATGCAATTGAAGTGAATAAAATCTAAGTCCCATTTGCTAACAATTCGTTTGGTGGCGTGCGTATTGGGATGCTGTCAACTTTATTTCATATTGCAAAATACTACCATATATGTAACACTGTCACTTGTTTTTATATCACAATTTGGAATAGGTTGCATTTCTTTATTATATTGTCGAACAAATATGTATTATATTTCGAAACGGAGAGAGTAATAACTAATTGTAAATTTATAAAATAATTCTATAACAAAAAATCCACCGTGCAGCTGCGTAAACTAAGTGAATTGCTTAGCAAGTCGTGTTTGTGAAGGTTATTACAGAGCGATATAGCTAATTATAAATTGGTGCCGCTAAAACGCTTTTTAAATTCGGTTTTTAGGTAAACCACCACTTCTAATGATTCGATTTCTCTAATTTTCAGAAACCATTTTTCTTATTTTATTTAAATGGCATATACCGAGTTTCGTTGCCAAAATACAAATATTGGTGTCTCCACAGGGCTTTTTAAATTTTGGGTTCCTGGTAAACCCGCACTTCTAATAATCTGATTTCGCTGATTTTTAGGAAATCTATTTTCTTATTTTATTTCAATGGCATACGCCAAATTTCGTTGAGAAAAAACAAACATTTCGGTCACTATTCGCTAAAACTGCAAAGTATATCTATTTAAGATATGTAATAAGTAATAACACTATGCAGAATGGTCAGTTTGTGCCTGGCACTTATATGATTCAGATCATCGAGCGGATTAATCCTGAACTAAGTATATTAGCCTTACTTTAGCTCTCGCAATCATGCTGTTATTGAATGCTTTTAATCTATCATATTATTTCTCATGCAGCACCCACTTTCAAAAAGGCTTGTAATCAACCGTTTAGAATATACATTCAAAAACAGCAGATTTCCAAGGAAATTTCACGAAAAAGTGTACTAATACAACTGAAGGTAGGGATAAATAAAGGTGGAAATCGGATGTAAGTGATGTTACTTCAGTTTCTCTCGGCGTATGGCCAAGTTTTATGTTTTCATGCTCCGTTCCTGGAATCTTGCCAGTTACGTCTCTTCTCATGGAACCTTCGAATTTCCTTTGTTTCCCGTTAGGCGGCACCGTGATTTTCATTTGTCATGATTTCTTTTCGTCCCGAAGCCAGTTGGGTTTCGCTTTCAGCTCGGGTATGTACTTTCGATTGTTGCTTTGTGCGATTTCTGAGAACTAATCATTCCATTGTGGTTAAGGAGTTATCTATTCAGTCCAGTCAATTTTTATAATAAGATTATCCCATTATTCTTATCTTCCAGATCTATTTGTTTGCTCTATAATGCAATATGTCGAATAAACAAGAATTTGCGATTAACGGGCATGCAATATCATGTCGGACGCTTATCTGGAATTGTATCTAAAGTCATTACCTTAAATAGCAATTTAAAACGATGTTTTTTTCTTTCATTTTCAGTCAGTAATGATGAGTAATATTTTTTGTGAGATGCTTGTAAACATTTTATCATATGCTTCCGGAATGTGTTAAGAAAGCAAACTTGGAAGGTTTCAAATAAATTTATCAGTGGTTAGTAAAAACTTTTTTATTCAATAGATGATTATTTAAGCGACATTGTTAGTATTTAATATATAGGTATTTGACCTGTTTAATGCCTGATGAAGGATTGTTGGTGCGGAAGGGAATTCGTGCATATAGTAGCTGTGTAAATTAATTTAAGCCCGCTGATCGCAGCTTTCCCATGGCTGCTCCAGACCATCAACTCTGCTTCCATGACACACACTCTCTCTAGGGCTTTCCGCTGATTTCTGTTAGCCAGGCTGAGTGAATGGGGATTTGGCCGATAAATAACGCCTCGTGATTTAGTTACTGATATTGTTTATTCTCCCAAACATGAATAATCAGATGAACTCACGTCTTACTCCGGATCACTGGCAAGGTAAACTTGGCAAACACGTAAATCTGGTTATGTACACTAAACGGTGCCTAATATAAAGAATGTGCTACTTCAATGGTATTTAATGCAGCTATATCCGGATTTTGTACCTCGGACTTAGGTCGTTCTTCCTCTAACTGCCCGAGCGACGTGGCAGTACTATCTTGGTCCGGAGAATTCTGAGACTACGCCCGTCTTGAGGCAAAATTTATTTTTTATATACTCTATAAAAAACTTACGCTTACACAAGAAAAGTGAAGCGGGTTTTTCGCGCCAGTTCTGTTTTTACCAAGTTCATAGGCTGATGCTTACATCATCGAAATCCGAAAGGACTTGGACAAAATTTGGCAGAATACACGTTACTTATTCGTCAATCAGCTCACTTCAAATAAATTTTACTCAGTCAATGACCTGCGTGCCCGCACATCTGTCACTTGCCGAGCGGAAACAGCTTCCATGCCTAAGGCGTGGCCAATCCTTTGCCCGCCGCATTTCTGAAGGGATTACCTTGCATTGTCTGACCTTTGCCAAGGCTTACTGTGTTCGGAGAAAGACGTGAGTTTTCCCTTATTTTCTCTTAAATATTACTAAAATTACACTATATAGACATCGTGCTCAGCCTTAAACACTATACAATCTTAATTCTACATACATGAATTTTTTTCCGAAGTTTCTTATATACAGAAAGCACAACAAACCTGGAAACCATCACAGAATCGTTGCTTAAAAATTACAGATCTTTAATATCTCAATTACCTTGTACATGATGGGGGGCCAGGGACAGCTTCATGCCTAAAGTCCAATTTTTTTTTCTTTTCTTTTTCCTCCAGCTCCTAATCCATACATCGTTATATTTGTATAAAGCTTATTTCATAGCGAGCTACTCCAAAAGGGTAATGCTTTTCAGGGTGTTTGTGTAGAAACTGAAGACATAAAGCCCTGGACAGCATCATAGAAACGGCATGCTGCTGCATCAACGAAACTTTCCGGAGTACTGAAGTCGTAAACTGCAAAAAGTGGTGTCTACACCTCTTTCGTTGCGGACAGCAATAACTGAAAATAGATATTGATGGGACCACGTAAAAAAGTCAATTCCCGAAAAGCTAGGGAACGAAAGTAGCAGAAAACAAAGTTGTGTGAACGCAAGTAATCCAGTTACATGCGAGGTGGAATATGTTAAAAGAGTACTAGAAACTATTGCTACACAATCTAATGTCATTGGGGCAGCGAGTATTACAACTTTCTCGGCAAGAAATTGCGACAAGGATGGAGGGAGATTACATGTGACAAAGACGCGGAAATGGACCCTCGTGGATTCCTGATGCATGTCCCAATGGACTCGCCTTAGGAGAAAGGTAGTTTCCCGAAAAGTAGCGAGGCAGAGGGCGGATAAGCTCGGGCGTTGTGTAATAACCTTGATGAATAGAATGAGATGCCAGTAGTGACGGAGGGATAAGCGGGGGAGTAATTTCCTGGAAGGTCAGTTTGTACTCTCTTGCCATTCCCTGCTCAAGGAAGCACGAATAACAAATGTAATATATAGTACAAATCCACGAGAGTGGCTGGTGTCTAATACACACAATTTTAAGATAGCTAGTTATAACGATTTGATCAGCTATATTTGTCCCAAATGTTGTTTCGATGACAATGCACTAGTTTTATTACTGTCATGACTGTGAATGAAAAAATAATGTATAAAGATGTCGAAAAATCACTATGGAACAAGCGCTCAAAAGTTTTCCATAAAATAACCCCATTTTTAATTGTCTTTTTAATTATCTTGTCTCACAGTTTAATGTGTCTCAATTGCTAGGTGACATTTTTTTTTTTCTTTTTCACGTTAAACTGCCGGAACTGTTATTACTAGAGATAAGACAAATGCTAACTGAACACGATATCAGCATAAGGACAGAGTCATTAATATATATGGCGGCCGTAGCACGGGGTCTGGCTTCCAGGCGACAGATAGAGGATCAGCCGGTAAAACGCTTCTTTCAACGTCGGATGAGTAAATGGATTTAAATTAGATATTGTCCCCTATACGCTCATATGCGAGCTTCATATCGCAAAAATATGCTACTACTATAACTGAAATTCTGCATATTTCAAGTAAAATATTAGACTGAATTCCTCTAATATGTGGGGATTCTTGTAAAACACTTTGTCTTTTAAACATTGATTACAAATAAACAGTATATTAAACGGCAAAGCATAAGGGACAAACCAACACTAATTACTCTATTATCGAGCACTCCACTTATTGTTTTCAATAATTCTTAAGCGATATGTGCAGTTACAGTGTCACAATGAAAACACCCGTAATATTTTCATTTTCTGTCAACTACTGAAGAGGCACCATTAAGATTAGTGTTGGATTCCGATACGAAATTTATTGATCAACTAAAAATTATTGGACTTATTATTTATCTTATACTTATTGCAAAACAGAAAACAGAAACCAGGTTTCTGGTTATAGGGGAAGATTTATGCAAAATTATAAATTTTACGAATACCAATACAGTCAACTTTTTGTATTCACAGGTCCATTTTGGTGAAATCTCTATTCGTCTGTGAAAAAAAGGAACAGCAGTCCATTTTACCACTCTGAACTGCATTTGGCAACCAACAAAAAAATAATTCAATCTTTGAACCGCATCATTTTCTCGTACCTATGAGATTACAGATGACTTAAATGTCAGGAATAGTAGCAAGTACTCGTAAAGGAGTGCCAGTCAATGCAGTGGCATTCCTCCAGGATGCATATGTCGTATATGCGTAGCCATATATTATAATGACCCTATAAACTTCAAGTGAGGCTAGGTTACGTCAAAGGGAGAGGAGTGGAGTCGAGGCGTTCTCTTTCAAATAATAGTATTAAACTGCGCTCTGAAGTTTGGACGGCGATATTGGTGTTTAACTGAAAGTAATAGCTGCACTGCACTATGCCCTATTAATAATGATGTTATTATAATCTCTATAGGATTGGTTAAACAGCATTTTTATGTATAAATGTCCGCTAACCTGTTTTGACTCTTTAAGAATCAGATTCATAAATAACAGTTTCAAGGTCACGGACGGGACTCGGACCAGGGATCTCCAGCTTGCCAAGGTGCTAGTACCAGTTAAGTTCAATTTTCGCTATCTGGCTCAAGTTTCCAAACCCTAGTCTAAGACAGGCTTGCATTAAAAAATTCACCTTAAATATTAATTAAATATAAATAATGTAATATCTGGCCACAAATATTCGAAAGTAGTACTAAAATCGCAACCTCGGCTTTCTTCGCTACTGTTCGGAACTGCTGCTGCAGGACATCATACGGTAAAGCAATGCAAGCCAGTTCGTTTCCGCAGTGACCTTGATATGCCTTTAACTGTGGTATCTGCAATATACGCCAATAGAGGGAATGTCATGTAAAACCTTACAATTACTGCATATCGAAAGTTAGCTCTTAAGAGCCGTTAAAGATGAGAACTATGTTCTTGAAGCTTAAACAAAATAATATAAAGTAGGAAAGGCAAGCTTCATTTGTAACCTGCAATTGTAAATTGAGGATATTTTTGTTAAATGTTTAGAGCCCGTTTTACATTACAGGCAGTAGACACTGATGATACATTAGATGAAATGATAAATTGGAAAAGAAGTTTTCCAAAGTCTAAGTTAAAGTATCTTATGACATTTGCGGTTATTAAGGATGACGAAAAACTGAAAAAAAAAAAAAAAAAAAAATCAGGGAGGACAGCCCTGGCTGGATCGAACCACAGACATCCGCTCACAAGGCCTTATCTTCCACTCTTATCGGTAAAATGATTATTGCTGTACCTGATTTGGTACATTAACATTTTCTCATTTATTGCTGCAGTAATGAAAGCTAAAGCTAATGTAAACTAATGGCAAGAAGTGGCAAGCGAATACGGACGCTTAAAATGAAAAGTGGAGCAGTGCCTATCGATTCGTATGAAGCAAAGGTCAACATTTTAAAACGGACTGTACATAGACTGTCGCATGGACTTGGGATGTAGCCAAGTACAGACGGTAATGAAGAAGGATATGTGTTTTACCTCATCCTACCTCATGATTGCTCCTAGGGGATCTGCAGCTCGGAGAAGCAATTTATAACCGGTTATCTTGTCAGAAATTCTTTTTGATCCTAGATGTGAAATTTAGACTTGATAAATGTTTTCTGCTTTCTTTGATGCAGTAAATTGCGAATATAAACCTTTTTTCGTTTTCGCAAGCTTTATTTTGGCAGGGAAAGAATAAAAATAGCATAACACAGGCTTAGTAGAAGGTAATTACGTACGAAATAGCAATTATTCGTTTTTTACAGTGAAATACTGCAAGTGCTTGGAGGAAAAGATGTAAACATTTTATTTACAATGTAAAATATCTACGACGTTTATTATATTGAATAAACAGATGCATGCTGCTCGGGATGCACACCATTAATTCATTTAATATACATACACCTATAACAAACACACAATCACTTGCTTAAAAATTAAAATTCCCAAGTTTTACAGCTTCAAAGTTGCAAATTAGCATTATTTTTAATCTATAGCATTTGTGAAAGATGCTTTTCTATCTCTGCTTGGGCTAAAATGTATAATATTTTTTTTCTTAGTAACCTGAATTGCTGTTTACAGACATACCTTAACATCTCTGTGTTGAATTTGGGTTGCTAGCTTAAAATAAGTCGCTTAGTAATAGCTAATAACAGTCATGGAACAAATGCTAAGGGTAGGACCATAAGTTTCGGCCTCGCCGATAAGGATTATCTCCTTCACAAAATCCTTATCTGGTGCCATACTTTATTGTTGTCATTGAAGCGTGGGCAGCAACAATGAATCTACAAAATCACTTCAAAATTGATATTACAACGTGAGGCCACTCAAATCACTTCAAAATTAGTACCAACCTATGGCACATAGCAGGAGCCTACTAACAGCTTCATAATTAGGCTGAATTGCCATACCAAACCGCCGCAAATTTGATGCCTAACGTAGAGTCAATGATGATAACAATGTCGATAACACACCCATACCAAAACGCCTCAAAATATGGCGCCCAACGAGGCCGATAAAAAACGCTTCAATATTAAAGGAGGGTTCTACATAATAAACAAAAGCACATCATAGATGTAACGTACGCACACATATTATGAGCACCTGTAGTTTATGCGTTAAGTTAGAATTAGTATAGAGATGTATCGCCAGGGATTGCATCAAGGTCTTTTTTAAAGTTCTGGGTAGGGACACGTTTAATCCTTTAAAGGCGTATATTAAGAGTACATGTTTCCTGCAGGTTTTAGTAACAGAAACTACTGTCTATAATTATTCTAATGCGCAGAATTTATGAAGGGAATTAGTTTTATTTATTTTAATGAGAGGAATGTTTATGTCTATCGTACTTAGCAATGGCTGGTCCCCCATTACTATTTCCTGCGCCTTGAAGAGATCAAGAATGAGGCCCAAATTAGGCGCCCATCATTGAACTAAGCCAAGATGCTGGTTGATGTTCGTTATTTCGCGCTTTTTTTATTGATTTATTTATGGATACTTTTAACATCTCAGGTCATCAGCGTCCCATTCAACTTAGAGCATGAAACTGCCGACAAATTTTGCTCAGAGGTCTCTTCTTTCAGGCTTGAGGTTCTTTTTCGTGCCCTAAATTACGACACGGGACCCTTTCGAAGGAAGCCATACTTAGGATTTTTACGCCCGAAAAAAATCATCGATCCTGGCCGGGTTCGAACCCGCGATCTTGGGTGTAGGAGGCAAGTATGGTAACCATTACACCACCAGGACCGACGTTATTTCGTCGCAAATGGCACTAGTTCCAGAGTGTATGTACAGCTATGAGGTGATATTTGCTGTGGCTGATAGTACAAGAAACATCACTAATGAACTATAAAAACAATAAGGGACCGAGAACACACTCTGGGGAACTCCAACCTACACAAACCGCCATGAGGAGGTTTCCCAGAAATAATACACTGCAGTCGTTCACGAAGATGGAGCACAGGACAATATTGCCAAATAGGACCCCCTCTAACTCGCTTGGCTATAGTATCATTCATTGTAACTATCTAACGAACTGGAGCCGTGAAGTAGTTTCAACACTTATCTCAAGAACTCCTAAAACATCGTTAGACGTTAAACACAGTTAAATCATCATTTATTTACCATTTATAAAGTTATCCTGAGATAGACTCATCTGCCTAGAAGTTCATCATCCCCGAGCAGAATTGGTACCACTCTCTTCGAGTTCAAGTTATCTTTTCCTTATGTTAGCTAATTTTCTTACGTCATATTTCCAAACTCACATCTGCTCTCAACTGTCACACTGCTACAATATATTTTCCCCATATATTTATCGTTATTACACTTCTTATTGAGAATGGTGAGTATATGCACATATGAATCGCAAACTAAGACATCAATGCGCTGTTAACTAACAAAGTAATTTATATATAAAGATCATAACACTTATACTATCATAATTACATTTAAATCACAGCCAAAATTGTTAACAGAAATTATGACACAAATGTGCAATCAGATAACAAGGGTTATTGTAAATATATTAATATGCTATCATATTACATAATAAAACAGTCGATATTTATATCAGTGGGTAAATATTAACTCAGAGTTACCAAAAAAAAAACAAAGCCAATGAAGCATAGCAAGTTATTTGGAGCGAAACCAAAATTCAGAAAAAAAAAAAATCCCCGATAACGACGCAGAACTTATTGTTAATAAGACTGTAGCTGTTGTGGCCCAATCTGTTAAAATGAATGAGTAACATAAATAATAAATTATGCATCTTAGTTGCTTTTCTTCTGAGATCAGTATATAGGGAAATGAAGCACAACATTGAATAAATGAAGTTTCTAAGAACATTATGAAATTCAGAGAAGGAAAGGGAGAGAAACGTGGGAAAGGAAACTGAAACACCAGGGGAAAAAAAAAAAGAAAAAGAAAAGAGACGAGTTAGATGACGGGGAGAGCCGAAAAGAGGAGAGGCACCCCAACTGCCAAAATTTAAATCACATTATATCTCAAAATTTCGTAGCCAAAATAAAGTTCCCTCGCAATTTAGTTACTAAAAGCAATGAGAAAAACAAAACTTAATAATCAAGTTAGTGTCTGCTATGTCTGTTACAGCAAGAATGAATTTAAAACATACCATCTGAAAGAGAAAAACAATCCTACCGTTATGTAGCATAATCTGCTTGAAAAAATATGTATATATACTCAGCACCTCCATCTATGACTCAAAATGTATCCGGTTCGTCCACCATGTTGCGGCCCACGTGTGTAGAGCCTTATCAGGTTTTATTTTATGTATTTATTAATTAATTTGTAATTATTTTGTTTACGTCTCATTTTTCTGTACACAATCCACTGGGAACGTGAGGAAAGGTATTGTAGCGCTGAGCCGTTGGAAATTGAAAATTACAGTTGGTAAGGGGTACGTAAGCAAAATTAGAGTCTGGGCATGCGCAGCATGAAGAAGAACGGTCTTAGAGAGTTGGGTGTGGAGGCCTGAAGACAGAGAGCCATTGCCTCTTCGGTACCGAGATGGTAACCGTTACAACGAACCAGTTGAGTTCATAACAATAAAGGTTTGATTTAAATTTGTGAAATGTTTGTAGTTGTTAGCATGCATCTTGTTTTATTAGAGGTATTCTTATGGATTGGAAGTTACGCCCCTATCGCTCCCCAGTTAGTGAAATAGATATGGAAAGCTGGTTTAAGCATTGGGGGCGCAACAATACTTGTCATAAATTTGGTAGGAAGCTCGTAAGACCTGCCTAGGAATTAAAAAGCTTTAGTCGTGTCAAGTTTATACGCTGAAAAACAGGTTTCGGTACACCAGGAAACAGCTTAAAACAGTTAAAACTTGCTAGTCTTAATTATCAATGGACAGAGTTTTCAACCCAAAGACAAAGAAACAACAGTGGCCGATATATTAAATTGCTTCTCCCAACTTCCGTAATAAACAAGTCTCCGTAAAAATAGTCCGCAATATACAGTCTTACTTTCTTCAAAAAGACTTTCTTTGTGATCTTTCTTCCGCATTAAATACCTCTATTCAGAATGTAATCCCTGCAGATGAAAAAAATGTCAGAACGAACTGCCAGGAAAGTGTTTGTTTATTCCAAGAGAAGGCAGCCCCATTTACCTCCCGTCCTGTAGAAAAACACACAAGAGTTTCTTGGTCTGAAGGTTTTTATTCATCTTCTGTTATTCTTCAGTTTTAAAATACTGAGAATGCAAATAGGGCAGCAATAATAACTCTTAATGTAAGTAGAAAGGTCCTTTGTATCTATTAGAATGCACAGAATTGAGGAAAGCTGCGCCTGACGGGAAAATACATAAATTATATTGGCTGGCCAGAGAAAAAATTGATGGATCAAAATCCTGCACATTAGATCAACAACAACAACTTTAACACTAAAGTTTATTTCGTTAGATAAGTAAGTAAATAAGCTAGTACGTTGATAGGCAAATTTCTTAGTAATGAATATAAATGAGAATTATTGTATTAAAAGTAGGCCAAAATAGTACTGTGAAGTGAATGAAACAGAAATAACCAAACATGAAGCGTATTTCAGTTCGTACAGAAATTAAAAGATTACCTTAATTAAATAATTCTAACAGACAAGCCATAAAACGGGATTAATATAGTAAAATAAAATATTTAAGGTCGAGCTGCTAGCTATTATATTAGAACATTAGTGGTTTAAGTCCCACCAAGGGTCAAGTTGGTATTAAGCTTTTCTTGCCGATGTACTAACCCATAGCATTATTACAATTAACAGAATTTTGATTTATTTAGGCATTATCCTATCCACAGTTACCTGGGTATTTAAATATTTAAATATTTTGTCTATTGTCTATATCTAACGTTCGTCAAAACGTTTTATTGGTCTTTAATACGATCTGATGATGGTTTGAACTACCATCAGTCCTAATGCGGATGACACACGCTCCACTAAGTTGCAGTCAAAGTTGATACAAGCGGCTTAAGCTTATTTTATGTCCTGAAAATTCCATATCTGGCGATGCAAACTGATCAAAGCGGATGTATTCCGTGAATAATGGAACAATGCATTAACTCGCCTATTGCCCTCGTACTTAAAGCCTTGAGAAGATGAGCTGTCTAAAATATGTAAAACTAGTTTTAGTGCACGCAACTTAGGAACATTTCTCAGACTTATCAGACACGTAAGCTGTAAGTCATAAATAAGTCAGCTGCGCAGATAAGACTACCATTTTGAGTGGTCAGGTAGTTCCCAGTACAAATTTCTGTGCGTGACTCTAAATGATATCTTTTTAAAACTTATCGGCTAAAACTTATCACGTTTTTTATCGCCAATCATTAAGTCTAGAGCCCAACGCTTTGCCCATGTTAATTATTCTATACTTGTGGTTATCAGAAAAGCCTTTTTTTTTTTTTTCGTCTCAACTGGCCACCTTCGATGAATTTTAGTCACAATTTAGAGGCTTTCCTTACGGAAAGATATCATCAAAGTGCAGAAAATTGCATAATTCCCTTAGTGTTCACTATAGCTTTGTTAAAATTTGGACATGGTGCACACGAAAAGCGTGCATATCAATTAAGCGAGAGTTTTCACCAAAATGGGTTCAAGCATTATCTACCTTAGATTATCGTTGCATTTTTTTCACCAAAATGGGTTCAAGCATTATCTACCTTAGATTATTATCGTTGCATTTGATTTAGTCAAAATAGTTTCTAAAAATAAGTTACCAAAATCGATAGCATTTTTATCAATGCCCCCCCCCCTTTTTTTTTTTTTTTTGAAAATATACCATACATTCAAATTTCCTTAATATAGTTTGAAGTTCTCTGAACAAATTGGAACATCGCTTTATGAGCAGCGATTAATCTTTATTTATCAATACACTTCAGTAACTCGTTCATATCCACTCCCAGAGTGAAGCCTAACTTATCTATGACAACCATTCAACCTGCATTCTCATTATTAAATATTACTGCAGAGTTAAAAGCAGCAATTTTCACCGCTTTAGCGGGTCCTGGGGCATCACCGCCATATTAAACTGTTGAGGCTTTCGTTGTAATTGGGAATTGTGGCTTGTGACAGCTTCTGCAAGGGTGTGTATCGGTAGTGAGCAAAATTTGTATTTGCATCAGCTTTCTGCATGCTGAGCTTTTCATCGGTAGATAAGATGAGGAAATAGATCTGTTCGTGTATATTATTTTTAATAGATATTTTATATTAACTTTGGATTTGTTTTATTTTATTTTATTTTATACTCTGTCAGCTGAAACGGTCCTTACGGCTCACCCCCGTTGAAATATAAATAAAATATAATATGTATGTTGCAAACATAGGTAGCATAATATTTTATGTATTGTAATGTATGATACGGTATAACGTTAACATGTATGTCGACAAAAGAAACATTTCTTTGGTGAATTCTGTTTACGGTAGCTTGGAAAGCCTAGAAAACCACCATTCAAAGGGAGAATAAGAGTGTGATGCCACTTTTAAAAGAACTACCGTTGGAGGGTTAATAAACCCAAGGACTATTAAATTCGTTATGGATTTGAATTCGACAGGCAGCTGTACAGTTAGCATTAAACTAGCCAATGTCAACAAAATGTTTTAAAATTTAAAAAAAATAGCGAATGGCACGTGTGGCAGGTGAACTCAAACCAGCCAATGGAAAATCAATGTTTGAACTTTTAAAGATAGGCGCGAAACTTGTGCGTCTTTGTGACCCCGTGGCTTAGTGAACTCTATGTCTAGTTAATTTAAATCGAGTATATGAGGTGTTTGGGGCATTCAGTTGCTCATCTCAGCTTCTACTTCGGATGCGCGCAAGCAGTTCCGATTCATCAGTTAGGCAGTCTTAAGTTGGAAACTCAGCTCAGCAGCAGTTTAAGTTTTACAAGCGGCGAGAAGTAGTTCTCATGCATACATACGCAGTTATCAGTCAAGCAGTTTTCAGTTTCACACGCCGTGGCATTCATCTGTAAGTTTCACACGCGGCGACAGGCACTTGTTATTCTGATTTCGAAGCAGGCACCAGTTTAAGATAGGAGACCGCGAAACATGCAGTAGTCAGTTACACTTTAAGTTCCACTCTCAGCAGCTAAGTTTGTATTCGAAGTAATACAGACTTAATAGCTTAATAGCTTAGCTAGGTCTACCGTGTGCAAAACACCAGAGGATGCGAACTATTTTGGACATAATAAAGTGCCAATATATGCACAAAGAGGGTGCAATGTATACACATTTCAAGCAAAGAAAAAACTGTTTTAACATAACAAAACTGAATTCACACAAACAGAAAATGATGAGCACTAATCATCTTAGACTTTTACAGTTACAACAGTTGCTCAAAAAGCCCAACATCGGCGTGGATACATTTCTGAGTACGTTGAACTACTGATTGAGCAACGTTTGCCAAAGTATCCTCAGCGATTGCAGTACACGTCGTTTCAAATTCTTTCCGAAGTGCTGCCACTGTAGCTGGTTTTCTACGGTATACAACATCCTTAAGAGTTCCAGTCCAACGGCGGTTCTGTTCTGTACCCATGTCTCCATTGCCTTTGAACTTGAACAACATTCTCGGTTTTCCAATACCACTTCAAAATTGCTTTCCGCTGTTCAAACGATAATCATAGCTCCATTTTGTTGTAGCAACACTAGCATAACGTAATGTGAGTTACATGTGTTTACAGAACATCAGACCATACTCCTAGTTTTATTTGTTCATTGTTGATTTACCTGTCACGTAGCAACGCTATCATAATGTATGTGAATCACGTCTGTTTACAGAACATCATACTATACATTACTGTTGTTTTTCAATCCAATTTTAAAATATATTAAATAGATATCTACTGTGAAAGTGTGTATATATAATATAATGTCACAAAGCGTGCTTAATTATGCTATTGAACTCCTCTCCCAGTCCTGTTGAGTACAAATCAACAAAATTGCAGAATTCACTGTTGAGAAATTGTTTTCACTGAAGAGTGAACAGCAACACCGAAGCGATCATTTATCAATCTACCAAACCGCTTCAAAATTGGCATCGCAACGTAAGGCCCGACAACAAACCACTTTAAAATTGATGCCTAACCTGGGGCACTCAGCCGGAGCCTACTAAACGGCTTCAGAGCTCTTCTTGCCGCTAATTCTTTTACCATTATCCAACATTTTATTTGCAAATCAGGGCACAATTTCAATGATCTTCCATCCACAAAATTATCTTACTGTTTTCAACGAACATAAATGCAAACACAGCTTATTGCATTCTAGATTTAGTTATTAGTGCTTACAAGCTCAGTAAATATATTCCATCTTCTATAACTTGAGTGTATTCCAGTAAATGGGGATATTTAAATGAATTTTCGGTCACTTCCTGATAGAATTAGGCACCACAGAAAAAATAAACACAAAATTGTACAGCTTATTTTTTGACAATTTTCATTGACATCCCCTTAAAGGAAGGAAATAAAATTAAGAAGTTACAGACTGCCCCAATGTCCCAAAAGAAACAAGAACTGCATCAATATACTACAAAGCGGCGCTAGTATTTGCATTGCGCCTGTTTCTAGAGGGGTCTCTTTCTTTAGCATTTGTAGAAGTCTGTGCCCAGCCTTCCGTCATTAGCTACAGTAGCATTGTGCCTTTAGTGTTGAATCGATAAAGAACAAAAGATGTAGGCGGGGGTGCGCTCTCTGGTAATGTACCTTCCTAATTACTGGGAATCAATATGGTGGATGCCCCCAGTTCTAGCCTTAGCTATGATTATACTCTTTTGCATTGGCTCTGCCGAGGGTTTTTTCCCCCGTTATTTTCCATTAAAGCTACGGTAATTTTCTTGCTATTTTTCAAAATTTGTAACACCGATTAAAAACAAAAATAAAATAAACAATAATACGCACTGAAATTATAAAGGGGAGCACCCAATTCCTTCAGCTGTGATCATATTCTTAAAAAAATTATTTTGGAAATTATTTGCTCTACAAATGGGGTGGGATTTGGTTACTGATCAATGAAATACTCTCAAATTTACTTATTCACAATGCGATGTCATATTATGTTGGACACTTAGCAGAAAGAGATTATGTTTTCGGTTTCTTTCTAAGGCACTTCCATCTTTGACGCATTTCGATCAGCAAATTGAGATTATTTGTCGTCGACGTCCTGTGGTCCCACGTTGTGATGCCCCTTTTGAAGTGGTTTATTTATTGTTAGCTTTGGTGTTGCTGCTATGCTTCAGTGACAACAATTTCTCAAGGAACTATTGTGCTATTTTGTTTGACTCGTATTCAACAGTACTGGGAGAGAGTTGCTATAGTGTAATTAGGCACTTTATGCGACATACGCTGATACAAACTTATTTGCCGCGTGTGAAACTTAACAGTTGAGTGCCGCGGCGCGTGTAATTGAAAGTAAAACTTATGAGTATTGCCCACTGCGTGTAGATCTTATTACTGCGTGGCTCAGCAAGGTCGAACTTATAACTGCTTCTGCGAACTGCTTACTGCCTCTGTCGCGATATATATCTTATAACTGCCTCTCGCCGCGTGTAAAACTTAAACTTTCTAAAAACTGGGTGTACCTTGCCGTGTGTATATCTTATTACTGCGTGTAGAACTTGAAATTGAGTAATGCATACTGAGGATTGAGGAAATGCTTGTCTCTAGCCGCGTGTAGATCTTACAACTTCGTACGTCACCAACTGCCTACTACGTGTATATTATAACTCGCTTATAGCAGCGAGTAAAACTTTAGGACTGCCTGCGTATCGCCACGCATAAAACTTCAAAATGAGTCCTCTGTCGAGCAAATGCTTCCTTATATATTAAACCCAAATCAAAAAGGCATGCTAAGCCTCGCGCCTTACTTAAAAAAACATAAAATACATCTATTATTGGCAGATTAAATTTCACCTGCCGTACGTACCATTCGTTATTATTTGAAATTTTAAAAATTTTGTTGGCATTGCCTGATTTAAAGGGCTAATAGTACGACAACCGGTTGGGACAAAGACCCAAACGTTTTAAAAGTCCTTCAGTTTATTAACCCTGCAGTAGCTGTAATTTTAAAAAAAGAAAGGGGGTTCACACACCGACCTTCGTTACTTCCTCTGAACAGAGGTTTTATTACCCTTTTGTTGGCTTTCCACGCTTCCGCAACAAAACACCAAGGAGTTTTCTCTTTTGTTGGCATTTTACTCAAGTGTTAGCATTATGCCATATTATACATATATGATTACTAATTACAATAATTGTATTTCATTGGAGGCGAATCGGAGGAACAGCTACAAACTCTTTTAAATATTAAAACAGCCTTGTGCGCTTTGTTTCTTAGCACCAGGACTGCCAACCTTAAAAAGTATTACCAAAACCCAGCTTCTTAAGGCTCGCGCGCTGAACCCCATATCGGATTCGATTCGTAACGTGCACGCATAAGCTCACATTGCAACATGGAAATTTCGCTGTGATCCATGGCTTGTCGGTTTTTGCCCATCACACCAAAGGAATGCCCGCGTTCAGATCGCCATATGGTTGGACGTGCATAAACCTGAATGAGTAACATTCTTGTGTGTGAGCCGGAAAAAGGGGGGGGGGACTATAGAGAGAGCGTTTCACCATATTGAACTTTTAGAGAAAAATAAACATAGTGGAATGCAAAATACCCTCGGTATTTGGGAAAAATATTAAGAAATAATGCTTGGATAAATGGGCAGAGAATTAAAAATAATGACTGAGGAATACCGCAAAAAAGTATCGTTCAGGTTTTCTTACTTAAAAGAGAACATTCTTGTGAAAAAATGTCCAATTACTTAAACATTCTAAAGCAGCCGGTAAGTTTAAACCAGCAAGCATGCAATTTTTACCACCATCGCCTGTTTTTTTTTCCGCCTCATCTTTAAGGCTACTGGAACGTAAAATTGTCAAAAATCAAATTCCTACTTTTTTCCATGAGGACATTTCTTAAACTTCTGCAGATACCATAAATTGTATTCTAAAAATTTCCTAGTCACATTTTTGGTATTTTAAATCTTGACCTGGTATTTCAGAGCGTTTATCTAATTTTAGGTAAATTTCTAGCGTCACAAAATTGTACGAAGCATATTTTAATAACACTTGTATGTTATTTTACAAAAGTCAATTAAATTTTATCATTTAATAATACTAGTCAACAAATTACAAATGCTTTTTTGCATCTCCTTTGAAATATATTGCCCCTACCGAAATTTGTGATGTTGAGTACAGTGGAAAACCCCGTTTTTTCTCTATAACACCACATTTTCTATATATACAACACTAACATACACGCACACAATACAATGTGAGTGTAAGTTAATAATTTTAAGCATAAAACAATTATTAGAACTAATAAATATATAGATTTATCTAATTTTGAGCTGGAGATGAATGGAAATCAGTTTTCGTTATGAGGTCACAGTACTTAATACACAGCAAAAGTTTAAATTGACATAATTAAATGCAAACAAGAACTGCAGACTCAGAATACATTAGTGTTTTTGGTTCAATATATATGTGGACATGACACAGAAAGATTTAAAATTTAGTTCACAATATAGTTGCAAATTTACTCTGTATTTTATTTTTTTGAAAAGTGTGCCGATGATGCTGTTCTTCTCTATGGTGTTTCGTCACACACCCTCCTACAGTACTCGCCCATCATCGAGGGGTTCCAGCGCCGTTGATAACATTCCATAGTAAGGACGTCTTGGTGAAAGCGTTCATCGCTTACGGCATCCAAAATTTCCGGAAAGAAGTCAAGTCATGAATGTAAAAGTGAATGTTAAGCAACATACTACACCCCATGTTATTGTAGTTCTCCAACACAACAGATCATTCACTAAGGAAACATTGTTATCATGTTTTCTGTTGCCTAGAAAGCGATTAACAATTGCTTTGAAAGAGGAACAAGAAGTTAATTCAAGATATACAACCTAGTATCAAAAAAGTTTGAATCTTCCAATTGTTTTCTGATTTGTGGTCCAATAAATATGTCTTTTTTCTCCTCCCATCTAATGATTATTTTTAAAGCTTCTAAAACTTGTTTATATTACAAAAAGAGCAAACAAAAGAACGAAAAGACAAATAAAACATGTAAACAAAAGAACAGAGAACAGCGAAATACTTAAAATAAAAAAGTACAAACCTTACACGCCAGCATATTTTATACGACAGATTCGAACTGTATACACAAAACTGCGAACTAACATGATATATAACGTGTCAGTTGCAAAATTGCTGTTGACTAGTGCTGTTTATCGTTCCAATGAAGGAGGTTTTGAAGCGATAATGGAATAGCTGGCAATATTTGCAAAGACAATTGACTGAATTTCTAATAAAAACGATAGGTTTTAATCATTAACTCTATAACCAATCCCAGACTGTTGGTGCTCAAAAATGAAGAGACACAAGACGTGTACATACATACGAGGTGCGGTCCATAAGATATTGACCTGAAAATATTAGATAGTAATAGAATTAAAAAATAGGTATAAATTTTTCAACGTAATCTTCCCATACTTCAATACATTTCTCACATATTTGCACTAAAAATATAGTCCGAAGCTTGGTCTGCAAAATGCTGGAAAACAATATTCTCATTATTGTTAGTGAACCTTTGTAGTCAAGATTTCAGTTTTGATAATTCGTAATAGTCACTGGAGGTAAGTTTAGCCTTCTGGAAGTCACATTTGTTCACAGCAGTCTTGGCAACAGCAGCTGTATGGAGTAGTGCATTGTCGTGCAGCTAACTTAGCATTCCACGCTCCTCCTAACCTTCCCTGATGCAGTAACCCAGCATAAACTTCCCAGTAAATGTTGAGTACACCCGAAAAATTTCGCCAGTGATCTGCGTGGACCGTGTGACCTTGACATTTCTATAGAGTGCTTCACCCTTCTTCCACTACTCCAATAAGTATCTTTGAAAGAGAGGCATAATAGTGGAGCATAGTTTCGTCCTGTGTGACGGATTGCAATACTGTCCTCTCGTTATTACATTTTATAGGTTCAAACATTTCTGACATTTCATACGCACCTGCATTTGAATAGCTGAAAGAATTCGGAACACCCATTTTTGACCTTATGCATATGCGAATATTTAATGAAGGATGCGAAGCACAATTGTTTAAGAAAGCCACAACCTTCCAGCTATTTCTTTTGTCTTCGTACTCTTGTCACTCAGAGCTTTCTCCTTGACAAGGCTGATGTTTCTTTGTCAACATATCCACCAGTTTACGCTCACTAGATCATCTGCAAGGTTTTCTCTGCTCAGACGAAATAACGTTAACTACTCCTTCACAGTGCAAGATGAAAGGGACTTTCCCACATACATCTTCAATGCGCTATTTAACACCGCTAGGTTAAAATTCATCTTTAGCTTAACATTTACTTGCTGCTCTATATTCAATTCTGAGCATCATGCTGTTTTATGCAACATGTCTAACTTAAATTTGAACTTGACCAAACAAATGAATGACGGAAAGAAAATACAATGTTTACATTCCTGAAACATACGAGCATCATATAGCATGATGTTCCGCTGTCCATCGATAGCGTTTGCCACCACCAATCCGGAGGTTCCGGGGTTGAATCCCGGTCATATCAAGGTGTCTGTTTTTTTTTTTTTTTCCGGAGTGTTTTCTTACCTTCAAAAGGTGTATACCAAGATATTTAAGGCGCCAAAGACTCCGAGCTCATTTGTGCTATCAGCAATTCATTTCATTCATCTCTACAGATTACACCCATAATATTGTTACGCTATTAAATAATCTCCCAGCGACTTCATCAAATATATCACTAATTAATTTAAATTTAAAGATCACTCGCAATTTCCTTAATTCAATTATTTTAATAACGCGACATTGGAGGGTGTACTCAGATGCTAATCTTCTCTAACCTTTCACATCTATTAAAAAGGAAAATAATTAAAAGCTATCTTATAAACCAAGGTATAGGAGTTATTTCATGATAAAGTTAATTTATTTAATACCTGATTTACATATCTGAACTAATAATCAGCATTCTATCTATAGACTGCCTTACGTGAATGGGACCGTCTGTTTATGTCCACGTCTCAAAGAAGAAAGCGGAATTCAGCTTAATCTTGCAAAACTATGGCGTCATGTCATACCACGCATGCGCTGTCGCCCTCCATTCATATTTTTCTGAACCCTAACCAAAGACCCCTCTCAGGGCATACTGCAGTATATATGTTTACAATTCTACCAACATATGCATTACTTAAGTATATGTGGGACAATATTCAATCCGAATAAGTACAGTCATCGCGAGAAGACCAAAGCAATCGAAGCGACAATAAAAAGACAACATTGAATCACCCTTTTATGTTAGCGCGGAAACATATGGACTTCATCTCCTAAATTCTGCATTCTTCTCTAGTTTTAAAAAATGAATACAGTTTGTCAATTTAATTAGAAGTACTGCACGAATGATTTTGTTTTTTAACTTTTTTTGTATTTCGTTTTATTGCAATAGTTGTGTACATATTGTCATGTTTTTGTATCAGAATGTATCTTAGCCATCTCTTATTAAAACCATAAAATACAGTGAAAATAACTGTACCAGATTATAGATTTACCCCTTCCCGACATCAGAGCAGAACATCCCAATTTATTCCATGATATATTTATTCGACATAGTCGTACTAGCTATGGCTAGGACAGTCACACAGAGTATGTATGTTGAGACAACCTTCTTCTAAGATGAGCTTCCAAATGCTCCGCTTAACTTGACATTCCAGACAGGGTCGGTCCCGAAGTCCCGAACGGAAGCGGAGAAAGCAACATTCCGCCCGAACGGCAGTTAAATTAGACAGGTTAGCATGAAGTTTTATTATTATTATTATTATTATTATTATTATTATTATTATTATTATATGTTAAACCTAAATTAGACAGGTTAGCACGAAGTTCTATTATTGTTATTATTATTATTATTATTATTTGGTTAAACCTAAATTAAACTAACCTAACCCAACATATTAAAAACTAACATTAATTATATGAAGAACAATGTAGAAAAATTATGAAGATTGCAACTAAGGGAAAAAAAGTGTTATCGTGGGGAATCCATTTTCTAACCTACGCATTATTAGCAGAATGCACATTAAAGAAATTATCACAATTATCAGACCTTCGAATGATATTTATTAGGCCTATTTCATGAATAAAATACGAATTTAAATATAACTCCTCTAAACTGGGCTTACAAAATTGTAATAATTGCATATTTGTGCAATATGCATATTTAACCTTTTCAAGTAATCTGGTGACAATGCCGATTGTCAGTAATGTCAATAGAGAAGAGCAAAATACGGACTTAGGACTATTTAATGAATACAATAGGAATAAAAGTTCTATATATTTGAAATTTGCGCAGAGAATATTAACAATTGTATAAAATGTTACACTTATGAATATCTATTCTATTCAGAAAATGTGAGACTGAAATGGAAGAAAGTCGATTATTACAATCGATACCGTTCGATTTTCTAATACCAACTGATTAAAGAAGAAGAAAAAAATATAACACACAGGGTCTATATTTCTTTGTATTCTGTGATTTAGAATTCCTAATGATAAGATCATGAATAGACTGGGACGCTGATGATCTGAGATGGTAAAACGCGTCCGTAAATAAATAAAATAAAATAAAATAAAACCAAAACGCTTTGAAGAACCCTTCATTTTGTATTACGATTGTCAATTGTCCATGCTTTTGTTGCTATCAATAATTCCCCATCGCCTCTAGCAAATTGGTCAGTGATGGGTGTTCAGGAATTATATAGTGAAGGTATAGAGTTGGCTACACTGAGCACAAGACAAATGCACGTCACGTGATAAAACGGATTTGATAATTTTTCGATAATTTCACTCCGTAATCCGGCTATGATTGGTCAATATTAAAAAAGTGGTTTCGTTTTATTGGTCCATTTTAATATGACGTCACATGAGTGAAATGGTCTTCTCAAACCTAAAGTAATCCTTAGTGCTAAACTCGTAACCAGTTAGCTTTCTTCGCTGCCATTTGGAAATGCAGCAGTAGGGCCAAGTCTCTGCTTACCCACGCTCAAACCTAAAGTACTTCTCTATGCGCATGCGCAGAGCTAGTCCCCCAAGTTCAAAACACATAACTGCCCCTTGCACAGCACATGGAACAAGAACACAATCTCCTGGTCTACGTGGCCAACAATGTGTAAATCCACCGTACATTGTTAACTCCTTTATTATCAATATTCAATAATAACCCCCGCCCATGTCATATAATGATATAATATATACATGTGTCTCAAAATCGCCGTGCTTTTTTTTCAAGTTACACTCTCGTGTACTTCAATGGCACGCATGTCATATTGGTTGCATCTTTCAGCGTGTTTTGCGGACGGACGACATTAGACGTTATGGAAGTACGTTTCTTTCCTTTAACATTTTCATTGCAGAATAAAATATATAATTAATATTGCACAGTTACTAATACACATTAATTTACTTCTCTATTTAATAATTCATTTTAACTGATATTGACTCTGGCCTGCTGAATTTAGTATCATTTCACTTGGGCATGCAATGACAGTGAAACAAAGCGGAATATATTCAAAGAAAATATATAAGAAGTATCGTGATATGTTCTCAGTATCAGGAGTTGAATATTGTTAAATTATCTTCTGCTTTACCCAACCCCTAAGGCGTAATGTGAGTTGCCTATTCAGGAAAATTATGAGGATATTCGGGACACCTTATTAGCAAGAAAAAAAGAAGTAAATAATAAAAATGTCTACAGATAACAGGTAATTAATTATATGCTGTTTCACGCAGTGTAGTCTTTTCTTTTTAATGGAAGCCCTGAGTATTGGTTTCTTTGTTGCAATAGTCCCTTTTAAAGTTCGCATCCTGTAGTCATCGCTTTAAGATTCAACTAAGAGTGAAATTTCAATTTCAACAGTTTATCGAGAGCCACATATCGATACATGTAAAAACTTAAAAAGCAAAGTGTTTATCGATTAACTAAAGCGGAAACACCTCCAGGAAAATGACGACAAAACCACAGATTCTGAAGCTAATACTATTATCAGCAGGTGTTAAATTTCATTACACTCTATGTGCGAAACATTAGCGATAAATACACTGCCTCTGGTTTTTTTTTAACTTGCGGCACTAACAGACGCCATACAATGTAGAAAAACAGAATTTCCAATGCATCCCTAAAGCCGAAAACGTTTTTATCCGATCTGTTTTTGTCATCTGTCCCTCTACCTTGTTTATTTATTTATTGTTTTACTTTTGCACATCACAATGTATGACATGATCCATGTTATACGACTATGTTATACACATTGCTAGCTGCTTGTTATGTGTGCATTATGACACTCATTTTTTTGATAGACGTACAGGCATTCATGAGAGTATTTTTCAAGCGAGGCTACCGGGAAAAATTGATTACAGGCTGCTGTTCCTTTCATTTACAATTTCGTTGTTAATTACTGTTGTTGCAGCTTGAATAACGAAATACTGGGATAGCCTGTGTTACCAGTAAACAGTTTTAATGACTGGTTCAATTTAAATACATTCTGAGTGGTGCAAGCTATGAATAACGATGTTTAAAACGGAAAAACCTGTACGCGATCATTCTGATAGGAGAAAGGAATTCTTCCTATGATATCTGGGTAGAAAAACCATTATATGCAAAGGTTCTATGACGTGGCGATGAGCCTATGCATTTAAGGGGGATTATTCTAATAAATAGTCCACAGTGTTGAGGTAAATGTTCACCAATAGAAACTATTACATATAGAAAGGAGTCTAACAATAGTTCAAATCTCTGCTGTTGCAAACTTCAATAGAATAGATTGCTATATTTATAGGTATTACATCTTGCATCCCTTCCACGCATCTGAATATTGAGTAAATTTATATGAAATTACTTGTCATCATTAATAATGCATAGGGTGCAAAAAATGTATACACACTTTAAGCAAAGAAAAAACTGGGTTAAAGTAACAAAACTGAATTCACACTAACAGAAAAGAATGAGCACTAATCATCTTAGACTTTTACAGTTACAACAGTTGCTCAAAATGACCACCATCGGCGTCGATAAACTTCTGAGTACGTTGAACTACTGATTGAACAACGTTTGCGAAAGTGTCCTCAGCGATTCCAGCACATGCCGTATTCAATTTCTTCCCGAAGTGCTGCCAGTGTAGCTGGTTTACTATCGTATACAACATCCTTGAGAGTACCGCATAGGTAGAAGTCCAACGGCGGTTCTGTTCTGCACACACGTCTCCATGTCGGTCCTGGTGGTGTAGTGGTTACCATACTTGCCTTCTATAACCAAGAATACCCAAGATCACGGGTTCGAACCCGGCCAGGACCGATGGATTTTTTCGGGCGTAAAAATCCTAAATATGGCTTCCTTCGGAAGGGAAGTAAAGCCGTGGGTCCCTGTCGTACATTTACGGCACAAAAAAGAACCTCAAGCCTGAAAGAGGGGGCTCTGAGCAAAATTTGTCGGCCGTTTCACGCCCTGATTTGAATGGGACGCTGATGACCTGAGATGTTAAAGAGCGTTCATAAATAAACCAATCAAAAAAAAAAAAAAAAAAAAACCACATGTCTTCATTTACTTGGACAACATTCTCGATTTTCTCATATCACTTCAAAATTATTTTCCGCTGTTCAAACGATAATCTTGGCTCCATTTTGTTGTAGCAACAAAATACTATCACCCATCTTACAAGTGCACATATCCCTAAACCAATGAAAATTTGGTGACCGGTTTCTTGGTCTAATAATTAGCGTTGCTGTCTGCTAGCTGGGAGATCCGGATTCGATTTCCGGTACTTAGGAATTTTTCTAAGTTAGGGAAATCTGAAACGGGGTCCACCCAGCTACGTAAGGAATATTGGGAAGTTTCCTTATGAAGAGGTAGCGTTCCTCGCTAAAGAAAACCGCGCGATAGGCGACTGCAGATCATGTGACCCCATGCAATACTGTCATCTATCAATGAAGTCGTAAGACGGAAGTAGAGGAAACAGAGGTCGCTGCGGCAGGCCAAGGCTCACCCCGGGCTATAGCGCCAGAAGAACAAAAATGAATCTTTGGTTGTTTATTAACTTAAAACTCCAATGCTGGTTAAGGATATTTTTACTGAAGCAAGCATGTAAATATAAGTTGCTACAGAACGAGTTTTTCCAACAAAGAAGAGGCGCAGTAATAGTCACAGTGCTCAGAAACATAAGCGACAAATTAACAGATTGCAGAAAAATTGTATTATCAAACAATTCCCTGACATTGTAGTAAAAGTTGTATAATGATTTTGAGAGCTAAACTGAGATTTAAAGACAATATCTCATGACTGCATTCAGTTTGCAGAAATTATTTTATAATAATGATATTTTTTATTTTTTTAAGGTTAATGTAGATACATCGCTGCCGGATTTTTTTTACATGTGTAAGCAAGAGTTATTTCACAGTTTCTATCACTCTAATATAATTTAATACGATTTATAATTCTGGTTATAGTCAAGCGCGAACAAGTTAAAACAAAACGTAAATATGATGTGCAATTTTCAAATAACAAGTATGTAATCAATGTAGAGCCTACTATATATGCATATATTATGTTTTCGTGTATACATACACGAAAACTTAATTTGATGTGCTCCAATATTCTTCTTGTCCAGTATAAAAATAATACACCTTGGTATTCCTAATAAAGTAGGTAAACATTCTTGAAATTTCTAGATACGTCAGAGAAACGTGGTTTAAATTAAGATTTTTTAAAGGAAGGCAATAATTTAAACAATTGTGCAGTACTTCAGAACAAAATTTAAATTCAGGTTTGGAGCACCACTCTTTAGACTTTTACATTCTTTTGAATCACTGATGAACAGCAGCATTTCATCATATTCAGACAGAATTTGCATCTAGTATTCTTCATAATGATATTGAAGTTGCAAAGAAAGAGTATAAATTCATAAGGATACGAAAGTGGGTTCAAATATGCATTAAGTAGTGCCCAACACTCATCTAGGTTGTAACAATTATACTTTTCTATCTGCAAGGGCATCCACAAAACGGAGGAAGATAATTTTTCCCCTCTCATATGGGGAAAAAAAAAAAAAATGTTCAGATATTACCTTATTAATTCGAACAATGAACGGGATAGCACAGGTGGTAAAGCTGTGATTCGCATTCGAGTTTAAATATTTTGTGGCCGGCCAATGATCTTTGGGCTTTTCGTGTTTATTTACAAACAGTTTAACGTGCAAGGAAAATAGTACACTTACGTACATAAACTGTGGAGATTCTTGTATGGTTGATTTTAAATACAAAAGTATGGCAGAGAAATTCAAGTACTAAATATAACATTTAACATGTTAATAGAACATAACGATCACAATATATTTACAATTTAATGGAATATTACGTCTTCAAGATAAATCAAATACTCAATATTTCAAAATGTACACTTGAATACTATATTCTTAATTGAAATCAACAACAATTTCAGCATTAATTTGATTTTTATGCACATTAAGCTGATATAAGCAAACTTAAAATTATCAATATCTTAATAATACGCATTTAACATAGAAAACTTCTCTTACAAACCTTTCCTATTTAACCAAACTTTGGTGGAAGAATTCGTTAAGAGAGCAGTTCCAATATGAGCAAAACAAGAGAAAGTTAAAAGACAAATGTAAAGAAAAGTGTATACACAAAAAATAATTAATTAGTTACCCTGGTCATTGTATTCGTGACAGAAAATAATACAGTTTACCAAATTTAAAGAATTCTATGCACAAGCCTTGCTGAGGGATATCGTCGCAGAACGATGAAACATGCGTTCCCACCCAGCCAGATGATAACCTTGAGCAAGCACAAGACTGTTTTAAAGTAGTTTTTATACCAAATGCTATGTATAGAGCGATAATGAAATGGAGTAAGAAAATATGGCGCTACCTAGTGGGAAGAAAAGGATGGAACATGTCGAAGATTGGCGAGGAAGGCAAGATTCCTGACGGAACAAGAGCGCACACAAACTTTGCTGAACGGCGAATATAATTATAGCGCTTCACCACTTAAGCGAAAGATTAACTGAGTCTTTACTTTCCACGAATTTTCCGCTCTTCCATTTCACATAATTTGATTGCAGAGTCGAAAGTGCGTGGCGAGGCGGTAGATTTGCGCCTAGGAGAAATGCGTTGACATCTGCTTGGGAATCCCGGAGTTAGCTGTTGGACCAGACTGTATAGATATCAGGCCTGCAGACATTTGCAACCTAAGATCTGGAAAACATCAGTGGTCCCGTCTGGCCGCCAGAGGGTAGAAAATGCCCACTAGTGTGTTTGAGATGCCGAAACTTTCTCCTGCGTACCATTCTATCCTATTATTTCTAACAGTATGTTGAACATTATTTTAGACCTCTTGTCAAAGAATTTTTTAATGGCGTTAAACGCCCGTTTTTACTACTGAGGCACCACAGGCGGTGAACACTGGAGATACATGAGATGGAATTATATATTGGGAAAGGATTTTTTAAGTAAGCGTTCCAGACCTAAGTTTAGGGTGCCTTCCCGGCATTTGCCATTTATGAAGACTGAGGAAAACCTAGAAAAAACCTCAGTCAGGGAGGACGACCCTGGCGATTCGAACGACCTTGGCCACCCGTGGGGTCAGATTGGTAGTATGATTTGGTTATTCCATTAGTAAAGATAATAAATAACGGTGCTTAGTTATCATTGCCTTACCAGCAGGAAATCTTTTACAGCCGCGGGATTCAAGCTGTTGGTTAATGGACACTCTTGTGTTTACTATGTTTGCAATACAGGAAAAAGAAAGAAATCAGGAAATATCACAAGGCAATCTTCTTTAAGAGTCGTTCTGAATGCTGTAAAGACATAAACAATTTGCTAATTAGCCATAGAAGCTTGCCTAACAGATATTGCAAATTTAAGAGTGCCTAATATCACTGGATATAGTCTCTGTAGAAGAAACCAATAACATATAACCCCATGCTTCTTGCAAGCCCACAAAAGAGGTGGCCAAAACACTGCTACATCTATAAAATGAAAACATGAGTGGATTACCGGACATCTGACAATGTGACAACTTGTGAAAAAATTGTATAATGGCAGAAAATAATTGAGACTACAAGTCTTTAAAATATCAAAACAAGAGAGTAGGAGGATAGCGTAACACGTGTGTTTAATAATTCGCGGTCTTTTCATCATTCATTTTATGGTTATTCTAGTACCTAAAATGGTTCCTAAATTAAGGTACAAAAGCATTACTTGTGGGAAAAGGTGCATTACTACCGGGGATTGATTTAAAAAAAAAATAAAGACAAAGAATCTGAAGAACTGCGCCCACGGGATAACTTAAGTTTCCAGATCGTTTCAACCAACTCCAGTAATCTCCGAGAGAGCAGAAAGACTGGTTCTCTCTCAATTCCCACGAGACTTTTTGTCCCCAAGAAGGAAGACTCAAAGGTAAATTTAATTCGATCAGGAAACTGTATGCGTCTATTGGGCTGCAAGGCGCAATGCAGTGCATCACTAATCTCTTAAACTAAGCTCCCCGTTATCTATAGGATTATATACAAAGTGAAAAGTTGTTCAAAGTGCACTGAGTAATTCTGTTTTTCATTATTGTAAAGCAAAAGTCATTAACGTGCTTATAAAACAATGATTTTATTAATTATTTAAAAAGTATAAGTAGAAATCTCTTTACTAAGTGTGAGTTTTAAAAGAGTTATATTTTCTTGCTATAATTGTGTTCAACTTTTCATTTTAACAGCGTTACGAACATAAATATCTCTTCGCTGTCGGGCCCTTTAATGAAATACCTCTTATATTGCGATTAAATAGAGGAATTTTGTTGAATTGTTTGCCATTAGAAAGGCGAGAGGAATCTCTATATAAGATAATATCACCAATGGAAATTTAGATGAACGTGCAGGCCAATTCGCAAATTTCTCGGTAAACAATATTCTGTATTACATGGACTTGTAATGTTAAAAGATATCACCATGGCAACACCTAAAAAAGATCCAAAAAGTACCTAACTCCTTTATTATTTTAGAATGAAAGAACGTGGCTTGCCAATGCAATTAGAAAGCAGCCACATTAAGGATACCAACTATCCAAGCAATATGGCTTCGAATGAGCGATTCAGTGTTAAACCGGACATTAAATTATAACAATTGACCTCAAATTTTTAAAGGTCAATACTGGGTTTTCAAGACTATGTCGGCCGTTTAATGGGCAATTGGTAGGTCGGCAGTCATAGCTGTAAATCCCGGTGAAGCGAGTGCAATATCCCCGCAACTGATTCAACTTCTCGGAACCATAATCACAGTTTCTAAGATAGTATTTTTTAAGTTCAATTTTTTTGTATACCAAGTTGTTTTAGCTATCTTCTTTCAACCATTTTTATTTTTTATTTTCTTTTAAATTTACACTCACGATTACTGAGCGGGAGGGTTCAGGTTGTAATGCTTGAGTTTCGCATTAAGGTTACCAGGTTTAAGTCCTGTGGTCAACCAACCATACTGAAGTATTCTGTGCTTTTCAGTATTTCTCTGCCACTGATTCATTTTCCATTTCCTCGTTCATTTACACTCATTCCACCTCTATGTGTACCAACAGGTGGTCGTTAAGGCGCAGAGTTGTGAGCGGGAAGTCTGGGGTCCTACCTGATTGAGGTTTTCATCGTTACTCATAAATGGCAAATGCCGGGGGGGTACTCCAACCTTAGGCCTGAAACGCTTCCCAGTTTATAATTTCATTTCATGCTGTGTGAGTAGAGATGATTATTTGATTTACCCTTATAGCTCGAGGAGAAACTGGAGCCCTAGTTCCGGGCCAGTCCCGAGCAGAGGAAGCCGAAGGTAGTGTGACTTCCACAGATTATGTTGATAATTACATACTTGAGTACAACGGCATGTTAACTCAGATGGTTAGCGGGTCGTGCTATTAATGCAAAAGTAGTAATTTCGCATACTAATGGTCTAAATTTTTTTTTCTGCTTGGGTCAGAAGAGATTTGCCCCCTTACAATGATTTACCCGCCTACTTAATAGCACACAATCACCTACCAATTTATACTTACGAAAAGGAGGCGAGCGTAGGCCGTCAGGCCGTAGCAAACTACTGGGTCCACCGGTTTCTAGGATTTACCCAAGGTTAGTTTAGATTAGTATGTATATTATTTAATTGCGAATTCCAATAAGACAATGAAGCAATAAACGAAGTTGAAATATACCTGAAACACTCAGTTTTGTAATAAGAACATATTGTAGCCAGAAAGTTACGGAGGATAATACATAGTTTACGTTACGTTAAAATAATGGCAAGTATAATTTGCTCCCCGACAGGTGACTTACTTTTATTATTCCTTTTAGCTAACTTTAACGCTGAGCGTGTGGCTGCTAGTGCAGTTGATTGTAATACACTCAACAATTCAACGGTACATACATTTAAAACTTTATATGTTTCTAAATTGATGTAGCATGATAAAAGAGAGATTCAGTAATGCATTATTGAGTTATCTTTATTATAATAATAATTGTTTTAATATTACCTGATCCTCTTATTTGTATTTTGTCACGATCGTTAATGCCTGAACACACCACTCTCTAAAAATGTTATGTATCAAATATTTACCTCTGCCATGATGAGCATGCATATTTTAACAAGAACTTAAAAATATTGCATTTTTCTTTCAGAGTTTTACAGTTCAGTTTTGCCAGCATAATTGAAAGCTCTGCTCTTTTGTCTTCGCATTAGAATATTATATGATGTGTATGTCATAAGTCATGGCAATTTTTTTCTGGCGAACAAGGGACAACACAAAAAAATATAATATACGATTGAAAGTGTATGACATATACTGCCGGGTGGTGCCACCAATGGATATAGACGGCCTTCATAGGGAAGAAGAAAAACCTAAACAATCGGACAACATTTGTTAATTATGGCAAGAGCAAAAGTTAACACACAACCACTTACATAGAGTTGCAAATCCACCACAGGACGGGTTTCCCAGATAATACACGGTGTTTAGCAGCCTTCGAGGTAGTTTCTAAGTACACTGACTGTTCGTTGCCAGCGATGAATAACTTCTGCTGCATGCAAGTTGCTAACGTGAATTTATTACTCTTTTTCATATAGCCATAGATTATTTTAAATTAACAGATGAAATAAATAATTATTTTCATATATGCATGTGTTTCACTCTTTGTGGCCTTCATTCGTGGCCACTGTGGCTCACCAACTGAAGTTCGGCGCGTTAAGATCCGCAACTCTGCTCACATACACCATCTGGTACCTTCATTCTCAAGTACATTCCATATACTTTCAATCGTATATCTTAGATTTTTAGTGTTGTCCCTTATTCGCGAGAAAAATAGTTGCCATGACTTATGACTTATACCTGAAAATTGTGTTAATTCGTGCACTATTCAATTTTCTTTTTGCATATGACGTTGATAGTTACCATAAGTAAATTTTAACGATTTATTGCGCATTTAGATTAGTTATTTCTGTCCAATAATAAACTACATTCACAAAAGTCTTTTATACTTTATTGCAGATGAAATAATGCTCCAAAAGGCAACCTTTTGCCTAGCCATTAGCGTCTGAACCAAACATGTTGTTTAACCAAAAGAAGCCGAGAGCCCAAAACCCCGTAATATCCCAATTCCTTCTTAGAGCTCATTCCACTTGGGAGCACAAGACCGACCAATTCATTCATCTCACTCTGCTCTATTTTACATCGACTCACATTCCTACATGTTCACTGCGTCATTCTTCTTCTGTCCTTGGAGATTTCAACCTGACACACTTGTTTGGGCAGCACTCTTACTTCTCTTGAGAGTGCACACATGTCTATTTTCGCACTTATTGTAATATGCCATGCCCCACTTAGTTTGGCTCGAAATATTCTCAGTTTATCTAAAGGCATCATGTTTATCCTATTATTTAACTGTTCAAAATGTATTAACTTCTAACAATTTCACACAAAAGCAATAATAGCTTGCTATCCAAGTAACATTATAACTTCTGCAACAGTTGGACTTCAATGTATACGAGGGTAGGTCCATAAGTTTCCGACCTAAGTATTGTCTGCAAAATGGGCATAAACAGCACCCATCACTTCTTTGTCACACTTAAATTTCCTTTCTCGAGGGTCATTCTTGTGTTTTAAGAAGAGGAAATAGTCACTGGGAGCTAGATCTGGGCTGTAGGGTAGATGGTCTATCTCCTTGAAGTCACATTTCTTCACAGCTTCCTTTGCAACAAGAGCTGTGTGCACAGGCGAGTTGTCGTGAAGAAGGCGCACACCACCACTCAGCTTTCCTCGCCTTTTCTCTTTGAAGGAAACACGTAGTCTATGCAGTAGGCCAGGATAATATCATGAAGCCGAGAGCCCAAAACCCGTATTGCTTAGTGAATGGCTGTATATTAGGATATTAATTTAGACATTTTTGCCTAAGCTGAAAAGATTGAATTGTCATTAATAGCTGGAAAATCTTATGTTATTTATAAGAAGGTGTAAGACAGATTCATTAATAGTAAACAGTTAAAATATTAAATATATTGTCAAAAACTTTAGTATTGAGATATATATATATATATATATATATATATATATATATAAATACTAAAGTTATATATATATATTTCAGAAAAGGTTCATATCAATTCATTTGGTAACTAATATTAACGTATTTATTTACTTACCTTCACATTCATGAGTTGGTCTATGAATTTTTTTTTTAATTCTGTAATTATAGAATCTACAATAAAGGTGAATAGATGATCGTTTTCAGTAATATATAAATTGTTTCTTCTTCAGCTGATTACAGCATTTTAGCAATGAAAACAATTTAATGACGTAATTGTTACTACAGTAATTTAATACAAGTATAATAATGTAACGATTTTGACCAACAGTTAAGATTGTTTATAATTCTGGTATACAACAAAAATGCATCATTATTCATTTTAATTTATTTTTATTTTTTAGTTCATTTTGTTTATGTTAAGTACCTAGCTCAAGAATAACCATACGTTTTCTTGCACCTATTTAGGCATTATCAACTTAATTGACCCTCTAGAAGAGCAAATCAATTAAGTAGTTATTTGCATTTCAAGTGTACTCTATTGAACACTGCATTCTGCGTGGTTTTAAGTCTTTCAGAACTTCTGAATCTCATTAATCAAATATACTGACAGAGCAGAGCGTTGAGTGTTCCAGTCTGTGTGTTTCCAGGTGCCCAAGAGCTGGAGGAAAAAAAAAAAAAAAAAAAACTTGTTTTGCAACCGCGAAGTTTTGAAATTTGCACAAAACATTGTAACATACGTTTTCAGATTGTTACCGTATTATTCAAACCCACTAAGATAAATGTTACTGTATAAAAAGAAGCGACCTCTTAAATTAGCCAAGTTAAACATTATATTCAGCTGTTTCATCCGCCTTCGGACATCTGAAACTGTATAAGTTTTATTTGTAGTTACCCAACCGTTAGCCTGCGTGTTAATAATCCTACTATCCATTTATTTCCTATTTAGCAAGAGTAATTGTTTTGGCTTATTCTTGTTAAATCCTTCTTTAATCTATCATCAATGTTCTTCATGCTTTTTGCTGATAGCCTGCCTTATTGGACCATATGAGATGTCACAACAGGTTCAATTCCTATTACTGAATTCTCAGAGCCGTTCTTGGCCAAACGATCTGCTTCTTCGTTGTCCTAAATACCGCAATGTCCCGGCGCCCACAGACTATCTGAGAGTATTGAAGAGAGCATATGTTTATGCGCTTTTCAATACTTTACCATAAATTATAAAATGGCAAATATTTCTTCTTGGAAAACTGTTGAATACTTGCTCAGGCTATGAAACTTTCCTGTTGCATCGGTGCATCCCAGCATCAACGGAATTTTAGAGAGAGAGAGAGAGGGGGGGATTTTTGTTCAAAGGGTGACCAATAGGTACCTCTAAAAATTAAAGGTATAAATCATATTGAACCAAAAAAAATGGCTAACCCATATGATTTAAACAATAATAAAAATTATATTTAATTTATTAAATCCTCAATTATTTAAAGTTATTAAACTCCCAAAAGGATTTGGCTTTAGAAATTGTTTCTTTAAGAAATTTAAATATATTTATGTATTTTTTTTCAACAGGGTTGAAAGGAAGGTGGAGGAGACATTATGGACAGACGTGAATCCTAACAGTCCGAAGCGATGGAGCCCTCTCTTCAAGCAGTTCGAGTCTCTTAGAAGAGTCACTTTCATTCCAGATACCGGGGCAGAAATGAAAAAGATAATTCTAGTATTAAATCATATAAAATAATTGAATTGAAAGGAATAATTGTGCAATTTCTACATAAAAATTATATATAGGGTGTCTCTTTGTTAGGCGCAAGCAGCCGTCACATCGCACCAGCCCACCTCGCCTAGTACTTTCACCCCTACAACAGACTCAACTTATTGGAATGATATGAAATGGAAAAATAAGGATCCATCCCCAGATACACTTGTTACCATGGGAAATCACGGGGGGGGGGGGGGGGAAGTCAGGATTGCTGGCCCCAAAGGAATTTGAATGTGTGATCTACTGAACGCTAGTCCCTTATTCAAGTCACCAAGGGTAAGACAAATGAGTACTTTTATCATTATTATATTAAGCATTTGATTAAGTTTTGTCTCCAGAGCGAAGGTAACTATATTTTTACAGGTCGGATAGAACGCCCTAGGACATTCTCAATAACGTATGATGTAGTAATAATAGTTCTTTCTGTGAATTAGTCACATTTCAATAAAGTTATAATCTATAATGAACAGTTAACAAACGATTTCTTCATTCAATGTAGTATTTCTCAAACCTTTATCCTCGACTCCCTTCCCTGGAATGAATATACATTGGCGGTGTCCTATTTCTGCAGGATACCAATAAAATGCAGTTACTGTGTAACACGTAAATAGCTTTCTTACAACATTCATTAAATGAGAAGGCTTAAAAAGCTTTGCAGCATTTCCAATTTCGTCAATGAAGTTAAAAGTACCAAACATTAGATTTATGGTCTTTTGTGCTAGATTGCAGCGTTTTACCACCATGTGGTTCCGCATCGGGATATATGCGAAACAGAGATGATTGATGTTGTAACATAATACCTTCAATTACCATGAGAGGAAAACAGATTAACTCATCAGTCGCTATAAATCCAGGTACTTTGCATTGAAGGATAAGCGGTCTGACTCCATTAAGATCTATATAGTATATTTTAGGCCTTCTATTAGAAAGAAAATAGTCATACTTACAGATTAAAAATAACCTAGAGATGCTGTAATTACCTAATTAGATACAATACCTTAGTTGAAAGTTTATACATGTACAAATCATTAACAAATCAAGGGAAAAATTAAATAACCGTTGGCTTCACTAATACACGGGGTCACCCATGTCTCGCGCCTTGGTTTAAACATTAAAATCATACACACCTATTATTAGCTGGTTTAAATTAATCTGCCAGCATACGTTATTAATTTAAAGTTTAAAACTCTTGTTGACATTGGCTAGTTTAAAGGCTAACAGTACAACTGCCTATCGGGTTAAAAGCCCTAACGAATTTAAAAGTCCTTAGGTTTATTAACCCTCCAACTGAACTCCTTTTAAAAGTGGCATCACACTTAACCCTCGGGTTTACACCCACTCTATTGTGTAGAGTAATGTGGCATCTTTGGCTTTCCAAGCTACCGTAACAGAAACAGAAAACACCAGACACTTTCCCTTCTGACTACATACAAATAGCATATTAACGTTTCATCTCGTGAACACATATATACATGTATGATATCTACATTATTAAAATATTATGATTAGGTTGAACACATACATATTATATTTAGATTTCCGTGGGGGTGAGTCATAAGCGCGGTTTCATACTGCTATCACTAATAATAATAATAATAATAATAATAAATACAACACGAAGCATCTTGACACTATTTTTTTTCCACTACATCCCTGCACACATCTTTTATCTTGTGTACTTTTCATTACAACTCTCATGAAATTCGACCACATTCTTATCGCGCTTTTGCTAAACAGCTATCTATCATCTTTATATTTGAATTTGACCTTAAATTAAAAATTCCCCCACTTCTTTTACTCATTGTTAACTATGTCAATTTGGTAAAAGCAATTCTTCTCTTCAAAATGTTGTAAGTTTATAGTCCAAAATAAAATGCCACATATTGTATAATTTACCACACATTAAATACTTTCCTTTAATAGATCCCTTTCCTACTCAACTAAAGCATACACGGATCTGAAGCCAAGTTATCCCTTCCCTCCTTCAGTCATATTTAATAACATGTATAGTTTTAAGGATTTTTTTTTTTATCTTTAACACAACCATAGCTCCCATCTTTTAATGTCATTCCAAGATCCTACCTTCATTCTGTAACTCTCCGGTTAGATGCTCCCATGCCAATTTCTTGAAGGGATTTTTATTTTCTAATTTAATTTATTTACGCTTCCATCCCCTTTAATTTTCTTTTGAGTTATCACTCATGTTTGATAATATTCCCATCGTCAAACTTCTACATTCTATACCAATTTTCAAAGCTTTTACTTTTAACTCAAGCAGCATGTGTTCAGCAGTTTCAACTTATACAAAATCTACAGATTGGATCTCCATGAAAGAGACCTATAGTCTCCAGAAGTTTTCCAAACGGCTCTGGCCCAGCATTTAGTGCAACCATTTTTCTTAGTTGCCTCCCTTCCAAGTACAAAAGTGACCTACTGAGAGTTAAGCTGCGGGCTTTGACAAAAGATTGACATTTTTTCTGTTCTTTTCTGGTCCAAGCTTTGACGGCGCATTTTGTACGTAATTTGCTAATTCAGGTTCAATAAAGGGACTATTTACTACCATCTTCTCCAATTCATCTACCTCCCCATTCCCTTCTATGCCCTGGTGACGTGGTATTCTTTGTAACAGAGTTGTCCTGTGACAATGTTGGCAGAGTTTGAAGACATTCCTATACCAACTTGATTTAAACTGCTAAGAGCCAAGTTCTTTGAGAGCTGCTCTGCGAGTCTAAACATGCGTCTTCTTCAGTTCCTCTCTGGCCAACACATTTAACATCATTTTCACCTAATAGTGGGCGTTTTTAAGTTTTTCCACACAACAAATGATCAACTTGAATTATCGGTTAGTGGATATTTTGGCAAACACTCAACGTTCTAAACCGTCAAGATAATATTGATAATTGCTAGTCCGTCCTACGCTTAGTAAAGTACGCCTCATTTTTGCCCCTTAATTCACTTTAAACGCCTTCGTGAATTTTACTCTCCCCTCCTCGCCGTACTCGTTCTTCTCATGGAAACTTTTCCCAAGTTTGTACTGTTTGTCCATGGTTAATAATTACCTGCATTATTAATGATTTTTAGCTATTTTAAACTACTAAGTATTAATTTACAGAACGGCCATGTACATTTCTCATTCCGAAGCATGCCATTCATTGCCATAACAAAATAATTGGCCCATATTTTAAGTTATGGATACAATATTCAGACATTTTCATGGTGACCTTGGTCCGGATGTTTATGCAAAGTTTAAGGCCCTCCAAGGCATCTTATTATCATAATTTGCACCTCACTGCGAGATCTTTAACTAAGCTTCGCTAAGAAATGTGTTACAGTTACCTTTTACACACGACGGCTAGAACATTAGAATATATAAAATAAGAGATAGCATGGAGGTTAGGCTAAATAATAATGGTAGACGAACAGAGCAGGGAAGGAATGTAATAGGAAATAGAAAATTAACTATAAATATTATAAGAACCTGTTTAAAGAAGATTTCAAGTATGAGTGTAACATGGCTCGAGAGAATTTATTCAGCGATCGTTGAAACAAAAATGATGTATGGGTTTGAAATATGAAGTATAGAGAAAGGGTGGGGGTATATCCATCATATTCACATAACATTTTGTAAAATGGTGTTGTGATTACCAGGGGTAGCTCCAAATGGATCGACATAGGTGGAGTTGGGAGGAAAGGCGTGATAGTTAAATGTATTTTGAAATACTGGTATAAGATAAATCAAGGGAAGAAGGGGGCACAATAAAGACTGTATACAGATACAAGATAAAGTTAAAGGGGAAAGAAGTTGGTTAGCTCAACTAAAGAGAATAGCCCAAGAGGTTGGAATAGGCGAAATTAATGAATAGACAAGGACTGTGGAATAAAGTAAATCAAAGGATAGATGGTGTTGAAAAGCATGGAATATGGAGTAGTTTACAAGATAAGAGTACCCTGAAACATTGTAGGAAATTTAAGAAAGAATGAGAAAAATACGTAGATATTTGTAATAAAAGGGGAAGTGAGGCATTTGCTTGGGGTAGAGCAGGTTTTTTAGGATCAAGTGGATTAAAAGTAAAAAATGAATAGTGTCTACTATGTGAAGAAATAGAGAAGGATTTTCACTGCATAGTTGAATGTTTACAAAGTAGAGAATGTGTAGAATTAAGAAATGGGACAATTTACAGGTAGCAACTGTGATACTAAAAGTTGTTGGCACTGGTAACAAGAAGTTTTTGAGAAAATTTGGTGATTATATAGGGAAGGCACAAGAGAAATGATGGAAAAGAGCGATTGTGTATATGGAGATAGCGAAAGAACCAATAGGGTGGGATCTAATACATATACAATCAGGGTGTTGAGAGTATAGCATCCCATAAATGTACACTCTGGGAACAATGGTAAAAATTTAAAAGCATTTGTTACATTATTTGTGATGACTGAATGAAATAAATCTTCTATTCTATGCTATACACACAACATGGTTTTAAGTGTACATGGAAATAAACATATATGCATAATATTTTGCTCTATAGGAATGTTTGTTTCAAAATATTTTCTTTTCAGTTTTATAATTCAAAAGTTTAAGTTAACTAGGCATATCAGAGAACGCCCAACATTTTGAATCAAGTACCTCATTAGCTGTTTTATTATTAATACGAAATGTTTCTCAGTTATTAAGAGGAAAAAACTATTTCATAGTAAAAAATATGCAAAATATGATTTAAAAGTTTTTTTTATTTTATTTAAATAAAAAGGTTTATTCTTGCAAAATTTTGTTTTGTATATTACGTAAAGTTTATGAGTACATGAAAAGAGTTGTCAAATTATTAAAAAAGAGAAATATTAAATAAAGTGATGAAAGAACATACCACAACCCAAAAGAGGCCTAAATGAATTGTGAATCGTGTCTCGTTTTGGTTGATAATAAGAATTTGAAAGCTAAGTCAGTTTAACGATTTTTTTTGTTTGTTTATTTATCGTCGCTCTTTAACATCTCAGATCATCAGCGTCCCATTCAATTCAAGAAGCGAAATGACCGACAAATTTTGCTCAGAGGCCTCTTCTAGTTAAACAAGTAGCATGGTCTAATTCCATAATAATAAACTTTACAAGGCAAAAAATCTTGTAACGAACACACATGAACTACAAAACAAGTTTCAAAATCTAGCAGCACGAGGTGAGTAACGGATAAGTGACCTTGGTCTGTCCAAATTCAAGCAATCCAGGTTGCCAGGCAAGCATCAAACAAAAACAACAACAGAAGAGGTTATAACAATTTAATCCTTTTACAGCAACAGATGCAAGCCGTTTTTAAGATGGCAAGACCAATTCAACTTTCTAGAAGTCGGAACAGGCCCGATGGCCCAATCTTTGTGGTAGATGAACAAAATTTAGGTATGACAAGAGCAGATGGCATTTAAATTTTCAAAATTGGGGTGGCTGGGGTGAGTAGTAGAAAATTAAAATGTGATTAACGTTGGTTTTAAACTTCACCCGCAATATCTAAATTTAGGTAGTCATTTTTTGAAATTAAATTTACTTAAAATATTTAATAGTTGTTTTGAATTGAAAGTTTTAAATAACAGGCCTGTACGACATGGTGTGATATATATATTTTCAGATGTGTTTTTTATACTAACCGGTATTGACTAGGATTCAAATTCGTGGTTTGATCTCAAAATGTTTCTATCCGATTCAGTGAGAAACATTTATAACAGTTCAGTAGAAAGTCGGCCGCTTACCGACACGGCCCCTATCCCTCCGCCATTGCAGACATCTAGCGCCGCGAACTCACGATACCACAATACTTCATCTTATTGAAAACGTTGTCAAATCTCCATCGATCCTATTTGCGAAGCACCAAAAATGACAATGAAAAATTATGTAGATATTCATGTTTCTGTCTATTAACGCTCTAGCGGCACAAATTTTTATTTTTCTCAACCGAACTCGGCATATAACGATCAATTAACAAACGATTGATCGAGTTCGTTAACCATCAAAATTGAATCATACTCATGGGGATTGGGGTTAACCTAAAGCAACAATTTAAAAATCACTCTAGCGGCCGCAACGCTTCTTCTCAACGAAACTAGCTATATGCCATTGAAATAAAATAAGTAAAAGGAGAAGGCGGGAAGTGAAGAGAATAAAAATTGGTGACCAGCTGAGTTCTATCGTTCTGGGATGCTCAAAATGGGAAATGCGGGAAGAGATGATTCTTGGACTCTCGGGGGAACTTGCAGCTCCGAAAGTTGACGGTCGAAGGGAAAAATTGGAAACATGCATTGAATGAAATCACAAAACAGGGCAAGGAAGAATAATCTCAAATATATCATTTCCCTGTCTGGCCCCACGCGCTGTTATCTCAAAGTTAATTACACATGACTTCCTCTCAGCAAGGAACCCCTCATGAACCTACAGGTGACACCTTTGAAAACAGGTAGAAGCTACTAATGTAACTTCACAAACACTAGAGTACATTGTTTATTTTAGGGTTTCACATTATCTTGGGCATCTTTTTACTTTAATATCTATTTTCTATAGTCTGCTTCCGTTTTCCTATCTCTTTCTCATTACTAAAATTATTTTAAGCCTGTTTTTAACCTTTTCTATCATTCACTTTATAGGACTAAACCATTATTTTTATATACCTGCGCTTTTTCTTAAATAACACTATTTCATTTTTTAAAATTCTATTTGTTTATTTGTTTTATTCCCTTGAATTGCTGAACCACGTAAAATGTCCATTTTTAAATACCAGGATTCTGAATCATACTCTGAATTGTTTATATTTGTTTTTATTTTTGATAAATATTATTTTATCCCCAAAAACTTTCATTTTGGTACTACTGATACCAGCTCTATCGCATCTGCAAGATTTTTATTTCAATATAGGTATACATAGTCGCTGCAATATTATACATTATATCATTTTAGGTTCACTCCTACTGCCGGGTAATTTGCATGGTGTTATAAATATTTAAACCCTTTTTCTCATAGCATCCCGTTAATTCTCTAATCGTAGTCTCCATGCCTTAATAATCTTCTGCCGCGACCAACTGATCATAAATAATAAAGTATATAATCTGATTTGTCATCAATAATCTCATGCATGACTATTTCACTTTCCAAATTTCTAGCACAGGTTATTACAAGCCACAAGGGCCTTGGAGTTTTCGCTTAAGATCAGATAAAGGCGTTATTACATTTCATAAAATTCTTGTATTACGTAAAAACTTCAGAAAATGGAAAATATTTAAAAAAAAATGTATTACATTCATACGTATAGACATTTAAATATAAATTTCCGTAATTGCTTACATATGGGAAAATATTTAATTATAATACAAAATTTCAGAGCAGTATGTGCAATACATTGCTAATTGCTACTCATGAAAGTTTAGATCATTTGTGATTTCATCAATTGAATAATGCGTAAACGTTATATATTCTAATGCACTGATAAATCTCTTTTTGATAGGATAAATTTGTAATGAGTCTATGTATTTTACACTTTTGTCTATTGTTTATATTATTTACACATTTTTAATATTTATTTTAAAGATACTGGAAAGTGACCTTTTTCTTAAAAAATATTAATTTTTTGTTTAGTTTTTACCCATTTAAAAAACTACAGACTTTTCCCTTAATAATGACACATATATATACAAAATATATAAGAAAATTAAAATTAAAGTAACACTATTAACAATGTAACAAATTAACAGTAATTATGATAGTACAAAAGGATAAAACACTGAGAAAAAGTCACACTTGAGATTGCTGTAATTCGAACTCGTGGAGTCCTTCTATTGCAAGAAAACAAGTGACGGTGATAAAAGTAAATATTGAGTATCGAAGGTAACGTTATGCATGTTTTATCACCGTCACTTGTCTTCTTACCATAGAAGGACTCCACGAGTCCGAAATATAGCGATCTCAAGTGTGACTTTTTCTTAGTTCTATCTTTTTTTACTATCATAATTACTGTTAATTTATATATATATATATATATATATTATGGGCTATTATTTACATTCTAATCCTTTAAATGTGCCTTTTAAACATGGCGGCGATGAATACATGCCCCCTTTCCTCATTAGCCAACTAGAGCGTTTCGGTTTTGGTGGTCATTCCGTTTCAATGATATGAGTCTAACAGGAGTGCCAATATGTTCTTTGTTTGTGTTTTGTATTGATTGCCTGTGAAGAAAATGATTTGTTAAGATATTAGTTTAAATAGACATTGATTTTAATACCTATTAATAGGTATGGGGAAAGCAAAAAACTTTGGTAGGCGTAAATTTTGGAAATACTGTAAGATTTTGAAGGTGAAGTGTAACAAAAACCTAAAGTAACTGGGGAAAAGCACATCCACAAACATTCACTTCCAGAGACAATGTTTTCTACTATAAATCCCACATTTAGTGATCTTTCTAAAGATGATCTCCAAAAAATTTTCTCTATGATGCAAAGTAAAACCCGAATGGAAGTTTTTATCACTTGATATGGAGCCGAGTGCCAAAAAATGTTTATATTGATTTAAAGAAACTAGATATTGTTGTTTTAGATAGTGTAATTTTCTTCAATGACGAGTCTAGTAGTAGAATTGTGATTATAAAAATAGGGGTGAACATGGGAGTTAACACGAGTGAATTATTGAAAATACATAGAAGGCGACTCTGAGATGCTAAAAAAAAGGCTGAAATGTGTGAAGGGAAAACAACAATTGCCAAAAAACTTACAGAAGAAAAAAAAGAGAGGCTGCAAAAAAAAAAAAAAAAAAAAAAAAAAGGCTACAGAGCTTTGGATCTGGAACGTTTTAGAAATGTACTGTCTATTGAAAATTTAAGCTAAAATGTTTAAATGCAACAACTTATCGTAATTTTTAAATTTTAAAGAAATATGTGCGCGTAACTACAAAAGTATTAAATATATATAATTATACAATATCACTGTATTTTTACCGAAGTTCAATGAATTGAACTATACATGTTATTAATATCGTATTAAGCTTTAAATTTTAAAAGTAAAGTATTGAGTGTGTCAACAAACATTTAATACAGGTAGGAAAAAAAAAAAAAAGCAACAGCTTTAGGTTAAAACAGTTAAGTGTATGCGCACACATCTCAAACACCGCCACGGGTGGCCGAGGTCGTTAAGGCACGGACTCGTGAGCGGGAGATCTGCGGTTCGAATCCCGCCAGGACCGTCCTCCCTGACTGGGGTTTTTTCCAGGTTTTCCTCAGTCTTCATAACTGGCAAATGCCGGGGAGGTACCTCAACTTAGGCCTGGAACGCTTCCTTCCTTAAAAAAAAATCCTTTCCCAATTTATCATTTCATCTCATGTATCATCAGTGTCCACCGCCTGTGGTGCCTCAGTAGTGAAAACGGGCGTTAAACACTACTCAAAAAAAAAAAAAAAAAAAAAAAAAAAACATCTCAAATAATGATGGTAAATTTAGGTCACTTTCTATAAAAGTATTAAAACCTAACCTTTTTTTATCTTACTAATTGAAAAGATTATGCTCCAGTAGCAATTACATAAAGTTTGGATTTAATATAAGAAGTAACTTTGCATAAACGAAACGTTAAAAATGAAGTTTTCTATTATTTGCATTACATTTTATTCATATTGTCTTATTTTTAAAATAAAAAACCCTGTTTTATACTCTAAAGGAAGTATTAAATGTTTAACTTTCGAAATACTTCTCTACACGTTTTTTATTATTTCTACTACATTTTATTCATATTGTTTTATTTTTAAAATAAAAAAATGTTTTAACAGCGTTTCCCCAGAATATTAGACCACATTTTGTAACTGAAATTAAATAGGCATAAACTAGTAATTTTAAGAATAGCTTCAGGAATAATATGATACAGTGAACGAAGCACACAGATTGCTGATTTTGGCACATGCTTTTAATGCGCTTTCCAATTTAAGCACCAATTTCATTTTATGTTGTTTTTCAACAAGAATATTATTTATTTTTAAAATGATTTTAAGATCTGACATGCCTTTTAAGCAGCATTTGTTTCACATTATAGAATTCCAAAATTTATGTCGCTGTTCTGCATATATCATCTCCACTCTCAACTCGAAATAAAATCTGCATTTATCGATACTGCACTATGATAAATGTGATTCCTCGGAACAGTGGTATTGTCAACCTAATTGCTTTAAGTTTCATATGTACGTCTATTATATTGGTATTAAATGCATTGTGTTATAAATTATAATTTAAAATACTAAAATAAAATTGTTTTAATCGTTATGAGCTCTTAGCATTTGTCATCGCAGAAAGTAATAACTTTCTTTCAAATAGTAAGCTTTGTGTATTAAATTTGTTGTACTTTTAGTTCGGCTTACTGTAAGATAGAAAATGAAGTCAGGGTGTATCAGGAGAAATGGAAAGTGAACATTTTATAATGAATTAAATGGGTAAACTGCAGTGTTTATATAATGTCTGCGCTCAAGAAATGCAATATTAAGAGACATGAAAAACCTTCTCGGCCAAACATATAAGGTATGTTTTTAAATTGAACATTAATTTTTTTAACATAATGTCGTTAACGCATTTATTTTAGTGATGCTCTAGTGACTTTATTTCGTCTCGGAAGTAGTTTTCCGGAATGTTTGCAAACGCCTCTTGATTTGATAAAACAACTTGACCAGCGAAGAAGAGTTTGAACTTTGGGGATTTTTTTTTCATCCAGTTAATTTAAAAGACTATGATATTATTCTCCAGTTATGGCTTTACTCTTCTGAAGAAAACAAATGCCTTTAGCGTCCCAAAAGACTGCTATCCCTAATGTTTCTTGCAGATGGAACCAACTTTGCCTTCATTAGAGTTGAACAACCGGCGTCTATCCATTGTTTTGACCACTGTCTCCGTTTTGCTGATGTGTGTGATGCTGGGTCGAAGTTTCAACCACAGTTATTTGTGATTGAAAAAATCAGTTCTATTATGTTCAGCCTCTCCAAACTCTTTTGTGAGATTTACATGTGAATGTGCAATTTTTTTTCATATACAATCCATGTCAAATATAACCTTGAAATGTCTCCAGTCTCAGATGTTTCACACAATTTAATTCGCCGGACATCTAATGTTATGTCTTTTTTTTTTTGTAGTTTCTGAAGGTCCTTCAAGTGCATCATCTTCGAGCCTGGCAACGGCCATTTTTTAAATTCAGAGTTCATTTGTATATGTTTAATATAAGAATAAGAGTTCCCGAAATATTTAGAATTTTCTTTGCTGAAACCATCTTTTACAAGAACTTTATCAAATGCACTTTTTGAAACGAAGTCTTGATCTATTAGATCTTTTAGATATACAAATGTAAAATACAATTAAATCATCAATTGCACGGCCAACTATGGTCAAGGCCGGGAATTTTTTAGATTGCTCTCATAAATATGAAGGAGAAGCGCTCGTTTGCACACACAAACGGTTGTCAAACAGAAATCTCTTTCAAACTTTGTGAAATTTAAAACTATATGTTTCTGCTTGTCATTGCCATTTTCATTGGACCAATTTATAGTAGAGAAATGTTAAACTACCTAAAGTTTTTATTCTAAATTGCATTTGTTTATAATTCCTATAATTTTTATAATTCATTCTTAACTTACAAGTTAATTGACGCCTTATACAGTTTATATCAATACTGATATAATAAATGCATTATAACAAATAATTTAAATAGTGAATAACAAAATAAAATAGAAATTCTTACTTTAAGTTTCGCGTGTTAAAAGATGTAACAATTAGGCCTAAGTTTAATATTGCGATTTCTGTTTCAAAAGACGATAGCCTTTTCCTCTGCAGGCAAATGACCCTCAATGAGCGAAAGTGCAGTAACCATAACTGACATAGTCTACAAAGTGTACATTTTATGCCCGACCTAGGTCTTCTAATACAAAAAGAAGAACACGAGTAGACGCAGAAGGTATCATTCGACAGTATATCGCAAATATATGACAATCGAGTAAAACGACAGAAACTTCATGCAATCTTATGGGAGTTAAGTACTTATGTAGCTTGAAGACTTGATTGGTTGAAGGCGTACTCTAGCAGCAGTGCTTACAAACCCACTCAGTATTAGGGACAGCTTGCGTTGTAGAGTTCTAAAACCGCTTCGAGTGTGGTTTAGTTCTCGATAAAACCATCTGATGTCACTTCTGTCGCAGCAGTTAACATAATCGTGTTTAACAAAAAAGTGAAAGTTACAAATTCTTAATCAAAACATTAACTGTTATGAAACTTCACTTTTTCTCTGCAAAATTTGAAATATGAAATAGAATGTAATTATGTGAACTACTTCATTAAGATAGATACATCTATTTTTTGTTCTGGTTGTTAATTGGTGATTTCTGAACGACGATCAAGAATTATTTGCGCATTATTATTTTGTTGTTTATCTTAAATCCGTGCATTAAACTGAGAAAGTATCACGTTTCTGAATTTCACGGGAATACAAAAAAGTTAGGTTAAGTACCTGGCGAGCGTTACAATAACCTAAATGATAGATTTCTGAAAACTACATATTGTGTTCTCCGCACTTTATCACGGTTTTACATATAGTATCTAATCGAAGGCGGAGGGGGGGGGGATGAAAATAGCGTTGAGAGATGAGTAGTGTTTTGCATAATTTCTAAATTAAACAATGTGGTTTTTTTTTTTTTTTTTTTAGAAGAGAGTTTTATTTAATTGTCGGCCCCACGCTGGGCGCCAAATCTTGTGGCGGATTGTGAAAGGCTTTGGATTAATTGATTTTGATTGAATTGGAGTGGAGTGGATCTGATGTTTACTATTGATGTAGTATGTCACTGCACAAAAGAAGTCTGCGTTGAACCCTCCTGCTGCCGCGATCATCTAAGGGATGCTGAAATTGCTTCAAGGCTTTTCTGGAAAGTTACCAGGGGAGGAAGTGAGAGGAAGACAACTAGAGAAAGCACGGTGGAAGATGCGGATTAAAGCTTCACAATTGACAAAATTGTTGGGCTTATCTTACAGAGATGAAAAGAAAGGTTCCCTAGCTATTGAATGGATAACCTTGCTCATGGCACAGGGAAGTCGCTTGTGTTACATGAAAGTTTTCATCTTTACAGCAGAGATTTCTGATTCTTGAACAATCCACATCATTCTATTCAAATGTATATTAAACTATTAATCTATGAAAATACACTAAGATAACATTCAATTAATTGGACAGGATTAAACTTGATGTGAGTTAATTAATTGTACGGATCAAATCTGGTTGTCCCGTTGCAAACATTATCATACACAAATACAGTCTCGAGTTACTTATTTTCTTTACAGTTTACCGCAAAACAACCTAATCATAACCTGAAATAATGATAATGATGATGATTATAATAATAATAATAATAATAATAATGCGATTATTTTGTATTAAGGTGTTAGTGTAATTATTGATTATTATTCGGTGGAACACTTTACAGTATTTTTATCATTTCCCAGTAGTGAAAAAGGATGAACTTAGAACTTCTAGGGTCTTTTGGCCAGAATTATCTAGGGGAAATTGATGCAGCATAGATAATGCATTAATGGTTGTAATCTGCGCAACTAGAAAATAATGCACGGGCTAAATTCTGCCAACTACCACCAATGTGGTGACAAAATTTTAGCGTCAACAATTAACATTTGAGAATACTTATATTCGCGAATAATTATAATTAGGGTTCTTTAGCCATACACATTCCTGGTGGCTGTTTAATTTATTACATTAATAGTAATAAATGTTTTCAGTTTACGTTAAATTATATCATCCCTTTGTTTCTGAGTCACCTGGAGTAGAATACAGATGGTAAACCCATGACATGCGCACTCAAATTCCATCCCGCGAAATACGTAAGCCGTTCACTGTATTTCCTTATACTGTACTACGGTATCACAGCGGCCATCGGCTAAGCGGGTTGCGTATTTAAATTGTTAACATTTTTTCTTTAGATATCTTATAACAATGATGTTGAGAACAAATTTAGGTTAGGCACTAACAGCTAATTGTTGCTATAATAATTCTGCAAATATAATGTGGCATCCCTTTTAAAATAACAGCAGAACGGCTAACAAAGGTTAAAATGCTCAGGAGTAGCTTAGGTAAGCGTTATAGTTGCAGATTGGAATGGCGTAGAGCAAGGGATCTCAACCTATGGTAAGTGAGCTAATGCCGAGTGCTATGTAAAACTTTTAGCAAATAAGATAAATTAACATTTGTTTACAAACAAATATTTCACTGTTCTACTGAACTAGAAACAATAGCTTTTACATTATCATAAAAAGTTGTATGATACTATACAAAAATAATCGAGAATTTGAATTATAATCCTACAAAAATGACAGCGCAACTCGAGTATTTTTGATCAGATAACAATGGAACATATTTTGTCGTTTGTTTACCTACGAGATGCATTTAGAGTTAAGAAAGCAGAGGAGTTATTACTTTTTCAATAGTATTTAACGCCCTTTTAAGTACTGAGACATGAAATTGCGGCTTTTAAGAAAAAAAAACTAGGTTTCATGATAAGAGAAATCAATATTGGAAACACATCTTCCTTTCCATTGTTGGATGCTATCTTAAGTGAAAACGAAATTCCTCTTCCTGTGAACTGTCAGTAAATATTAAGGAGCACCTTGGGAGTTTCATCTCAGATTTCAATGTATATTTCCTTGAAAACCTGAATTCAGAACATTGGATTAGAGATAATCCGTTTTCTATTGCTGACACCTTACCAGAAACCTTAGCTCCTTTATTCAATGCTCTCAGAAAAAGTTGTGAAATTTGTGTTATCATTTGTGACTGCTTACCTTTGTGAATGGATTTACTTCTCTAATTTACATAAAAAATAAGTACAGAAATAGTTGAATGTTGGTCCCGATTTAAAACTAAAATTAAGTCAGTTAACATTAAAGACTTGTATTTAGCTAAACAAGTACAGCCTTTACACTGAAACAAAAGTGTGAAATTAATTAAAACTGTAAAGTTAATAGCTTTTATTGGTTGGAAGTCTAAGTACTAAAGTGCTTGTATAAGGAATATATCTTATGTATTTATTTACTAAATTTATACTTAATCAAATTTATTTCAAGACCTTTCACAGAACAATCCATTGAAAAGGAATATATGTTCTCCTATAAATATCTAATTCCAAATACTACATACAAGAAATAACTAAATAAATCACTAGAATTGTCATAAATGTAGAGAAATGCTTATTTTGACCATTGAACCACAAAATCATGCATTTCCCTCGTAAAACTTGCTTACTGGTACATCTAATATCCTGCGTTGAATATAACGGTAGTCACTGGAAAAGATCGAGAACTCCTGCACGCCATTGCTCCGGGACCCTTTTCTAATCATTATTATTTCTCTTTCCTAATTAGTAGAGTATTTTTACATTGTTCCATATCTTGAATCACAATAATTATTTCTTCTATGTAATTTTGCATTTTATTAGAAACCAGATATAGAAAAGTGGAGCCAAGAAACAATGTAGGCAGCTTATAGCAGGAAAAAAGGGAAGTAACTCAGAGCTTTTGAAAACCCTGTCAGTACTAGAGACAGGCTCAAGTCAAGATTAATCAATTGTTCCGCAGTTTAGCAGGCAGCCTACCTTCAAAAGGTAACCAGAAGAGGAAATAAAGAGTCACGTTATGCTTATGGCAGTTAGATCAGAGTCAGCAATTGCTCAGAAACAATCAACAGCCCATACAGTAATCACTAACCTTTTTCGTTACGAGAGCCAACTTGCATAGTTCGTATCTAAAAAGAAAGCAACAGTGCATCATATTTACAGCAACTAGCTGAAGCAGAAAAGAAGAAATAAAAAAACAATGAATAAAGTAACGAAAAACCAAAGAAAAAAGCTGACAAAAAGATGATAGTGGAAAAAACTTGTCCTCTGAAAGCTCAACAGATGAGCTCAGTAAAATTTGAACTGCCTAATGAAAGTGGATTCCTGATGAAACAGGCTTTTGTCTGAAAGTTTGACCTATGTGTCGCGTTCAGGTTGAGCTCATTCAGCATGCAGCGAGGCAGAAAGGGCCAAAAGTTTTGTGTGTATTTCTGTGACGTGAAAGGATAGCAGTTTGTCATTTTTACATAAAGAAACTTTGTTACTGTGTTGGTTATAAACAGACATTTACAATGACGATTTAGCTATTTTTAACTTTGACAGGACAGGAAGTGTTCAAATATTTGAATCGCAATGTTTAAAGTTTAATTGACAACAGTCTCTTGTTTATGTTTACTCTATACCGCTCAAAATGTTTGGCATTGTACAGGATTGCCCCAATGTATAATAATGCCATACTTTGCATGCTTTTGTTAAAAGCTAAGCAGGAGGGAAGCAATGGAAATACAACAGCATGCAAACAACTTTAATAGAGATGGCGGATATCATCTAAGTAGCACATGGAAACCGGTTCTTAAAAACAACCAATTACCACCACACTTCCGCCGCTCACATATCGATCGTCTTCTAGAGCCAGACAGAGACGGATCAATGCTGTCGTCTTGTTAACAGTTATGTTATTCATCGTCCACTGAAGATGCCAACCAAAGTAGTTGGTGAAAGCTATGGTAGTAGTTTAAACCATGGACCACGGCAAAACAGCCCGGGAGATTTTAACTAACTGTTTTAACTATAACACCGGCCGTGAAAGCCTAAGAAGTACTTTGCAAGCTTTTGTTTTTAATTTTTTTACAAGAATGATTCAATAATGAAAACATTATATAATATATTTTATTATCATTTATTCATTTCATTTCTGTACCATTTAACTTAAAGGAAGGTATAGAATTGAAGCCCCGGAAGATACAAAAATGAAAAGATACCAAAAATTGTGAGCGCAAGAGAGCACCCATAAGTTCAAATATGTTGTAACTAATGCTAATAAAAACATAAAAATGTGGCAAAATTTTATTGAGCAAAATGAGTTTCATAATAATTAATCTAAAAATAAGAAAAAATGGGAGATATTTGATAATGAAAGCATAAAACTTGTAAAAGATTGTAACTTAATATTAATTTCTACCGAAACAAATATTGCCATTTTGTGAGAAATGACATTGAGGAAAATTAACAGATCAGGAAAGCAGATGGAATTTAACAGTTAGGCTGATATCAATGAAAAGTTATAAAGTTTACAACTATATGAGCTACTGCATTGGTTAATGATGAAACACTCTACAAGCATTTGAGATGCGAAATTCCGCAATGATAACTGCTAATAGGATTTACAGGAAAATGAATAATCATCTCGAATGGACGGAATACTAAAAAGTGTCTCGTCTAAGCGCGTGTTGCTGCAACAAAGCACAAACAGCAAAGACAGGCAATCGACCGAAAAAGAGAGAATGCAACAGGCAATAAGACACGTAAAAGAAAATAACAATTTTAACATTTTATTTCATCAGAGGTAATAAATGTTGTAGCATGAATGGGGTTATCTGTGATTCACGCAATTAATTATTTATTGGAACCCTTCGTTCGCTAATGTCCCGAATCACCGGATATATCAAAGACTTTTAGTAGGAAAGCACTATATTACATGGTTAAAATATTATAGCCATAGAGCATCAATAAACTCTGCAAATATTTAAAGTGTCACAATTATGAAAAATAAACACAGCACGGATCCTTACTGAGAGAAGCCAGTAGTGCAGGTAGCAGCTTATATTAGTTTGAGGAAGGCATTGTCAACAAGTGGTTGTGCATTTGTATGTTACTTAGTGTTTTCATTGTGTGTAAATTGTGTGCTAATATTCTTCGTTAGTTTCGTCACTAAATAAATGCAGTCTTGAAAGATGGGCATTTATATACGATAAATGTAAAACAGATTCTTGCAGAAGAAAGATAAGAAAATATCCTGACAATCGTGTTCCAGGTAGAGAAAGGGTTCACCAACTTGTTAAAAAGCTACGAGAGACAGCCTTTCAATGATTAAAAAACAAGTTTCGAATCGCCGTATTCTAACGGAAGAAAAGTAATATGAAATACAGGAATTTCCTAAGTAGGTGACTGCAATGTATTGCCGCCGAGGAGCATCATTTTAACACCCTTTCATCTTAAAGCACAGGTTAGTGCTTTTTATTATCAATTTTAAATACAGTACCATTTTATGCTTTCAGTAAAAATAAAAATACAAACTTTACGAGTAGTCAGTTTTTCACAGTAAGCAGCCGCGTTCAGACGGCCCGCAACTCAAGTAAACTCACTGTATAACACAAATATTAAAATGTACACGAGGGCATACCTTTTTACAATGTTTACATATTGCATCTGAGCATAAATTAGCAAAATTACTAAGCTCTATAAAGTTAATTAACAAAATCACTGTCTAAAATAGACGAGAGTAAAAGTATTCGCATCAGATCATCGACTTTAACAACACAGGTAAGCTGTTTTGCTATCTGTAACCACAACATCAAGCCTAATGCACCTAAGTCTTGTTTAATGGATTTGCCGTCTATAACAGCGTTTGCTTTCCAGAAAGAACAACCTTGGGGGGAAATGCCCTCACCTAGGTAATCCATACCTATTAGTGTCGAAGGCCAGCTCGTTGCAAGGGAAGGAGGGAAGAAACGTAGCCAATGATAAATTATTTCCCTGTAATGCAGCCTTTGCTATTGTGGCAGGGAAAAAAAGCACCCTGTCCAATGCTGCCATTTGAGTGATCGTGCCCAAGTTCGTAACAATTCATTCACTGCAGCATTTTCATAGTTTATTACACTTCTGGACCCTAACGAGATTTACCAGGTGAATATTCACCTGAGCTCAGTTTCAGGTATTGACATACACACGTCGGCCCAGGTTGTGCTCCCAGCTCAGTAGCAACGACGTATTCCTGCAAGCGGCTCGTTTCTCTATCAGTGGCGTAGCGCATATTCTTTTTGACCACGACATGACAATATAAGATGTTCCAACTTGTGACACTACTGTTTCATAAACCATCCGCATGGTTGTCTGAAATAAACAGAAAAAGCGGCGTTAGATTTATACAGGCTACAGACACCATACGAATGTCCATATATTTGTTAAAAGTGTGTATAGAATTGCTTCTGATTTACTTATTTTACTAATACCAGCTTAGAAAATCTGAGAACAAATCATTTGGCAGCGTTTGTTCAAATGATAAAAATTAATATATATATGTATATTTACAAACATACAAATTATATAATTTAAGAATAGTTATCTTATTTTTATTTTTCATATAAAATTACTTTTCTCGTTCGTTAGTTTCTTCTGTGTAATGCTCTTAACAGCGGGTTCAATCCCGGCCAGGGTCGATGGATTTTTGGGCGTAAAAATCCTAAGTAATCTTAATCTAATCTGAGCAAAATTTATCGGCCGTTTCACGCCCTGAATTGAATGGAACGCTGATGATCTGAGATGTTAAAGAGCGTCCGTAAATAAATCAAATCAACAATCTTAACAGTCACTATTTTCTGCAAGATATTTAAAAACTCTTCCCCTTTATAATGCCTTTCTTTCCTTTTTCTCTAACAGATCCTTGCATTATTTTGGAATGTGCCAGGGAAGTAAAGAAAGTAGGGACAATACTGTCACTCGTTCTCAGCAGGTCTAGAGAAAGGCATAGTTGTTCAACATATTCATCGTGACTTATGCATTAATGTATGAAACTCTCAAGTACTGGTGTAAACTAGAGGGAACGTGAGGGAATGCAATGTGGTCTCCGAAAAGCCTGTGGCAACGAAGCCTTACTATATAGGGCGGTGGGCCTCTGGGTGTCAGTTTTTCGACAAGGATGCGATAGTACGGAAACTGCAGTAGGGCGCATTTTCTCAGTCGCTTAGCTACAGTTGTTAAACGTCTTTCAGAGTGCGGCAGCGGCTGATAAATTTGGTAGGCATTACATTGAAGCAAAACTCTTCAATTCCAGAATGAAATATTTGCTACTTGTGAATGTTTCTATTACTTTCTTTCCAGCTCCTTTATATCTGAATGCATGAACGTTCTTCTAGTGGTTTGTTTGTAGTGAGATTTTCCGTGCCTCGCATTTACATCTCACGTACTTTAATTATTTTTAAATTTCTCAAAAAGCACTGCTTATTTATGGAAAAAGTGAGTCCTATTGCAGCAATGGACCTAAAAGAATAAATTACCCCACTTTTTATATAATTAGTTAAACAAGTACTCAATCTCTCTTGTTTGTCTCTTGTGTATTATTTCTGACTAAGATGCTCAAGCAAAAAGTGTGCAACATCTGGCGAAATGTGCTTCCTGAATGCCGTTACATTTATCATCTCCTTCTCTGCAGATAGAAAACTCTTGTGAGTGAGAAACACAGAGAAGTTTATATTTTTTAAAAATAACTGAGAGCACTTAGAGATTCTTAAGTCTTTGTTTAAAGCACTACAACTTCAAATCCTTTGTATCTGAAATACTTGTTAATACTTCAAGATGGTCATAGAGCTTCTTGATCAAATACTAAGCTTTAAACTTAAAAGGGCCGATTTCCCCCTTACGCCCATTATCAAAATTAATATTTATTTATCTTTATCATACATGATTCCGTAACGAAGTGATTATTTTTATTAGTTTATTAGCGACAGTGAAATTGGCTTCATTTCCATTATTTTCCTTTCTTCAAGGTTGCAGACATTCTGCGTTTATTAACCCTACAACACAACGAGAGAGCATCGTGGAGTTTAAGACCGCCACGGGGGCCGAGGTCGTTACGGCGCGGACTCGTGAGCGGGAGGTCTGGGGTTCGATTCCTGCTAGGACCGTCCTTCCTGACTGAGGTTTTTTCCAGGTTTTCCTCAATCCTCATAAATGGCAAATGTCGGAGAGGTACCTTAAACTTAGGCCTGGAACTTTTCCTTCTTTAAAAAATACTTTCCTAATATCTCATTTCGTTTCATGTATCATCGATGTGATGCCTCAGTAGTAAAAACGGGCGTTAAACACTACTCAATTCAAAAAAATGGAGTTTAAGTAAATAATTTATTTTTACAGGTTGACACAACTTTTGTGCACCAGTACTATAACAAATGGTTATTACTATTTATGTAACTATTGCATATATTGATTCATTTATGCACGAGTTAGTTAAAATAGGGCATGAGCCTTTACATATTCTTTCCCAGCAATTATTTTATATTACCATAACGTAAAGCAGAAATTGATAATCGATTTAGGGTTTGAAATCAATTAAAAGCATGTACCTGTTTTGTAATAAACATAACTCGTTGGCCGTTGGTTACTAAGTTTTATTCATGCAGTACACTTCTTCCCATTTTACTATGAGTTTTCAGAATATCGTGTTTAAATACCATTAAATAAGAAGAGAAATAAATAAATAAACGTGTTACTGTTAATGCAAGAATTACAGCCCAGGAAACAAATGTATAAAGTAAGAAACCTGCAATTTTCGTCTCAGTTTTAACATGAATGAACTTTATTTACCAGATGAGTTCGCGATGTAGTAAAAGTAGGAACTTATAGCTTTTTATCTGCAAAGTCAAACCTGTTAAGTGATAGTAAGTTATGTATCTTTTATCAAGTGGTGGGAGAGCAAAGAAAATTTTCATAAATTTTAGCATAAAGAAGTTAAAAATATTGTTCAATTGAATAATGACTATATACATATATATAAAACACTATTAACAATGTAACAAATTAAACGTAATTATAAAATAGATAAGGATAAAGCAATTAGATAAAGTCACACTAGTAATCGCTATATTTCGAACTATTAGAGTTCTTCTAAGACAAGAAGACAAGTGAAGGTGATAAAGTAAATATTGAGTATCGAAGATAACGTTATGCATGGAAACAGAAACTAGAAATGAGAGTGTGGGGGAAAAAAATTATACCTAAGATTTAAACCGCGTGGTATACGCGCTTTATGTAAAAATGTGGCAGCACACACTCTCATTTCTAGTTTCATCTGTTTCCGTGCATAACCTCAATACTCAATATTTACTTTTATCACCTTCACTTGTCTTCTTGCCATAGAAGAACTCAATGCGTTCGAAATATAGCGATTTCAAGTGTGACTTTATATATTAGTAATGGATGTAAAGTCCCGTATTTTTGGTATACCAGAATTATAAAATCTTTATTGAAACTTTCTTATGGGTAAGTAGCATAAGCAGGCTTATACTTTAAACTTATCTAAATTAAAAACAGAGTGAATATAAAAGTTATTAGGAAATGAAGCTATTAACCCACCCATACTCCAAAAAAGTGCGTTGATTTTTATAGCTGAGATCCGACCAAGAAGAAGAAAATGGCGCCATAGTGTGCTGAGTCATGGTTGTACAAAACAACGTAATACACTACAATGTAGTACCATATAAATATGTGCAACAATATGCACAAAATGGAATTCAAATCACACACTAACCTAAAACTAATCTCGAGTGAAGTATAAATTGGTCGCGCATGTATTAATGGTAAAATTATATAACGGTTGTTAACTCTGGAAGATAAACTTGTAGAATTTTGCTATATTAATAACTTGCCGTCTTAGTATGAAGGTTGCATGGAACAACAAACTTATTTTAGATAAGTTAGTTAGAAAGTAAGATTAAAAATTGCGCATGTTCGGCAAATCTACAAGGTACAGTAGTTGCACGAATCGCCGTTGTAACAATTGCGTTATTAAATTGCTTTCATTACTAAAATGCCGCCATTAACTGAATATTATGCTACGATAAAATTAAGGAAACAATTAAAAAATAAAAGCAATCATTCATCTTCATTGCAGAATAAATAAATGCAGAATTGACAAAACTTTGGTAAGGACCCGTGGTCTGATGGTAGCGTTTGAAACTACTAATCCGAAGGTCCTAGACTTGAATTCCGGTCGGGTCAAGCTGTCTGGTTTTTTTCGGGGATTCCCTACCCTGTAAAAATGAATGCCAGACAGTTTCAAGGCATCAAGGGCTTCGAGGTCTTTTGTGCCGTCGTTAATTAATTTCATTTCATAAGACTAATGCAGTCGAAGCGACGACAAATAAAACATTATAAATGAATAAGTTAATATTAGCTACCAAATTAGTTATTAAGATTTGATAGTACTAACCTGTTGTGAAAAATATGTCATCACTAATTATAGAAATATGCTTAATATTTGTACTGTTTATGCAATTTATGAATCTGTTGTGATTCTTGTGATAAAAGTCATAGATAAACTATAAACTATCTAAATCGATACAATAACGTCGTAAGTATATTTAAAGAGGGCATTGACTTCAGGCTAAGCCATAAGAAAATCGATATTAATATTAATTTTATGTTATTATATCGTTTTAGAATTCTAATACACAAAAAATAACGTGTGAAATTTGTTTAAATTATACAATTATTGCATTTGTAAAACTTACGAAATTGCTTCACCCGTTTTTTAAACATTTACACATGCAATAAAGGATATTTATTATAAATATCAAATTATTTTATACTTATATTGTTCTAATTAATGTTTTTGCAGTGATCTTTGACATTAATTTTTAATTTTTTGTTACCTAGAAAAATATAAAGTTGTCCTTTAATCACTATAAACTTTTCCATAAAACATCTAGGTTATGTTATAATATAACATTATTTCCAATACTTCACGAATTTACTCTCCATTATTCCATCCACATATAAAGCCATTGCAAAAAAATCAATTTTTAATCTCATTAAATACTGTAAGCTAAAACAAAATAAAATTTACAACAAATATCAAAAATAAATTTTATGTGCCATATCCTCCCTATTCATGTCATACTATGAGGAGTTAATCACTCGCACAAAAAATGTCAGGCAGGTTTAGGGTTGCCTATTGCCCAGAACCTTTTGCCCGCCCGACTTCAAAATGTCCAGAAATTTATTTCAACTATTTGAATGAGATAGGTAAAATAGAACGCAACTAATAATAAGAAAAGCAATAGTACTAACAGATACCATCGTGCGCATAAATGGAAAAAAAAAAAAAAGTTTTGTATCGGGAACCATCCTGACATCTATGGTGATTATGTTAAATGGTGATTCTTCCCAAAATGGGAGTTTATGTTTTATTATTTCAATATGATTGACGCAAGCGAAGCAATATTTCCAGTCCTGTCGATGTTTTACAATATCTACCGAAATGTATTTATTCATTAATTTAATTTGTAGACATGAATAACAGGCTTACATAATTTACATGCATAAAAATTAACTGCACTGAAGTGAACTAGAACCTCGTGCTTTTGTAGTCAAAACAATTAAAAGGTAAATATTTAAACAACGACAAAAACACAAAACAATGACATTAAAACAAAACACCAACGCTGAAAATACATTACAATGTTTACAATTTCTAGATTTTGTAGCGCTCGTAATTTTAGTATTTTTTAAGAACCATCATATTTGTTGCTTAAAGAGTATAACATTATTTATTATTGTCTCCAAATAAGTATTGGCAACAATAAATTAAAATAAGTGATTGGAAGAACGAAACAAGTTCCATTCTCCTGCTAAGTGAGTTGTGACATGTTTGCATGGAAATATTGCGGTATAAATATTGCTTAAGCTAAGTTTTGGGGAAAATATAGGTTAAGAAGAATTTACGTTAGTGATAGTTGGTTGCCACTTAAGTACAAATTTCTAGAAACAAGTCTTGTGCTTTAACCTGATTGGTGGTTGGGAGTTCGCCCACCTATATAGCAAGTCGTGGGGACCCTATGAGTACCGGAGTTGTAAACAGATCATTAGAAGATGCGTAAACAAAGCGAATTCCTCGTTGAGTTGAATAACCTTTACTAAGTTATGCAACTCGGCCTTATTAATTAATGAAACGAAATAAGTTATGGTACTACTGTGAGGTGTTAGGGGAAAAAAATTAGAATTCTTGCATACTATAAGTACTATAAAAGAGGAACCACTTTTTTTTATAATTATCATAATTATTATTGGGACTAAATAACAAAAATTACCGGTATATTATTAATTAAACGAAAAATATATGATAAGTGATAAAGTTACACTGTGTGAGTATTTTTAAACAATTTTAAATGAAACCATGTATATGAACTGAGCCCTGAGACCTTTACATCCTTACATTCACTAAAACAGAGAGAAATAACAGAAAGTTTCGATTATTTGCCGTATTTAAGATGATGTTCATATGTTTCAATAAAAAAAAAACACTATTCAGAAACAATTACAATGCACAAATAAAATAAAAACAATGGAAGCTACATTAGCTACATTTTAGATTTTCGTTGACTTTGAAATTTAATTTAAATGTTAATGCAGTAAAAACACATAACGAAAACGTTTTCTGAAGGTTATTTAAGAGCTCTCTTACATAGAAAATAATTTTCACACATGTTAAGATTAATATTTAATGTTTACTATGTTTACGGCGATGCTTTTATTAAATGTAAAACATATGCATCATTATAAATACAGTTTATATGCTGAATTAATTTGTCCTTTTATTTTGAAACTATACCGCCCGGGTGGCCGAGGTCGTTAAGGCACGGACTCGTGAGCGGAAGGTCTGCGGTTCGAATCCCGCCAGGACCGTCCTCCCTGACTGGGGTTTTTTCCAGGTTTTCCTCAGTCTTCATAACTGGCAAATGCCGGGGAGGTACCTAAACCTAGGCCTGGAACGCTTCCTTCCTTAAAAAAAATATCCTTTCCCAATTTATCATTTCATCTCATGTATCATCAGTGTACACCGCCTGTGGTGCCTCAGTAGTGAAAACGGGCGTTAAACACTACTCAAAAAAAAAAAAAAAAAAAAAAAAAAAAAATTAAAACTATAAAAGAAATTAAACGCAAGAGCACTTTTTAAATCTTGGTTTTCAAGTATACATTTACTCTTAACGATCTAAATTTCATAATTTTCATAATTATTTTATTTAAATGGTATTTAGGAAAATTTTTGCGAAGAAACAAATATTGATGGCGCTAGAACGATTTTTATATTTTGAGTTTCAGATAAACCCCGACACTAATGCCCCGATTTTAAGAAACTATTTTTCTTTTTTTATTTAAATGTTACACAAGGAGTTGAAAAAAAAAACAAATATTATTGCCGCTATAGCGCTTTTTAAATTCTGAATAACTCCTACCCTCTGTTAAGTCTGATTTCACTTATTCCCAGAAAGTATTTTTCTTATTTGATTACAATGTCCAACTTTGGGGAAAAAAACGAATATTGGGGCTGCTAGAGCGATTTTTAAATTTTAGTTTTCAGATAAATTCTCCCTGATTTTCAGAAAATATATTTTTTTTATTTAAATGGTATATACAGAGTTTTGTTGCGAAAAAACAAATATTAAAGTCGCTAGAGAGATTTTTACATTTTGGGTTTCATATAAACTTCCCTCCTAATAATTCTATTTCACTGATTTTTCGAAAAAAAAGTTTTGGGGGGATTTTATTTTAACGGTATATATCGAGTTTCCTTTATTTATTATTTTTTTTTTTTAATTGGGACCACTAGAGCGATTTTAAAATTTTGCTTTAACCCCCACTCGTTTTTTTCAGGTATATCCCCCTCCTAATGGCCCGAATGCCCCTATTTTCCAAATATACTTTTATCATTTTTAAAAGAAATTTACTAAATTTCGTTGGGAATAAACAAAAATTGCGGCCACTAGTAGGTTTTTCATTTTTTAAAAAAAGCTTCGCTTTAGGTTAACCCCCACCCCCAATGGTCAATTTTGCTGATTAACCAACTTGATGAATCGTTTATTAATTCATAGTTATGGGCCGAGTTTCGTTGAGGAAAAAACAAAAATTGCGACCGCTGAAGCGTTAACGGAAACACAAATACACACACATAAAATTTTTAATTATTTTTTCCTTTCATTGTAGGTGCCTAGTAGGTACAATCGCTGAAAAATTGGATATATTATTAAAAAATCGTTCCATGGGCACAACTGCAATTTATATTCCTTCGGAATTCGCTACAATCAAACGGGACGTATTGTGTGTCACAATTTCCTTTCTCGAACATGGAACTATATAAGACAGATCAGGTATGTAGAAATTGTAACACTCACCCTTTGAGAACCTGCAAGAACCTATCTTACGTGATTTAATAAAAAACAAAAGTTTTGATTTAAAAATGCCCTACTTATATCCAAGCTAATAGTTCTTATTTAGATGAATATCGTAAGACTATGTTTGCATATCAAAATGTCTTAAAACTTAATATTTGAGAGACAAAATAAGTAAAATAATAATATACTTTTTTCCTCATCAATAATGATTTTTAAATACTGTATCAGTTCGTTACATTATGATAACGTTGCTACGTGACAGGTAAATCAACAATGAACAAATGAAACCAATATTATCGTATGATGTTCTGTAAACAGATGTGACTCATATTATGTTATGCTAGCGTTGCTACAACAAAATGGAGCCAATATTATCGTTTGAACAGCGGAAAGCACTTTTGAAATGGTATTGGAAAACCGAGAATGTCGTTGAAGTTCAAAGACTTGCAATGAAGACATGTATACAGAACAGAACCGCCAAGCGAGTAACAATTGCATACATTCAAGACAATTTTGAGACTCATGGTACGGTATTCGATGTTCACAAGAGCAAACATGGGAGACCTCGCACAGCAACAAGCCCCGCACACTGGATCCAAGGCACTGGATAGGACGAAGAGGTCCGATTAAGTTTCCACCGCGTTCTCCGGATCTAACTCTGTTGAACTTCTACCTAACCCTTAAGCATGTTTTAAACCGTAGAAAACCAGCTACACTGGCAGACTTCGGGAAGAAATTGAAAAGGCATGTGCTGCAATAGTTGAGGACATTTTAGCAAACGTTGCTCAATCAGTAGTTCAACGTACTCAGAAGTGTATCGAAGCCGATGGTGGTCATTTTGAGCAGGTGCTGTAACTGCAAAAGTCTAAGGTGATTAGGCGCTTATCATTTTCTGTTTATGTGAATTCAGTTTTGCTTTCTTTGCTTGAAGTGTGTATACATTATTTGGCACCCTCTGTATATGTTACTGCTTCAATTGTCGAAGAACACGGACCATAAATCCAGAAGGTATGAAGTCAAACGGGGAAAAAAAAAAAAAAAAAAAATGTTTCCGTAAGTAAGGTTAAGAAGACACCGAAAAGATGATTGTGGTTTATATCCAGATGAATGGCATAAAAAGTTCAAGTGGATAGAGTGGCTACGAAAATCGAATATGGATGAGGTTATAGCTCTCTTAAGTTCACTGTAATCAAATATGTAGTATAAAGTATGAGTAAACATGGTAAATAAAACACAAAGTAGCAGGAACATGTATTAGATAAAAGAAAAATCTTTCACATTTTTTACTCGAAAGAGTCTGGCCTTGTCATCTAACAGAAGTAGCCTCTATGTATCATAATGCTATACGTTATGCGAGGTACAAAACAGAAGATTTTGGAAACATGTTGCTTCGAAAACCTTCAATTGCCTAGAGGGTGTCCTGTGGAAAAGCTAAATCCTCTGCAATTGATGAACATTATAAAAATAATAAGGAAATTACAGCAAACTGAATGTTTTAGTTATAAGAGTGCAGCGTCAAATGCAGGCAACAAAAAGTTTTTCCCTCTCGATTTGCAATACTTCGCAGTGTAGATAGGAATTAAACATAGTTTATATTACTTTATTAAAAGCTGAAACGAAAGTAGTGCCGACAATACAAAAAAAAAAAAAAATCAGGGAAATATTGACAGAATGTGCCGTGAATAGACCGAATGTCATCCAGGTATTCAGTTGATAATGCTTCAGTAAATTAAACTAGAAATATGTCTGTTAATCAGAAATGCAGGAAAATTGAAACTGTCATATTTTGAACAACTGCATTAAGATCTCTGAGTAATAGTGTGGAAAATTTCACCATCAAGACCTATAATGGGTTTATTTTCCTCAAGAAAGAAAATGCACAGCTACAAGACCTCTTTGAATTTACGGATATGAAATACAGAGGACTTACGGCATGTATCAACACATCTGCTATATTTATATCCTGCTACTGAGCGGCTTATAAGGGACTGGATGTAATTCAGTCACACTTCGTATCCAAATGTCCAAATACGATATGGAATGGAATCAAGGATGATAAAAAATTTCTTGCTAATCTTCTACTAGGATATTATCTGTTGTGCAACGAAACTTTACAGTATGATGTCTAAATTGCGAGCTAAGGTGAGCTGAACTGACGCACAAGTAACGTGACAAGTTCTTCAGGATCGCTGCAAGGAAGATCCTGAAAGAAGTGAAATCAAGTAAGCGTCAGGTGTTAGATCATGACATGTCTTTCTTCGAAAGAGAATGTGAAATGTTTACTCTGTGAGACGAAGACAAAGTACCTGCTAACCATTAAATGTGCATGTCCATAATAATGAAGAAATTGTCTCTGTCTTCTCGTTTGACAGCGCATTTGGGATGCTCACGCCTGTACATGTTCGTTCTATGATCCGTTGATCTCATATTTGTTTCGCTGTGGAAACATTTCGTCCAATATGAACAACAATTTTTCAGAATATGCAACCCTCTTGGTATGCCGCAATTCTTCCTTGATCAAATTAAGACACTTGCTGGTATTGATGTTGCATTTACGAAGAGTCATGCTCACTCCTAAGGAATTGTGGGTTCCGTTTAACGCGTCTCTTATATGGACGTTGCAATTTTAGTGGCCAGCAGTGTATTTGATGAACTGCGCATGTTAAGTGTGTGGGACATATACTTTTTAGACAAAAATCGGATTGTATTCTTTCGAAAATTATCATCATGCTGTGATTTACTGAACTTAGTATCATTTTTAATTCCAGAGTTTTCAGTTTCTTGGGTCATGTTTTGACAGATGACAGAAACAAACTTTTGCCAGTCTGATCAAGTCAAAGCTAATTTTGGAGTACCGTGTTTTGAATTATCCAATACCTTAAGGATTGTCCTGATTTCATTTTGACAACAAAAAGTCAACAGAAATAATGTTCAAGAGAAGCTAAAAAAACATTGTTAAAAAGCAAAATTGTACAGTGAAACTTCTGTTGTTTTGAGTGCGATTTTCTTTGAAGGCTATTTTATATCAGGACTCAGGGGCTCTGGGATGTTTTCGTAAAATGCATAACCAATGCTGGTAAATATCGTTAAATAAGCTAAATTTAATTTCATAATATTTTTGTGGAATGGCATGAAATATATTTACAAGCTAAGTGTACTTTCTAAATATTCTTGAGGGGAAAGAATTCTGTGCTCATTATTTGGGACAAACTCATTTTGTCCTCCGCGATCTCTTGAATTATACTTTAGAGCATAATAACTAAAGGCATGTTTACTGCAGTGCGATGATGTTTATATAGCATTATTTCACAAATACCGTATATTTGCTAACCATATAAATCTTAAAAAAAGAAACACACTGAGCTCCACAGCTCAAAAACAGAAGATAGGTGGTCAGCTATAGGCCCCAGCTGCCTTAACTTCCTTTGTGGTATTTATATAAAAGCAAAGTTCCATAGCATATTTAATGAGCCTGATCCGTTCCATGAAAGCCGCTGTTCAGATGTCTGACTACCTCATACGGAAGAATTAATGTTAGCTGCAGAAAATTGATCTGCAAGTTTTAATCAGAAGTGTGTATCTGCAAACATCGAACAAGGTCATTAAACATACAGAATCGATGAACATTTACAGACTTTTCGAGAAATAGCTTTCAAATTACATGCTTGTTTCTGACGAAAGTGTTTATGAGTAATAAAGCATTTTGCACACATTGCGCTAAACAAGGAAGGCTGGAAAACAGATTTCAATGGAACTAATCGATCATTAATACCGCGAATAACAGTTTGTGTTCCACTGCTCACTTGTTATCCGGAACTGCTCCCTAAGGAACAGCAGTCAAATATGTCTGAACGTTCATTTCAACAGTGAAGCATCTGGCGGGCTTCCGCAGCGATCTTCTATTATGAGCTCTTGCCAAAGAGAAACGTTCACCGGATCTACTGTACTGGCTCCAAAACATGACGACCTCTTTTCCTGGCTCTGTAAACCCACACACTGCCCAGCCACTAAACCACTTAGCAGGAATACGACAGATCCCAACAGTGCCTGACCCACATCTAGAGGTGATGATATTTCGCAATAGCACGATGACATGCGAAATTAACTATACTAAAATACGACATAAATGCGAAATCGACAATTATTTTTTTCATATAAATCTTTTTTCTTCTTCTTCTGGAAACTTCAAGTGAACAGTTTGTACATCCTTGGAATCTTTATGACGTAAATGACCACACCGTTTTGGAATGCGGAAAGTAACCCCACCTACGAAGTGTATATCCTTCAAAAATTTACCGAGTTTTGTTATCTTTCATTCCCTTCTCGTAAGTCAAGGCAACAAGTGTTAAAATGGTGAGGTCGGAAATATCGATAAAACAACGAGATAAACAAGATGTCATTGATGTTGAACTTTTAGTGTGTAAATCGTGCAATCAGCGCCTGGATTGCCAAAAGGACGTTTTGGACAAGCATATCAAAAGTCGGGAACATGTCAGTGCAAAAGATGATTAAAAAATAAATCAGACGAGAAACAACGTGAAGTAACGGGCAAACTACCATACAAATGATGCAGATGAAGTGAAAAGTGCCAAATCTGGAAAAATGTTTTGTTCAAGACACAGTGAAGATGTTTTTAGAGTCTAATATCAATCTTCACAAAGTACCACTGAACTTTTCGGCAGTACTTGTTTAATTTTATCTGATTCTTAAAAACCAAACGAGAACCATAAATTTAACATCATTTCCGCATTTATACTTTAGCAAAGACATTAAACAATTAAATAAACAATTAAATGAGGGATATAAAATAATACAAAATCATATTACGTGTTCAATATTAAAATTATTAATTAACGACAATTTTATTTCACATTAATATTATTTCTAGGCATACTTGATTATCAGAATTAAATCAAATATGTTTTTCTTTAAAATGCTAAATTTCAAATACATAAACGTTACAAAATGCTAAGTTTCTGACTTTAAAATGTTAAAAATCACCATCCTTATATAAAGAAGTTATAAGGGCTTCAAGAAATCATCATTCTATGACAATGGCTTCAAGAATTGATTATGTATCTTGTATAAACCTGGGGAAGGGGGATATCAACCAAAGTGTATGCGAGAAGTATTACAGTCGGTAAGCAATTAATGTCTTTTCCTTACACTAGAGATCTTTCAAAAGATTTTTTTTTCCTTTCCCCGCAGAATTATAGTAATAAGCAACCATGTATTGCTGCTGCAAATCAATGTCTCGGTAAGCTTGTGGAGTATTTTTACCGAGCTAAGTCCCTTACAGATAACCTCAAATACAGGTATTAGGTGCGAGATAGTCTTCTATAGACTTTTATTTGTGCATCAACAATAGGTAAAGGAAATTAAACGTTGACATGTTTAGGGATAGCGCAAGCCAGAAACCTTGCCTCTGATTTTATTAACTGAAGCAGGTAACATTGGAGTGCTATAAACATCTTAGAGCACTGAATGGTAAAAAATGTAATTTCTAGTTTGGGTGCCTCGTATAAAAAAATGCTTTTACTATGAGCAATCTAAAAGCAATGTTTCATTTTTAACAGGACAATTTAATGCTGTTTCTACAGTCTTGTTTATGTTTATAAACTGTTTGAAAAACGTCTATATTGATGCACGTACGCTGGCTGACTGCAAGGTAAGCCGAAAGCTTCTCAAAAGGCGATTTGAGTATACGCAGTACATATTCAAAACACTGCACACGAGTAACTTCAAAACCTAAATAAAATATACTTCGAATTAACACCCAATTTCTTTAATCTTTGCTTTCAGGTAAGTGCAGGGCTCCCACTGAATCTTCCGGATTTATGTGTTCATACAGAATTTTAAAACAATTACTAGCGTACTGCTCTATATGCTGATATTCAACATTTGAAAACCACACTAGTATAGTATAGATGTTTTGAAATTTTCCGCACTTTGCTCTAATCAAACTCGGGAATGGCAGGTGCTACGCCACTGTCTGGAACTGCCAACCAAACCTCACGCAAGGCCCCGCATATCATTATGGCACACGCTGACCTACGGCTGATAAGCAATTCCCCCTCTCTACTCTGCTTTCGTTTTCTTGTGCAACTTAGCCGGCTGGTACAAAGTCCGATAAATTCACGTGACCTCGACCAAAGCAAGTACCTTATGCTGAACGCTAGAGATATCTATTTAGCTCTTTTAGCGCGTTTGCTTTTTCACGGAACTCCCCGACGTGTAATTTCTGCATCAAGAAAGGTACCTGTATTTTGAAGCATTCCTTGTGGTACATGCATTTTAAACCGAGGCTATTATAGATGCACACTTTCGAAACAAAATGCTTTTGGGCGCCTCACGACCTGTGTGTGTTTAGACACCTATTAGAAAATATATATTTAATCCTATATAGCTTCTACACACTACATATCAGTGCAACGCAGTATCAAAAATAATAAATCTACTGCTCGATGTGTGAAATATTGCGCGTTTGTGGATACTATTGCGCAACATTGCCTAAGTTCCACTGAATATTCCAAATTGAAGTAAGTGTTCAACCTTAAAGTGAACGGAAATTAAATGTGTGCTAAAAGTTTTTCTTTATAAAACTGAGAAGAGACCATTAATACCTTAAATGAAAAAGTATCTAAACTAAATTTCTTCAGGACATTCTCGCTACGTATTTCATAATATTGCACAACCAGGTTCCATTCCCTCTTTATGTCACGATTAGCATTATAGACGCCTTATGCAACCTTAGCGTTTTATTACTATCTCAGACAGGGTGATGGCTTTTTAATAGTTACGGTAGTGTTAGAAAATTCAGTTTTATCAGTAGTGTGTTATATATAATTTACTTTTAAAACCGTGCTGAAAGTAAATAAAAGTTTTGCTATAATTTATCTACTTTTCAAAATGGATTATTTTGTCTTCTTCTAATTCAAGGATTGAGTTTTAGCCCGTTGCGAAACCAAAGTATTTCACAGGTACTATAGTGTCCATTATTTTCTCAATTGTTTTATCATCTACCTATAACAATGAAACCTATAGAACAAAAGATTTTCCATGACAGTCGATTAGGTGATATCCTTCCAGCTTGGCTGTATATAATTCATTTCTATTAATTTCTGGGTTTTTTTCACTAGTTATTTTCATGCTCAGTTCTAATATTCTGACCTTTAGCCTCTCAGACTGAACCTCAAGAGTGAACTCAGCAATCTCATTTTTGCTGCATCTATTCTTCTCATGCCTTAATACGCAAAATCAAAAAGTCAAGAATTTATATTTATTTTCTGTGGTTATTTACTTCTGCTTTAAAACAGTGAAGTGTCACACGAAAGAACAAACATAACTTGTGAAACTAAGAGAACTGTTCAATTAAGAATGGCTAACGTTCTTTGACAATATATCTTTACTCATCCTCATTTTTTGATGATCTTTCTCATAACTGTCCCAGCGTTTTTGCCAGTCTTCAAAAACATGCTGAAATCCATTTTTGACAGGTCCTTCAGAATTGCCTACGCAGTCTTCATCACTGCTTCTAATGGTGGAAAATACCTCCCACGAATTGATTCTTTAAATTGGGTAAAAGGAAAAGTCGCACGAGGCCAAATCTGGACTATAGGGAGGGTGAGGGATCCGCGATATGAGGTCGTGCAATATCGTAGTGCACCATCCAGCCTGTTGCAAGAAATTATTATTATTATTATTATTATTATTATTATTATTATTATTATTTCTGCGTGAGATAATTACAGTTTTCAAGACATCTCTATAGTATTGCCCAGTTAATAGTTTTGTGTCCAGGTACCATACGCTCGTAAATTATTTCTTGAATATCGACATATAAGAAGACCATAACTTTCCCAACAGGAGCAACCACTTTTTATTTATTTATTTTTTTTTTGTTAGTGTTGAGGGAGATTTTGTCAAAGAGCTCTGTTGTTTGACTCAGATGTAGCAAAGTTTCATCAGCAGAGATTATCTTTGAAAGAAACTCCGCATCATCCTGTAACATCTTCAAATGCATGTAAACCTCAGCGCGGGAACGTCCTTTTGTTCAGGAATGAGCAGTCTTGGAACCCACCGGGCACAAACACGTCTCGTGTGCAACTTTTCAGTTACCAATCTGCGAGTGGCACCCATTGAAACTTTCAGAATTTTTCAGTGTTCTTTGTTATTCGCCGATCCTCTCTCACAATGACAGCAGCGGCGTTAATTTTTTTTTATCGTTAGAGCACAAATGAGAGAGTCGGGTCCACCTTCCTTTACAATTTCTTGCCTCCACTCTTTAAGCATTTGAACCATCTTCCAGCTGTGCTATAGGGAAGAACAAACTCTTGCCGCCTGTAACATTTCATAGGTTGAAGATCTGTTGAGACGAAAGCAGAATTTCAGAGCAGCGTACTGTTCGTTGCGTGTTACCTCCATTGCTGTAGGCGGGACTGAAAATGTCTCAACTTGCGCACCTCTCACAGGTGAGAACCGGAAGTGACAATGAAACTAATACCAACTGTGCAATACGCATTAAGCTAACAAAATATTGTACTGCTTTCTGCATAACAATCATACACTAGATTTTTAGAGTCAAAACAAATATTACAAAGGAAATGACTGATAAGTCCTGGTAATTCGCGTAAGATTGATTGATTGATTGATTTATGGACGCTCTTTAACATCTCAGGTCATCAGCGTCCCATTCAATTCAGAGCATGAAACAGTCGACAAATTTTGCTCAGAGGCCTCTTCTTTCAGTCTTGAGGTTCTTTTTCGTGCCGTAAATGTACGACACGGGACCCACGGCTTTACTTCCCTTCCGAAGGAAGCCATACTTAGGATTTTTACGCTCGAAAAAATCCATCGGTCCTGACCGGGTTCGAACCTGCGATTTGGGTTTAGGAGGCATGTATGGTAACCACTAATTCGCGTAAGTCCTTATATTAATTATACTATAGAAATACAAGTAATATTTATTTTATATGCATACCTTTTCAATATATTTTAAGATGTAAATAAATAATAATATATTATTTAAGCATTTTTTACACCTGAAAATAATTAAAACTGCTTTAAAAACTCACTTTTAGAGGCACTATTATCAATAATGTAGTTAGTCACAACGACCATAAAAACAATGAATTCACCAATATCGCGTACGAAACAGTAAAATATTAGCTTCTTCGTTGTATTCTTTACAGCTAACAGATTATTTCACAGTTTATCTAGAACTTGTCACATTTTCCCTCTGTATTCCCTTTCTAAACATTCAAATTTCTCTGGAATAATGTTTTATTGTGTACAGTTAACCATATACGACTATGCTACTTGAGCTACTGAATGACATCAACACTGCACATTCCTAAACAAAAGGTCGTTAAGGCGCGGACTCGTTACCAGGAGGTCTGGATTCGATTCCAACCAGGAGCGTACTCCCTAGCTAAGGTTTTTACCACGTTTTCTTCAGCCCTCATAAATGGCAAACGCCAGGAGGTACCCTGAACCTACGTCTGAAATGCTTTCTTCCTTTAAAAAAAAAATCTTTCCCAGTTTATCATCAGTATGCATGGCCTTTGATGTTTCAGTAATTAAAACGAGTGTGAAACACAATGAAAAAATGTCTATGCCTTTTGTTTTATTGGTAGAAACTTTTATGTTATAAGATTTTTTAATGGTATTTAACACCAGTTTTTAATATTGAGGCACCACAGGCCGTGAACACTGATGATACATGAGATGAAATGATAAATTGGGTAATGATTATTTTAAGGAAGGGAACGTTCAAGGTTACGTTTAGAGTACCTACCCGGCATTTGCCATTTATGAGGACTGAGGCAAACCTGGAAAAAAACCTGTCATGGATAACGGTCCTGTTGGGATTCGAACCCCAGACCTCCGCTCACGAGTCCGCACTTAACGTCCTCGGCCACCCGTGGCTGTATGTTATAAAATTGTATAATATTAGTTTTCGCAATGTTGGTGAACAAAAAATGAATGAGGCCTTGAAGGAAGTACAGATGTGGAATTGGTGCTTCCAGAAAAACCCAAGAAATGTCTCAGTTAGTAGGCCATCAGTCAATCTACGGCAAGTCCTATTCCCTATATGGAGATGGCAAGGGCGAATTCCCTGCACCTTAAAACACGGACGTTTTCGGCTAAAGTATAATAGCTCTGACAGAAAAATTCCTGGCCCTGCAGGCTAGGGTTTGTGAAATCAGACCTCCCCCTCTTCGCCAAAATTTAACAAATGTTTGCGTTTACGGTGCAATGGTGTTACATATTTCGGGTCATCTAATTGTCTGATGATCGGTGCGGTGGTGGGGACTGCATCGGCCGATAAGCCATCATTCAAGGCTAGTAGAGCTACACTAAATTAGGGTGGGCGGGGTAATACATTTATCAACGGTAAAAACACTAGAGTAACATTCTAATGCATTTAAAAAGTTATTATTCAACTATATCACGCAATGGGATGTTAGAATTGCTTGCCTTTATTTTTCACAAACTTCTGTCATTTACTTTTGAAATTATCTATCATCTAATTATTATCATTATCTATCTCTATTCCCAATGAATCGTAATATGACTTGGATCTCTATTAAGTGGAAATCTTTCTCCAAATAATCTCTTTCAGCACTAGTAGATTCGTATGGACAGACGAGACACAAGTAAATACTCTTTGTAGAACAGAATAATTAGAACTACTGCCATTTAATATTATTAGCACACTTTATTGTAGGACTACGAATGTGTTGTTCCCTCCCCTGTTCAAATACATTTAGAACGTGAGCCTCAAGACCAACGTAGTAGTTCGCTAAATTTCGCCCGCCTACCTTGAGCGATGGATTATCGGCCAATGCAGTCCCCTCTGCCCATCATGATTTCATTTTTACGACAGCAAAAATATCGCTTGATAAGCATTGACATTTGAAACACTGCCACTTAAATGGGAGTTAAGGATCTCTCAAGTAATTCTCTCCCTATTTTATAAAGAAAATTTTATAGGATTCCTAGCAACTGTGGAGGATTTCCAAACTGACTTCCTGAACAGCCTGTTATTCATGTTTATAATCACTAAATTCCATTTTGTAAGGTCTTCCAAATTTAGTTACTATTAGAGCATAGTAACAATTATTGAAACGATCGCCCCCATCGTAAAGTGTTAGCATTTGCGACTACAATAGTGCGGTCATGGGTTTAATTCCATCAGTTTCAAACTGTCTTGGTAAGGTTTCTTTAGAGGTTTTTCTTACTCTGAGAACACGAATGCCAGATGACTAAGATGCCAAGGACTTCGAGTTTATTTGTACCATTATTGTTTCATTTCATTCAACCTTACAGATTTGCATCTATAGTATTCAGTCCACAATCTACAGACATCACAAAAGATAAATGCAGTCAAAGCGACAATTAATAAAACAAAAACAAAAAGTTATTAAAGCATCAGACAAAATATGCTTACTAAATAGCGTAAATATTGCATTAAAAATGCATAGCAATCTATTTAATCCATAGCCTACGATTAACGGTGTCATTTTTGTTAAGAAAAGCACAAGAGTGAATAAAACATAAGTACGGTAAATGTAAATTAAACTAACAAAACCCTCTAATAGCATTCAATACGTTTATCCTGGATCAAGGGTGATGCAGAATTTGAAAGGAATGAAAGGGCGGATGATATTGCAAAGCACACTGCACTATCAAACATAAACACAAACTGCTTCTTGTCTCATATGAAAAAGAACTGTAGATGTAAATGAACAAAACAAAATCTTTTGACTGTTATTTAGAGGGTCTAAGGAGATATGACACCTAGGACCACAGACTAAAATGTAGCAATTAATAAATATTGAAGTAATTCCAATTTGGTACTCAGAAATTCATACCGAAGTTAAATAGCATTAACATTTCTATTAGAATGACTTCAAGGCTCCGTAATAGAAATAAACCTAGCGGTTAATGACCAATGAATAGCGTTTTCATAATTTAGCATTGATGTGCTAATAAGGTTTCAGTTCTTACAAGCAAAATTAGGATTTTTTTTTTCATATTGTTGCTAGTATTTGTCAATTGTTCCTGCAACAGCTGTTATTTTCGTAACCAAAAGCTATAAGCAAAATAACTCCTCAAATAAAATACAAATGCTGAATGCTTAATTTTTCCGAACTTTCCAATCTGTACCTTATTTAAGGCGAAGTAAGAGGTTCTGAAAGAGCTGCTAAAATCTACAGAGAAAATTTCTCTAATAAAAGCCATCACACATCACACTGTATTTCAATCTATGTTGGCTCTGGTAGTTTGGAGGTAACCATATTTGTCTTGTAGACCCAAGATCATGGATTCAATCCCAGTCAGGGTGGATGGATTTTTTGGGGTGTAAGAAACCTAAGTATGGCTTCCTTCGGATCGAGGTAAAACTTGGGTCTCATGTCGCAGATTTACGGTACGTAAAAGACCCTCAAGCCTGAAAGAAGAGGTCTCTGAACAGACTATCGGCTGTTTCACGCCCTGAATTGAATGGGACGCTGATGACCTGAGATGTGCAAAGAACGTCGTAAGAAATCAAATCATCAACTTCAATATGTTGCTGTCGGTCGCCTCGTAGACTCAAGGTCGCGGGTTCAAATTCGACTTGGGTCGATGGATTTTTTAGGACGCAAAAATCCTAAGTATAGTGTCCTTTGGAAGGTAAATAAAACCGTGCCGTAGATTTACAATACCTAAAAGTGCCTCGAGCCTGAAAGAGGTCGGTCGTCCTGGTGGTCTAATGATAACCATACTTGCCTCGTAAACCCAAGATCGCGGGCTCGATCCCTGGATTTTTTCGGGTATGAAAATCCTAAGTATGGGCTTTCTTCCAAAGGAAAGTAAAGCCTTCGATCTCGTGTCGAAGGTTTACGGCATGTAAAAGAACCTCAAGCCTGAAAGAAGAGGCCTCTGAGCAAAATTTATCGATCATTTCACGCGGATACTAAATGTTAAAGCGTGTCCTTAAATAAATCAAATAAATAAAGTAAAATATGGTGAGGCGTTTAGGCGAATTGGAATGATTTATGATGAAAGTCAGCGGCGTGTATTCCTTTTGAAACGTTAAGCTCTAACGTGTAAGTTCGAAACCTTTGATCCTGGGTTCTCTATTTCAAATTGTTTGCACAAATACTTCAGTATTTTTCATTAACACCCTGTGCCCTAAGACAGCTGAGAAATAACCATAGTAAAGATGACGTTTTCCTCCCGTATATCTCAGTGTAATTCTTCATTCCTAGCTGTAACTCGCTCAGAAATTGTGAAATAAAGTCCCCGGTAACATCTGCAACCTCTGCAGGTTTAGATATTCAAGCAAGTTCTAACAGATATTCACTCAAAAACGAACATATTCTTAAAAAAAAGTTTGCAATTCCTATTAAACACTTTATTATAACAAAATTTAAATCACTAATTTACACTGTTGCATTATATTAAATGAGAATTGTTATTATTATTTAACTTTAATTCTAGCCAGTTCATTACGGTTTTATACTGCATTCAATTCAATCAGGATCAATAACACCGGGATTTATTCGGTCTGCGGACGGAAGGCCTGCGGCTAGCAGATAGTTGACTGAAACGCGCGGTATTTTGGGAAATTCAATAACGATAAGATAACAGAAGTATTATTGTTTACTACTGATATGTTTAAACGTATAAAAATCACTAGCGTCGATAATGACAACACAATATTATGAAATCTGTTTTCAGTTGAGTTTATCTGCTCTACCGTGGATTAGCGAGTTCATAAGGCCGATTTTGGCTGGGTTTCATATTCTATTAATTCAATAACATCCGTTTTGGGGGGGAGGAAAATCAGTATGAGATTTTTTTTAAAAAACGTGTAAAGCTATATTTTATAACAAACGTATGCAAATTTGTATGTGTATATTTTTCTGTTTTAGCAGAAAAAAATTGATAGTTAAAATTAGTGCAAGAATTATTAATAGTGCATCAATACAATTAATACAAGAATATATATTTTAAACATTTATATTTAGCACAACTAATTTTAGTAAATTTCCAATCAGGGAGCCACATTAGATATCCAGAGGTTTCATTCTAAATAATTTAATTTTTCACGAACAGGCAGCAATTAATTGTCAGTATTTTTCTGTACAGTAGCAATAGGATGGCTACTTATGACTAGAACAACCACTGGAGTTTCATAAATAGCAATATATATTATGCAGTTATGAAATTATAATTTACTGCAGTCGTACTAGATTTAGTTCCATATAACATTAGTATTTAAACTTTTCATGGATTCGCTCCGAGTATTGTTATTAGTTTCTTTGGAAGTTTTGTTACCGCGACGAATGAAAGAAATAGAATCCGCCACAGACTGTTGTGATGTCATCATGCTTTTGTAGATTATGGCTCGTCATCGAACAGCTTGGAAAATCTAACCGTTAGTTCAGATTTAAATAATGATAATTTAGGTTTAAGTAATGATAACGGTTTAGTTTTAAGTATAGAAAAGCGATATTCCTTTAATATCCCCCCCCCCCTGCATCACATTCGTGATATAATTAGATATCGGATATCATCAACGTATTTTTTGCCAATCTCTGCAAATGGTCTCTTTTGCAAATTTGTGTGTTTGAGTTCTAAGAAGAACAGTTCTCGGTTTTGGTATTATAGTTAGAAATGGTTAATCGTTAATCTACAACTTAAATTCACAGTATTTCCGAATATGGAGCGAAGGGCTTTTGTTATGTATGCGGATTTCACAAAGACTTGAAAGCGGTACATTCTGAGCACATGTTTGTCGATCCAAATTGGGTGTATATCCACACATCAAATTGAATTAATTTGGAGCAACGCAAAGTGGAGAAACAAAGTCCAAAGGAATGTTTGTTGAGTTCATCTGCTCAAGGGCAGGTTCTGTTTATTGCTGGTTAAAGGACATTACCTCCACATTTCCTCCATCTGGTAACGCCGGCCATGATGTGATGCCAGAATTACGTCACCTGTAGTAGATTTTAGAGAGCACGAATTGGGTTTGGCGTATTAAAAGAAAAATTACTTTTATTTATAAATAACCATAACCTAATGATTCTGAAGAAATTCAACGAAAATGGGCTTCCGTTTTGTAAAACAGTAAAACGAATTTATGTTTTGACGAAATATTAAATATACAAATACAGCAAAAGAAAAGTCCAAGAAGAAGATGAAGAAAAAATGTTTGAATGGCAGCAAAAAGTGAATTACTACTAAAAATATACACTTCCTCTCTTGAAATTTTAATGTGGAATCTTCTGGAAGGTGAAAGAAACAGTTCCGCAGTCCGTTAGCAACTGAAACTGCCTGGCACTACACTCTTCAAGGTTGGAAAAAAAAATCAACTAACCAATTGAACGATCTACTCGATCTAGGAACAGAATCCAAACGAGCTATGGACCCCGTCACTTGGGCTTACTTTTGTCTCAAGCAGAACAAGATTAACTACAAGGATGATTCCGGCATTTCAAAAATTAAAATTGAACACAATCATGAGGCCTTGACCTTAAGAGATGAAGCCTAATAATATATTACATTTTTAATATTTATGCCGGATGAACCGAATGAAAGAACGGGAAGAAACTAATGGCTTAAGTTTCCTAGCATTTGGTTTCTTACGGGGTAAAGTTTTAAGATAAATATTTAATGTGCCGAAGACAGCCCCCGCTATAATGACAGTATTATATGAAACGTGTTTAAACTGCACTTCTTTTCACACACCTGACTGAAATCTGTTTTGAATGACATTTACGATCGGGAAATACGAGTCAAGCCACTGTACTCCGAAAACATTTTCGCTTCTTTCTCGTTTTATTCCATCAACATTTTAACGAAAAAATGATAATTGGTGCATTATAGTTATCAGAAACTAATTAATTAACGATTGTGTTTTCTGGAATGAAGTGATTTCGTGTTAATGTGTTAAGAGCAAGGAGTCGATTTCTTATTACTATAAGTGAAATTAATGAAATTCGTAAAGAAGTACATTTTAACAATGCATGTTTTGTCACTTTTGCTGAAAAATGCATATTTGATGAATGGGCAAAAATTATGATAGAACAAAAACACCAGTTCAAAATATATGCACATAAAAGCATTTCTACATTTACATACAATCAAATGGTGAAATTCATTCAATTGTTTAGAAATTCTGAAAGTCTACTTCCATACAGGTGAAAATTGTAGTTTAGATAGTTTTGTGTCAAATGCATACACATACCCACAGCACATAACATAGTTTCCTTTAACAAAACTTATATGCAGGAAAACTATAAGATTTATAACAATATTATTGCTAATAACTTACGACTTTAATACTTACAGTATACAGCACGAGTATACTGCTGTGATACATGCAGCAGATTTCTTACAAACCATTGTTGATAGCAGCTCTGAATTTGGTTCTATTATTGGTGAAGCGCTGGATTTAACAGGTCCACTAATTTATTATTATTGCTTTGTTGAATTTAAAAATTAATAACCACCAGAATCACATTCCAGAGAATATATGCACAACTTCTAAACCGTAAAGCGGTTTTCTTGTTTTTATTAGTTCCGCGCGTCTAGCTCCATATTATCACAATGGTTCACTTAAAAGGGCAAAATTCGCAAACAAACGGTAAGCACGATAACTCATACATGCCGACTGCGCACATGAATCACTCACAGCCTAACAACCACGCAGTACGCTAGCGAACAGCAGACTGAGCTGCCGGGACTACTGTGTTTCGATTAATCGATAGCTGACACACGAGTTTTTGGTCGAATGCTCTGCAAGTGGACACGGAAACATAAACATTACCTCGAAGGTGAGATACTGTCTGTATAATGTGATATATTTATTATTCTAAGGTAAAATAAGAAGGGGAATTGCTTAAACACTGCTCCACAGTATCAACCAACCAAAACAAATTACAGCGTATATATATTCAAACATGCAGCAAAGATGGTGATGTTGATTTTAAATGCAACATTTCTTTCTGCTTTATTCATACTGTTGTATTAACTCATGACAAGAAACACACTCATAGCAGCTTTGAGGTTATCTGTTCCAGGATGGCCTTGTAAGGCTAGTAGTGACATCTGTTGCTTATTGTTCAAAGTCTTGGCCTCCACAGCTGACTGTGAAAGGAAGGAAATGTTTTCCTCTGCATCAGCCTGGCATTGAAAATAAATCGACCCAAAATACAATTTGACGTGTGCCATCAAATCATTGTGGGAATAGGAAAAGAAGCTAATTAATACCACGAAAGCAAGAGAAAAAAGAAGGAAATAATGCATGGCAATTAAAAGCATAGGAGTGTCACCATAAAACAACGTGATAAAAAAGGAACGCCTGAGCAACTGGCAGCAGCACTTTTTAATTCAGTAAAAATGTTTTCACACTTCAGATATTTGCTACAGAGTAAATAAATAAATAAATAAATAAATAAATAAATAAATACTTTTTATAATAGATGGAGGCATTGGACCGCATATTTAATTATACTTACATACATTTTCAAGGGCTCTAACATCTCTACACTTAAGACTCAATTCAGGGAGTGTCAAACGGCCGATAAATTTTGCTCAGAAGCCTCTTCTTTCAGGCTGGAGGTTCTTTTACGTGCCGTAAATCTACTACACGGACTCATGGTTATTTTCCTTCAATGTTTAGGACTTTTACGCCCTAAAAAGCATCAACCATGGCCGGATTTGAACCCGATATTCAGTCTGCGAGGCTACCACTACACCAACCATGCAATTAAAATAGCATAGTTCGGGTGTACTGTAAAATTTGTATCTTGCTAAAGTTAGGGAATCATGCAATGTGATTGAGCACTTCTGTGGTTGCTTATGAATGTTTACTCAAAACTGAATAACATTTCATGCTATTGGTATATTCCAATAAAATAATGTTTCCGGGCTTGTTGGCCGTGGTCCAAAGGCTGTAAACATAGCTGACGTTTCGCCCGTGACTCCGCCGGGCATCTTCGGAGGAACGACTATCACCACTCGTTGTTGGTCACTTGAGCTACAACAACCAGTGGTGATAGTCATTCCTAAGGTGTGTTTACAGCCTTTGGACCACGGCCAACAAGCCCGGAAACATTATTTTATTGGATTAACGCCGGCCGTGAAAGCCTAAATAATTATATAGGTATATTGTTTTAAAGAAAATAATTTTCAGCATTTGTAAAATACAAATGTATGTATTTTATAGAGAAGTGTTTTTGATATTGTTGAAAAATATTTTGCTCATGCACAAGTCATCTTTTTACTTTTGAAGAATACTCTGGCTGAAAAAATAGAGTTTTATTTCATTTATTTTGCCAACACACACACATATAAACACACACATAAATAATATAACAGAACAAGAAAAATAAAGTAACACTATTAACAATGTAACAAGTTAACAGTAATTATAACAGCAGAAAAGGATAAAACACTTTACACACACACACACAGATTGCTTTTTCTTGATTCAGACTTAAATTACTGATGTTTTTATATACACATTTTCCTCTTTAAGCTGTTTCATAATAGGTGATATTATGTAACAAATAGGAATGCTATGCCACTAAAGCCTGGTAACACCTACATAGTTCCTGTTTTTATATCATATTCCTATCTCTAAATGAATTCTTATATTTCTGATCAATTTTCTATATGTGATGCTTCACAGTAAGAACTTTTGTGGGAAGCAAAGAATAAGTAATGTTCTAATAAGATCCCCAAAACTCTTAGTTCAACATCATTCACTTGGGGGGGGGGGGGAGATTTATTTACGGACGCTCTTTAACATCTCAGGTCTTCAGCGTCCCATTCAAATCAGGGCATGAAACGGCCGACAAAAAATGTTGCTCAGAGGCCTCTTCTTTCAGGCTTGAGATTGTTTATAGTGCCGTAAATGTACGACACGGGACCCACGGCTTTACTTCCCTTCCGAAGGAAGTCATACTTAGAATTTTTACGGTCCATCAGTCCTGGCCGGGTTCGAACCCGCGATCTTGGGTTTAGAAGGCAACTATGGTAACCACTACACCACCAGGACCGACGTAATATTTTATGTTCTTATAATCATCATATATGCCACTATTTGTTAAATTTCATTCAACTATTCTAAAATGTTTTAGAAAACTAAATAAGCATGTCTATGCAAAAAAGTTATAAACCATTCCATGTATATATGTTTTATTCACCCTGTAAAATTGTATTGTTTACAAAGTACAATGATGTAGGATATTCAAGTCAATTAAGAGATTATCATTTGAGATAAAGCTTAGAAATAACATATGTGCAAAATAGAAATTAAATAACACCAAAGATCATAATTTCACCTTCTCCTTTCTTTCTACAAGTAATACCTAAGCAATCTAACAAACAGGAAAAACAGAAATAATAACCATATGATAAGGTTAACAATTACAATATGCACAAGATAAAAGGAAATTTAATACAATTATTATAATTACTATGTCACCAGAGATTACAAATTTCAATATTGTCTTTCTTTCTATGGTTTGTAACAACAAAACAAACTGACAAATTAAGAGATTCGCAATTTTTTCTAACCAATTTTAAAAGAATAATTAAGAGATGTTTACTTAAAAAGTAATAATAGTAGTTCTATACACATTAGTACTTGCACAGTTTAGGGACAAATGGCAAATAATTATTTCTAAACTCTTATGCTGATATTTATTTTTGAGTGGAATAAAAACAGTAATCAAGCTAATAACTCTTTACTCTTGATTTAAATAATTTTGGACTTTTTATTCATTTTATTAATAAAGTAATTTATTGAAAAGCATGATACCCATGGGCAGTACACTATTTTGAAATACCTTTGTGATGTAGATCTGTATTACATCAGGTATTTTAGTTATGTACTTCATTATTGATGGAAATGAGGTTGTTCCCTGTAATGTTTCGTTTCATAAAATGGGTGATTGCATATGTAAATACAGTTAAGAGTTAAAATTTGGTGGTCTTTGAAGAGAGGCCTACAAGAAGTACTCTGGTTCTTTCTATTAAAAATTCTCAATATTCTTTTTTGCACAGTAAACGGTCTTTTACATGGGGGAGAATTACCTGTAAGTAAAATACCACATGCCAAAATTGAGTGCACCAAGCAAAATATATGTATTTAAGTGTCTCCATTGACACCACACTCACTAATAGCCTGAAACTGTAACAAATATGCCCAATTCACCTACCAGTAAATCAATGTCCCATTTTAGATTGTTTTATAGATGCCTATCATTGTATCATTCATTGTATTGGTGATTGTATAGCGATTTAAATCATTATGTTAAACTAAGCTAACAATAGCACAGGTAACCAGTCTGTTAAGGATGTGATCTTTAAAGAATGGAAGATACAGGAGGGTTTATGGATTCGTGTTGCTCTTGTCCAAGATTTAAATTATGTACAACAGCAAGGGTCATGAATGCAGTGTAGCCACTACAAGTTTGAAGAACTTTTTAGCAGTTGTTTCTCTAACTGTTGCTTAATAGCGAGAGAGAGAGAGAGTATATGTTAATTTAATTTTTATAACATGTTTTCCAAAAGATAAGATTATTTTGCAACTGTAAATGCCTTGGTGGTTAATCATGTGCAAATTTTTTAATTCCATAGGAATATTTATGTTATAAATTTTTATAAGTACAGTTCTTCTGAAGAAGAGAACATTTTCCCTTCAACTTAACTTTTAAATTATTTCAAATAAACAATTATTCTATTTGAAGAAAAATTTATTTCATTTTTTTTTTCTGGACTTCAGAGTAAAATCTTTGTATTCCTAGAAAATATTTTGCACTGCTTTTGCTTCACAGTGCACCTACATTAGAATGTAACGTAATTTACAGTGTTAACATGTTGTAATCTCCTTTTCTCACAATTTTTTCAGAAATGTCCCTCTTAAGTGCTAGCAAGCAAGCTTTAAGGAATGAAATGAAGAACAAACTTGCAATACTCAGCTCTGAACAAATTAAGCAGCAATCAGAAGCTGTAGTTAGAAAGGCAAGTACTACTATTTAATCTTCTTAAATGTAGTAGAAATGCATGAAAAAATATCAATACTGCTATTAAAGGTTCTCTTTTTTTCTCCTGGTACATCCATGAAAACAGTTGTGAAAATCTATATGCATTTCCCATTTTCTGTTTTAGAATGTTCAAACACATTCGTTTCAGCATTGTTTTTATTCTTTCTCAATGTAAAAAATGGATGTTAAATATACAGCAAATATTCATAATTATGTGCTATCAACTTTATGAAGTTTAAAAAAAAAGTTTACAAACAAATATACTTACATTTAAATTTGTTTTTTTTACCAACCCTACGTCACAGTGGTCAGCATTGGTGGCTACTACTCCGAGGTTCAATTAGCAGATACCATAGGGATTTTTCCCTAGTTGGAAAGACCCTTATGACACCCATGATCTGGTTAGATTAGCTCTGACTAGGTTTAACAACCCTCTGGAACAACATAATCATATCATTCAAATGAACAGAAAGGACCGCCATTGGAAAAAAAAAAGTTTTTAATAAAAAAGATAATTATTTAGCTCAAACTATTGATTGTTGATTGTGTTACTCTCATTTATGATATATTATGTTATAATTTATTTATTTTATGGGATTTTATTTGTAGAGAAGTACAGTATGCAATTAGTGTTCTTTCCATTTGAACTGAAGCAATGTATGTTGTAATAAAAACATCACATGAAAGACTACTTTCGAGATAGGTGCAGATTCATGAAAACTCAAATGATCCATTTTTGTATATGTTATGCAATATGTTCTTAATAAAAAGAAATGGGAGATATTTGCATTGAAAAGAAACAAATATAAAATAATATACCTGTTGCACCTTATTTTTAGAATGAACAAGTCAAAGATATGACAAAATTAAAAAATTAGTTGAAGCTATATCTGCTAAATAAATCTTTCTTCTCCATTCAAGAGTATATGAATGACTAACTTTATCATGTATCATGTAAAAGTTGGTTTCAGGACCGGTTTCATTAGTTTATAACATAATTTTTATTAATTTTATTGATATTGACATTTCTTGTTCTTAATGTATAATGTTTTCATTAATACTTCTTTTTTATATATTGAATACATATACTTATATACCATAAGTCCAAAATAAATAAATAAATAAAAAGACTGAACTTTAATAAAATCACTTTTAACAGAAAACTCACAAACTTGAAAACAAAAAAAAAAACAAAAACAAAAAATGTGGGGGGATTAACAGTAAATTGATTAACAAATTATTATAAAATATTGTTCTGTTGTCTGAAGAGTATGTTTCTAAAATTTGAATTGAATATGACAAATTATTGTTATTATTATCTTAATAATAATTTGTCATATTATGCTATATTTCACTGTGAAAATCCCAGCTACAAAAAACTATTTGAATTAAATGTTTGTTAAAATACTCATTTCTATGGCAGGTAATATACCACCTAAGTCTTCTGCTACTTGTAAACACAAACAACTATAAATGGTGTTCTTTAAACTTTGTATCATATATTTAGTTACAGTGTAGAAGTATTTTGAAAAGAAATTTAGTTCATCTTATGATATTTAAGGTTCTACCATTTATTTGAATCAAAGAACTAAATAAAAAATATAAATGTAAAAACAAATGCAACAGAAATATAGACTCTTTACTTTCTTGTTTGGCACTTTTTCTATGCAATGAGTTATTTTAAATCTGGTTCAATAGCATAATTGCCCTGGTGCAATAGAGAAAACAGAATTTCATTACTTGTACTTATATGTAAAATAATTTTATTATAGTTTATTTGGAAAATAAATCTGCTAACAATTTTATGTAGACCCAAAACATGTATTAAAAATGGTTATGAAATCTATGCATCTATGAAATCTATGCAAATTATAAATTTTGTTATAAATAAATAATAATATTATTATTTATTTATTTTTTTATTAGGCAGAAAGGCATAAAGATTTTTCTAGCAGCTCAGATCCTGTTATTCTGCAAATTTATCAATCCCAATTGTGAAGGCTAAGAAGCTACTGACAGTTGAAAACTAAAAGGATTGTTGGAGAGTCTACATTTTTTATAAGAAAATCACCTTATGAATTCTTTCATAAGGTGTTCTAAAACTTTTATACATATTTCTGAAATAAGGCAAGTTGGTCCTCCTTCAATCCATTTGTATGATATAAATTATTATTTCCAATTTGGTACATGTAATCATAAATCTTCTCCAATGGTTAATCACATTTACAATTAGGCTTTTTTTTTTCCCCCAAATTCACACTTTGTCCTTCAGTTCTGGTACCTGCTATTTGTGGTTTCCATGAAAGACTGTTTCATTATGAAGATTAAAAATCTCTGTAAAATTCTTCTTCTACACAGCCCCTGACATTCCTTTTATGTGTAATATCACTGTAAACACTTCAATATCCTTCATAAACTGTTGGAACTGTCCTTGAAAAAAAGCATTAGTTCTGATAATATTCACTCTCTTTACGATTACTTTCACATTTTAAAATAACATTGATTTGGTATAAAATGCCTCATGTTGTATTTGATAGGAAATTATTATTTGAAAGTATTTTTCTCAAATAAACATTCACATAGTCTTCCAACCAACTGTGCTATTGGCTAACTAAAGAAAGAGCTTCATTAATTAGTTGATACATACCTCAATTTGTTTCATGGTAAATAGAATTTTGTTACAATTTTCAGCACTGCTTCAAAAATATCTTTTCTTCTTGTCCAACATTTAAGAGATGGCACATTAAGAGGCTCTTCAAATATGATGTATTGATGTTTAATATCGCTACAGGTGGCTGAGGTCGTCAAGGCATGGACTTGCGAGCAGAAGGTCTGGGGTTCGAATCCCTCCAGGACGCCCTCCCTGACTGAGGATTTTTCCAGGTTTTCCTCAGTTCTCACAACTGACAAATGCTGGCAAGGTACCCTAAACTTAGGCCTGGAAAGCTTCCTTCCTTAAAAAAAATCCTTTCCCAATATATTATTTCATTTCATGTATCACCAGTGTTCATCCGCCTGTGGTGCCTCTGTAGTAAAAACGGGCATTAAACGCCATTCAAAAAAAATTTATGTTTAATGGCATTAAGCAATTAAAAATGAAATGGCAATTTACTAAAATTTACTAAAAATTAATGAAGAGAAAAATGAAAAAGAAGGTAAAATAACATTTTGATTCACATTTTTGCAAAACATTTATATGTAATATTCTGCATTGTCTGTGATATTTCAGGAAAAATAAATAAAATCATCTTCAGAGTCTCAGTTATGAGTGTGTTCTTGACAAAACTATTTTTATAGGCAAGATATTAAATTATTAATAACCAAGCTCATTTGTTTTAATTCTTGTGTGAATAGGCTACCTTCAACTGTAGTTGAAGCTTAATTAAGTTCAAGCTTTCACAGAATAGCCTTAATAAATAAAATAATGTAATATTGAAATCTCCTTTCATAAAGACACGTGTAAAGTAGTCAATATTTGCAAATTGTGACAATGACATCTTTTAAAGAAGTTGGTCTCTACTTAGCCAGAAATTATTATCTTGTAATTTCAATTTATTATTTTCTTTATAAAATAGTTGAGCAATAATATTAATTTTCAACATGTATGAATACAATTTCTGGGTTCTAATTTTATTATTTTGACTTACTATACTGTACATGATTATATTAAAGACTAAACACTGTATTGATGTATAAATTTTGTATAATTTATATTAATCTGTATGTAATAATAGCTATTGTAACTGACAAATTGTATGTTTGTAAGTCTTAATGACTGTTGCAGAAACTCACGGAATGTTCTACAAAATAAATATATAAGTGCAATATATTTGTTTTCAGTAGCACAGGCAGAGGAAATGTTTCTAGGTTGGCCCTCTGACCTGCCTTGTCAGAAACCATCTTTTCATAATCTGTTAAAAAGAATGTTTTTATTATAGCTTAACTTGCCACTTGTTCTTTAAAACAAAACACTTAAGTGCTAGAATCATAAACATATTTTACATTTGCAATTTTAGAAATAAAATAACCCACTCCAAAAGAAATAATTAGTAAGTGCATGTACTAGCATAACAAGGAGTCATAATGGAGCAAATGCAGCAATTTTCTAGCTTTCACAGTAGCAGTCTTGGAAAATAAAATATAATTAAGACACAAAAATGAAAGTAAATGAATGTCCCATTTTAGATTAACAAGTTGTGCAATTCAGAGTTTTACATTTTTTAAAAGGGGTCTCTAGGATAGAAAGAGTATAAGTGCTAAATTTAGTTATGAAATAAATTGCATTCAAAATTGGGCAGTGTTTCCCTGCCCTATGTTAAAGCAGTTTTAAAGGAAACTTTGTTCTTTACAATTCTAATTAACGAAAGAAAGCTACAAAAATGAAAAGAGGAAAGCTCATAGAATATGCAAAAGAAAAAATGGGATGTTGGTGGATGTGCATTTCCTATTCTAATAGCCACAAATTGTTAATATCAAAACATTCACTGGACGACTAAGAACTGAAGTGCTCAAAGTACATTTCTGCAATTTTGGAGGATTTAGATCTATTTATTTATTTGTTTATTTAATTACTATGAAAACAATAAGTTTGCACATTTATATATGGCACATTGATAATACATTTGATATAGTTTTCCATAATTTTATACCAACCATATAAGGAAAACAATCTAAAGAAAAGCTAGTATTTTATATACATTTATATTAATATATATATTAATATATATATGTTAAAATACATGTTCATTGACACACATATTTATATACATTGAGAAAAGGAGATAAATAAGATCATTGATATTGGAAGGCATATGGTCCAATGTATTATGAAATTAGCAATAACTGTAATACTAAAGCAAATCACATATTTTCAGAATTTACAGACAGTAAATGGTGAACAAGCCATAGATCACTTTATTTTGTAAGTTTATGTTACAACTAAGAGTAAAAATAATAAATTATTTATTTAGTAATGGTATTTTTATATATTAAACCAAGATTTTAATTTCAATTTATTCATACTGATAAGAGCAAATAATAATACATAGAAAAACTACCCACATCTGCAAAAAGCTCATAAGCATATATAGTACAATTAAATTTTTTATTAAGAAATGATAGCTACAATAAATATTTATTAGACTGGTATTCAATGACTATAAATGGATAAATTACTTATTTTATCATAAAATACTTAAATCATCAACTAGAACAATCTTTAATAATTAAGTAAAGTAATAAAACTAAAAGCTATATAATATATCTAATTTTAATCTTAAATCTACTGAAGTTTGATCCAAGTGATTTTGGGTTATTTATCATTATATTGTTATAGAACTTAGGCCCAAATTCCATCTATGATTTAATGTAATAAAAATAATATTAAATCTCTTCATTTTAGGCCATTAAAAATTTTTAATTCATGCTTCACAAAACAGAGCAAAGCTTCAAATGCACATAAGAACAAGACTTTGTGTTAAATAATAATGCCCAATATTGAAGTTAAGTATATAATTAAACAACTGAGGTTATTAATCTTGATGAATTAAAAGCAAAACTTCTAAAATCGTGTCAACATATTAAAATTCTCTTGACATTTCACATTAAAATTTTATTTTAAAGATTAAATTTTTAAGTGATATGTCAAGAGAGTTTTAATATGTTGACATGATTTTAGAAGTTTTACTTTTAATTCAACATTTTATGATAGTTTCACTGTGTGGATTCCTACATTCATTTTTAATTGAATTCAACTCAGGTTATTTCACAACATGTCCTCTAATCTGCCCATTTGTTATATTTTGATTTATAGCTATTAGTACTTCCAGAATACCAAAAGAGTTCCAGGATTTCTGTTTACCTTAGCATGGACAATGAGATCCAAACAGATGATATTGTGAAAAATATATTTGATTCAGGGAAGCACTGCTTCATACCAAGGTAACTTGATCACCTGATATATCTAAATTATTTCACAGCTTGATTTGGTATTTTTTTAGGACTAGTGGAGTGTTATATTAATTATTATTGGAATGTAAAATCAAGCTTAGTCTCAGTTACATGAACAATGTAAACATTATGTTCCTTAGGATCCCTAATGTGCACTATGAAGGTATTTTCGATAAATTTTTACTTTTTTTTAATCACAAATTAATTATTTACTGTATGAATATTGCTTCAGGTGTACATGAATAATTTAATTACTTATTGTTGATATGAAAACTAAAAATCTTGTTTTATAAAATCTTGAATTAATTTTTTGTAAAGCTTTTTGGGTTATACCAGGCAAAAATAAGCTTCATGGTATTGTTAATTTGTTAAATTTACTAGCACTCTTAGATACAAAAATGTGCAACAAATAATGACCTTGTTCTTTGACCCAAAATAATATAGTATAGTTGTTAAAACAGAAATTACTATTAAAAATTGTAATAAATAATCAAAGAAAGATTTTCCAAAACGAATTAATAAATATACTCTAAATATTTTTTAATTCAATCTATTTCTTCGTCTACACTGCTTTTCTTAATTTTAATTAAATCAAATATCCAAGAAATAATTAAATTTAATATAAATATGTGAAACAATCTAATTATCACTCCTCTTTTTATAAAAATTGCAGCAATTGCAACAGTGTAGTATAATATAGTATATAGCTTTTATCAGTTATATTGAAATTATAAGCTGCTTTAAAATTAATTTTAAATGAGTGTGACTATATACCATACTGAATCTGTTTAGATTGCGTTATTTTTTAAAATATATAAGTAATTAGCTGCTTGTTGGTATCCTAAAATTTGAAAGGCATTTTCATTTTGCAATAAGACTAATTTTTTCAATGGCTCATCTGCTGTTGTTGCACAGCTTAATAATTAATGCTCGTTCCATAATACAAGTTTGTCTGTTTCCTGAATCACTTGTAAATATATAACAGATTTACATTTTTTGTTAAAGAATTCTGCCACAATGTTTTTTGTCAGAGAATTCTTGTCTCCAAAATATTTTACAAGCTTCAATAATGAAGACACATTACTTATTTCATTTTCAGTTCATTCATAGTGCAAATCTTTTTATGTGCTAGCAGGTTTTTTTGTCACATTCATGACAACAGTGAATAAAGATGCAAAGTTGTTATTAATTCGTATGTTTGAGTTTGTGAAACAAACATCATTAACTGCTCAATTCAGTAATTGTTGAATTATTAAATTTGTCATGATAATATAAGTAGAACAGTTGAAATAAATCCCATTCTCTGATAAACATTTTCATATTGTTGTTTTCCAATAACAACATAGTAGGATTGAAATCATTTTAATTGAAATCATTTTATGATATAGTCGAACTACACACTCTTATGCTTCACTTACTTGTCACTATTGTAGACCGGTTTCGAGAACAGTTGTTCTCATCATCAGTTCAAATCTCCGACTGCTGGATAATTCGTTGTGTTGTGGGTATTCTGCTTTGGAGGAGGTGTGATGAACTTAAAGTTTATATTTTCCTCGCCGGAAGTGTCAAAGTTCATTAAACTGTCTCTGTATTTGTAAATGTATATTTTCTCCCATGTTGCCAATTCTGTAGGTCCTTGCACTGATTTTAATAATTTTGCTTTGATGATGAGAACAACTGTTCTCGAAACCGGTCTACAATAGTGACAAGTAAGTGAAGCATAAGAGTGTGTAGTTCGACTATATCATAAAATGATTTCAATTATATGATTGGCTTCACTGTGAACGTTCCAATTAACATTTTTAGTTAACATAGTAGGAATTTAAAATGCATGCTACCTTTTAAAATAACCTTTTATTTCTATACCTAATATCTTTGTTTACAGCTGGGAGGGAACTTTGTCTGGTATTGATACAATGGCTGCTGATTTAGTAAAAGGACCAAGCATACTTTACCAATATGTATTGTTGCCATACTGTATAAAAATTGTTGCTCTTATGATTCTATATGACCTTATTTGCAGGTACTCTACAATGTCCTCCCAAATGGATATGGTCAGACTATACTCTCTAGAGGATCTTAACAATTTGCCAAAAACAAAATGGAATATCAAACAACCACTTGAATCAGAGGACAGAGAAGATGCTTTGAAAACTGGTGAGTTGTACATACAGCTTCATTGATATCAATTATCTTCACCTGTAGTATTTTAAATGAAATCTCATTGAACACTATTGTCACCTATTTGCTTCTAGTAGCAATTTCCTTCAGCGTGCATGTCTTTTTTTTAATGCAAGATTGGTAAATATGTTGTCTTCAGCACCATACCTACATAGTTTATATCATTGACATCTGCACTTTTTTCTTTTTTCCTTCTAGCTATTCTGCATAGTGTAAAACAATTTAGATTATTAATTCCATTTGCAGTTCTATCAAAATTATCATATTTACATCACCTTAATTTACATAGCAGAAATATTGTATTGCAGATGGTACATGCACATGGATATAACATTACCAGTAGTTGCAGGAACTTGATAGACCCATATTATTCTTATGGAAGCATGGTGATATGCAATAAAAGCAGAGAGGATTTTATTTTCAAGACATTGTTAAAATAAATAGTTCTGCACTGCCTGGAGTAGCAAATAAATGAGAGCTGCTGTTAGCAAAGTTCTTATTATACTCTTCTTGCATGATGCCTAGTATCATTAGTAAATTCATTTTTTCAGTAGTTTAATGTCATTTTCTGTTTTCATTAACCAAGTCTACTTAAGCTTCATCTACCTTTTGTCTGATATGTATACCATCAATGTATTTATAAATATTGGCTCAAGGAAAGCATGAATATTTTTTATGAATTTTTACTTTAGAGCTCCATGTAACCAAATGGAAAGTTTTTTTAAGCCCCACCCATGGTTAATACTGCCGTAGTATGATGGTGTGAGGAATAATGGGGAAAAAAACAGATATAAAAAATTTGGAACATGTTGTACAACCTCCATTTTTCTGTTTGTACAATATAATAGCTATTCGCATTAAAAGCATACTTTAATAGTGTGAGCTGCTCTGTACTAGATGGTATGAGAATCATTTAAAAGTAGCATTTCTTTGCTGAGTTACTGCTCATTTATGTTGCAGAAAAATTGCCACTTTGGTACAGAATGTATTAAGTGAGTCATGTTAACATCAATTCACATTTTAAATTATCCTTAGCATTGTTTGAAATCATTTTTTAAGTTTCTGTCGATGTGATGAATGCTTCTGTTTACACAAATGACGAGTCTAATTTTGGGAACTAAATGCAACATTTAAAAGTTGGAAAAGAAACAAAGGATGAGATATAAAATGTTTTGGAATAAGAAGATTGTAAAATTAAGGAAAGACAGTGGTAAGTCACATGTGGTCAGAAACAGTAGGGTTATTACATCTAAAGCATTCAGATCCATCAGATCAAATTATATTATAATGAATTACGTGTACCAAAACAAAGGGAATGTTTTTCATTTATTCTGGTAAACAGCAGATAAAAATATCCAAGCCAGTGTTGTTATCCATTATAGATCAAAAGAAAGATGAATTATGTATGATTAACACATTGCTTCAGTTTCTGGGAAGTTTCAAGGATACAAGAACGCTTTTTAAAGAAGCATGATATTTATGAACTGGTTACTCATTTATGTATTAAAAGAAAAAACTGATGTTTTGATTCAAAAGAAATCATTAATATATGAATATTTCAACATTGTTTTTAATCCATGGAAAAAAAGGAAATTTTTAATGGCAAATTTACATGAATATCTTACATTTGTTACACATCAGAGTTATAACATGTACAAATGTTATTAAATGCTTTGATAAACATAAATGTAATAATTAAAATGGATAAACATTAAATCAAACAGAAAATTCCAGGTTTAAATTTTTCAAATGTAATTTACAAAAGATTTTATAATTGAATTGAGTACTTTAATTGACATATTGCACACCTAACTTACTTAATCATTTGATGAAAGAGTAAAATGCTTTTACCAGAAACTGTACACATCAGCATGCACAATAACTTTTAAGTATACAAAATATATGCTCTATATTGAAAAGCACAATTCTAGAAAATAAATTAATAAACAGCTGCAACTCAAAATTTAATCATATCTGTTATTAGAGTGTATTTAGTTCAAGCCAGGCTGAATTATTCTAGAGCAGAAATACACACATGGGCCAATCCATATGAACTTCACAAATTAATATTGCTTTGAAAATAGTTATAAAGAAGTTTAAAAGATATGTGATTAAGGAAAATTCAGTATGTAAGGTGATAGTTTTCTGATTAATGCAATAAATTGATCATATTCCGAAGAACCAAAAAAAAAAAAAAAAAAAAAAAAACCTGAAAAGGCTAATGCTAGAGAAAATGTTTATTTAATCAATTATTAAATAAACTACAAGAAGAAAACATAGCGCACTTACAAAGTTTAAGTGCTGAAGCTATATTCAATGATTGTATACAACTATTAATTGAAATTCAAAAGGAATTTAACTCTAGGCAGCAGTTGCCTTGCGGTGGCATAAACCCCCTAAGATGCACAACTTTACTTGCCACTGCTGAATATAGAGAGTAAATGTCCATAATCCTGATTTAGAATTAACATTCATATATGCATGGCTCAACAAACACAACAGAGAGAGGCAGAGAGAAATGAATAAAAACTGTATTAAAACTCATGTTTAGCAAAAATATTAATTTTCCTTCTTTTCATGACAATAAATTTTGATTAAATTCTGGAACCTGGAGGATGAAATCTCTCTCTGGAGAAAGCATTGCATACTTGCTATGTTTTGAAATAACAGTTTGATTCAAATTAATACTAGGAGTTGGTCTGTTTAGTTTTTTTTTTATTTCAAATTTATCATCCAATCGTCTTAAAGAAAGACAAAAAAAAAAGAATATTTTGTTAATTTTCCATTAAATTAACACAAAATGAAACTTTCCTAGCCTGCCATTAAGCAGCAACTGACTACTAACAAATGATTATTATTGTGCTGGAGGAAATCTGCATGAGAGTGTTGTTACTTCAAATTTAATATTGTTTGATGTTGAAATAACTTTTCTCACATTTAATATATAGCACGTCATAATTTATTTTACAGGTAGATGGAAAATTTTAGAAAAATGCAAAGACAGGTCAAATTTTATTTCTTATGAAGCAGCATATATATAATAGATTATTTTGTTTAATTGATAATGTTAATATTAATTCTAGGATAATAAGTTTTTTATATAATAACTCTGTTGTATAACTCATTGCTAGCAGAAAAGAGTTTCAGGATGATGAAATAGCAAAATGTAACACAGGTGAACACAAAAGGAAAGCTGTATGTCTGTTTTATTGACCAAGTTATGATTTGTGCTTTGATCGCGTCAGGACCCTGGGTTTTTGCGCCTCATGACATAATTTCATTTTGAGCGAGCCAATTCTTTTTATATATTTTAAACTTTTAAATCATCGCGGATACCGTGCGTTTTATATTTGTGACCCCTTGGGCGTCTTTAAACCAAGTGGAGGTTATTTTTCACAGGAATTTATGAGATAGTTTGCCTCGATGGCATCACTTGTTCATTACTTGATTACTTCTTCAGGACACTTCGACGCACATTATTTTCGATGCAATAATGTTATATAAAGTGAATCTGGCCTGCAGGTGCAAGAACTACTCGATCGGTGCTAAGAGTTAAAGTGCTAATGGCTCGTTTGCTTAGAAAAATCGGCGTTTAGTATCGTATGAATTTACTTATAGTAATTAGAGGGCCGGTGACCCAAACGCGAGGATAGATGCAGTCCTAAGATCAAAATCAGATTATTATCATTATTACCATCTCCCTCGCAAAGTAATGTTATGAGGTTCAGATTAGGTCGGTCACTCCATCGAACCCGGTATTTTCACAAACGTCTGCTAATGTAAACAGCGTTGTGATAAATAAACTGTGAAGTTCAAAATATTATGTCGTGTTATTATAAGGAAAAGTACCCTTTCCCAGTCATGTTAAGCTGGGCTCAACAAAACAGCGAAAATTACACTGAGATTCTGTTGTCTTGAAGTGTGACAACAGGCAAGGGCAATCAATAACAGTAACAACAAACCGCTCCAAAATTGATTCGTAATGAGTGGGGATGATGAAGAAACCGCTTCAAATTGTCACCCAACGTTTGGGGCTGCTACAACAACGACAAAACCACTTCAAATTAGCGCCCAAAATTTGGGGCCACTAACTAAATCACCTTATCTGAAAAGATTTCTTTTATAAATGCGAAAACTTTGCATAGTCATTCATTACATGAGCTATTACCTCATAGTATAACTTTTTAAATTAGAGCCTATGAACTTTTTTTCTCATTTTCTGATAGAGCGCCTTCGTTTTTATCACTCTGCACTTTATTTTTTTATACACAACCTTTCTTTGTTTTAATACAGAAGAGCAATTTAGTAACGTATAGTAATAATACATTTAAATAAGCGTATGTTACTATATTGCTGTCATAGTAACATGCGCTTCTTTACAAAACAAATGAAGGTGTACAGTGATAAAAGACTAGCTTCTAATTTAAAGGTGTCTTTGATGACGTCATAGTTCATGCAACAATGACTAGGGAAAGGTTTCACATTTACAAAATAAAACCTTTTAAGAAATAAATTTTTTTCTTTATAAAATCTTCTATCTGTAAAACACATTATATGTTACTTTTGAAAAACCTGTATATTATGTGCTACCATTAATATACTGTTTCGTTATAATTATCTGATAGTCTTTTAAAATATTTTATTCAACTGAGCAACGCTAAAAATAGTGGTATAAAACTGGAGGCAAACTATCCTGGGAACGCATGCGAGTAGAGAGTAATGTTTCAAGTGGTGCAAATACACAATGACTTACGGGCTAGAAGCTTCTCTTACCACCTCCTCTAACCTTTGATTAAAATACTCCATAATATCGTTGCTACTACTAATCAATTTCCTTACAGATATCAGTCGCAAATGCAAATATGAGGCGCAAGGTAAAAGTTTCTACCTGTAAAAACGCAATAAGCCATAGTTATAGGAAATTAAATATTAACTTTTTGGAGATAGTGCAAATCAGCAACCTTCTAGAGAAGCCTCGCCCCTGACTCTAATCGAAAGACTTTTGAGTCGATGAAAATGAGCATTCCTTTCTCACTGAAATTATTACTTGCAAAGTGTCAAGGCTTAAATACTGTTTTACAATCACACCTGAATCAACTGCGAAAACTTAGCTCAACCTGTTTGCTAGCAGCTGTTTCCCATAATAAACTTTAGTAAGCACAGGCATCGAGCATTGCGGGCCAACGTTTCATTTTATCTTTCAACTACCCATGGGAAATCCTGTTTTAGTAGTACAATTAATAAATGCAGAAAATTTAATTTTATACACAAATTGAGATGAACGCCTACCATCAAGATAGATACGCTAGAGCCTGTTCTTTCTATTCATATGTAAACATCACACTATCAAATTTTCCTGCTCGTGAATCTGAGCCGCAGGTCTGCTCTAAAGTGGATTTCTCGGTAGCGATAAGTGACAATGAGATAAAAAGCACTTTATGTTCATTGTAACCTTGTCGTTCTTTTCTCGTGCTGTTGATAAGTATAAAGGAAGCACGGTGTTGATGCTCTGATATTAAACGTTCATTCAAGAGCTGCTCTCATGTTCGAGGTAAAGGAACAAAACAAAAGCGTTTAGCCCATACGACACTCAGGTGTTTCGGATTTCCCGGTGGAACGATGTAATTGCTGTGGCCTGCGGTTAGACGCCCCGCAACGCTCTGTTACAGCTGTTGCTCACTTCATCTGCCCTACAACTTTAATTTAACAGTGCCTTGCAATAGAATCCTTTACATCGTAAAGCGCTTATCTCCTCCAAACACAGTTGTTCGGAAAAGGACAAATTGTGTTCGACTGACGCTATGCACTGTTTAAACATGACAAAGCCTAATAAGAAATTTAAAATAAGACATACAGTAGAATCCTTGGAACTGTAAGCGTTCATTTTTTTTTTAAACAATAAGCACCTCCCACAATTTTCTCTTTTTCCTGAAACGCAGGTATACAACTGTAGATCCGGAAATAAAAGTAAATCTAGTAATTTTTATTACAGATTGCTGTACCGATGTAATTAATATAAGTGGCCAAATGCCAGTGTTGATATATTTATAATTTTTTTTCAAAAAATATTTTATTTGTCTTAAATGCTAATTTGTTAAATGTTCCACAAGATGCAGAATGTACAACATAAAAATATGTGTTATATAGCATTTCAATTTGATGTTGGAGAAAACGTTACATAATGCTACATTCATTTTTTGCACTTCTCTGGTTGTTTTAGGAGCACTTCTTAAACTTTTAGCGAATTCCAAAGAATGAAGCTATTGCGATCGTACCCGCGAAAAATCTATTATTTTTTTTAGCAAATTTATTAATTTTTTAACGAATCTCGAAGGATTGTGGTTGCACCTATGGATTCGTCCAGTTTGTTAACCAGCAAAATTGGACCTTTGTGGGTGAAGGTTAACCTAAAGCGAAAACGTTTTTAAAAATTGAAAAATTGAAATATCTTAGTTTTTTCTCAAAGAAACTCGGTAGATGTCTTTAGAATAAATCAATAAAGCAGTTTTTGAAAATCACAGCAATCGGGCCATTAGGAAGCTGCAAAAAAATTGGGTGGGGGGTTACCTGAAACCCCAAATTTAAAAATCGTTTTAGCGACATTAATATTTTTTTCGCAACGAAACTCCGTATATACGATTTAAGTAAAATAAAAAATATAGTTCCTGAAAATCAGGGAAATCAGACCATTAGGAGTGAGGTTTAACTTGAAACCCAACACTTAAAAATTGCTCTAGCAGTACCAATATTTACTTTTGCACACCTAAACACGGAATATAGCTTTTAAATTAAATAAGAAAAATAGTTTCGGAAAATCAGTGAAATTAGATTATTAGAAGTGGAGGTTTACCTGTAAAGCGAGTGGGGATAAAGCGAAATTTAAATTGCTCTAGCGGCCGCATTTTTAAATTTTTAAAGGAAACTCGGTAAATACCATTGAAATAAAATAATTAAAATAATTTCTGAAAATTAGTAAAAATCTATTGGAAAAGGGGGTTATCTGAAACCCAAAATTTAAAAATCGTTCTAGCGACATTAATATTTGTTTTTCGCAACGAAACTCTGTATATAACATTTAAATACGAGTAAAATAAGAAAAATAGTTATTTAAAACCAGGGATATTGTGCAATTTAAGAGGGGGGTTTATCTTAAAACCCAAAATTTAAAAATTGCTCTAGCAGTACCAATATTTGTTTTTTAAGCATCAAAATTCGTCATATACCATTTAAATCAAATAATAGCCCTAAACGTCATTTTAATAAACGAAACGCATTTCCATCAATACACCAGCTTCGTCTTCCGGGCTACAATTGTCTTCGTAAAGATCGAAATGGCTGAGTTAGATAAGTTCAGAGTTTCCTTTTATAGAATTAAACATTTACTTTTTATGTATACACTGTTGTAAATCAAACATAATAACCCCTGTAACAGTATAACAATGTTCTTTCTAAAATTGGTCCTGGTGGTGAAGTGGTTACCATACTTTCTAAAATTGACTGTAAACATCACAAACTGACTTATGTACTTGAGATCTAATGTAGTCAAACAGAACACACACGGGATATCTGTATTTGTTTGGTTTTTTTACCAGAGACTTTTTGATATTCTTAAATTATCTTAATATAACATTCGGCTATTATCCAACAAAAACTTGAATATATTTTAGAAAAATAAGAAAATAATTTTTTTGAAAAAAAGCAGACATAGGCAGAATGATACGAAAAAATGAAGAATAAAACAGTTCCACAATGTTTGATAGTTCAGAACATTTTTCTATACCCTTAGATCTTTTCTGACGGTCACCAATAATAAAATTAATTTTGCTATAAATCCGGAATATATTAATGTAGTATATGTTACTGATAAAGTACGACATTCGGCATTGTAGGGATTGTATATTTAAATAGTGCCTGACACCATTAAGCAAAGTAATTAAAATTTACTTAAAAGCATTGCTCCGACATTTTTAACAATACCAAACATTTAACAGGCAAATTACTTGGTCTTTCATGATTCCCCCATTTCACGGCAGCTGCGGGTCGGCAGTCAAAGCGATAGTTCCCGGCAAAGCAGATGTAATATCCGCGATTCTGATTCAAGTTATCGTTATATTACAACGAAAATAAGCATGCGCCTTATGGCAGAAATGTTGGAAATGCCATACATTTCTGGTATACTTTTAGAAAACTGTCATTCACACGCATTAGTTCATCTTCCGAAATTGGGTAAATTTAAACCTGAAAGCATGCTTACGAATTGCAGGCAAGTAATCTTGATATTCAGGTAAAATTCTGTAATTGGATGTTACGGAATGTTAGTGTTTTTTTTACTGAAACTCTGGTTCTATTTATATGGTTATGTAAAAAGCCGATTTTATACTCGAAACCCCTTTGCAGAGCTGTATAGTGCACAGTAAATGCCTACAGATTAATAGGGTCTGTCTTAGAGAATACCATAGATACAGAAAGGAAAGGAGAAAGGAAAGGAGAAAGGAAAGGAAAGGAGAAAGGAAAAAGGAAAAAGGAAAAAGGAAAAAGGAAAAAGGAAAAAGGAAAAAGGAAAAAGGGAAAAGGGAAAAGGGAAAAGGGAAAAGGAAAAAGGAAAAAGGAAAAAGGAAAAAGGAAAAGGGAAAAAGGAAAAAGGAAAAAGGAAAAAGAAAAAAGAAAAAAGGAAAAAGGAAAAAGGAAAGGAAAGGAAAGGAAAGTTTAGTACACAAATACCATGCGTTTTATTTATAGCCGGGCCATAGATCGCGTACAAGTTCTACCAAAAATTTAAGGACATCTGAATATGTAAACTAAATGCATTCTGTGCTTAAACTATTTTGTCCAGCAGCCTTGTGTTTCATCCAATATATATAATTTTTTCTGCCTTCACTCATGTGATCTGAATTCCATTAAACTACTAGCATTGACCAAAGTGAAAAGAAAGGTTAGGGAGAGGGATGTAACAGGAGATTTATTCCTTAGAAAGTACAAGACATTATCCTCCATGGTATTTCGCTCGTGACAGAGTTTCCATAGCCCATGGAAAAACTGCAAAGTGGGGCGATATTGCGGAAAATATTATTGATAGCATTGTGGTATCAAAGCAGTGACTGCTTCCTGCAGTGAAAATGAATCGTTCAACTTATAATCATATTTATTTAAAGTGAGTGCATGTATTTTTTTCCCCTTTGTCCCACCTATGGATTTTTCGGGAAAATTTCCCTTGAATTTTTGAAATTACCAACTATGGATATTGTATTTTAAATTTTCCCTGCGTTATAATATAAGGCAGTTGATGATGTCTATTGCATTGTATTTGACGGAAATTTACAAATTATTATTATTATTATTATTATTATTATTATTAGTAAGATGTTTTTATTGTTCTTTTCCAGGCGGTTTGGATTTGGTTATAGTTCCCGGAGTGGCCTTCACCTTAGATGGGAAAAGGTTAGGGCATGGCAAAGGCTATTACGATAGATTCCTTAATCGCTGTCGAGATCCTGTGCCCTTTACGGTTGGCTTGGCCTTTGCGTCGCAGATTGTGTCCGATTTACCTACAGATGACAACGACATCAAACTCAATTTAGTAATTGTTCCTTAAGACCTATCCTAGCTAAGAATGTTAAAAATAAGGTCCTATAAACAGTAGCCGATTTCCAATTCACGTGAATTAAATTAGTTTTTACTTAAATTTGGAAAGTGTTATGTTATGTAATTTAAAAATGTATTTTTGTAATTCCTTTATGCTTTGTAATCAATGTGAAGTTTTCTAAATATATTGTAATAAATTGTTTTTTCAAGCATTCATTCAATAATAGATCACGGCAGTATTATTGGTTCTTCAATGTGGAATCAACAGCATCAGATTCTGAAGTATACGTTTCGATAACAGAGATAATTCACTGTGGTCAACAGTTTGAAATTAATTACAATGAAAAAATATATAATTAGGCATTATTGAATTTGTGTCATATTAATTAATAAAGCTGCATGTTAGAATAAAACGATGTCATGGTTAATTTTAATATTGATCAATACAGAATGCAAAGATTTATTAAAAGAAGTTTTTCAGAGATAGGGACAATAATAATAATAATAATAATAATAATAATAATAATAATAATAAAAAAATAAACTTAAATAAATTACTATAAATAACGTAATTAATGCCTGAAAATAAACGTTTACCTATACGATTACTTTAATAGCTTCTTATTTGTTTTATTTATGGACGCTCTTTAAAATCTCAGGTCATCTGCGTTCGATTCTAGTCAGGGCGTGAAACGGCCAATAAATTTTGCTCAGAGGCCTCTTCTTTCAGGTTTGAGGTTCTTTTACGTGCCGTAAATCTACGACATGGAACCCACGCTTTACTTCCCTTCCGAAGAAAACCATATTTACAATTTTTACGTCCGAAAAAAGTCCATCGATCCTGGCCAGGATTGAATCTGCGATCTTGGGTTTACAAGGCAAATATGGTTACCACTACACCACCAGAATTGACTTAATAGCTTCATTTAGCAATGGACTACATATTAATAAATGCATACAAATTAATAACTAAAGGAAATTATTTACATGCTTTGTTATACAGAAGCATAAATATCCGCAGTTTGAGATAAAGGTATTTAATAAATAATTTTAATAAACTTTATAGGATTATCTGAACCGAAAATAATATGGAGAACATAGGTGAAATCGTTTCATTACATTAATTTAATTCATTATAATAGGATATAATTCAAAGATAACACTTAAACAATCTTCATTTGCATAATGCCATGACACAAACACATTCTTTCAACCCTTCGAACACATTCAGTTTGCATTATATCTATAGATATATACCTGATATATGGGGAAATTTATTGTGGAAAGAAACACTGCTGTTAATCAAGGCGACACTAAAATTATAATAAAAATTAAATATGTTTCTTAATTAATCTTTGTGTTTTTATAAAGGTTAAGGGTTATATCAATATGCAGAATAACAAAACATGATAATTTCGACTTCCTTAGGCTATAGCGTGCGAAATTGAATCTGTGAGCAAATGAACATTACCTGTAAGCTCCATTTTGTTAGGAAATTCTTTTTCAATTTTTAAAGGCATAAAAAGATCTCCATATGTAGTTTTTAACCAGGATCGTTCATGTGCTCGCAAAACATACAAAAGTTCTAAAGAATACTAAGAATATCTCAAGAAATACCGCTTTAAAAGCACTAAAATTATATTACTACATAGAAAATTCAGAAGGCGAAGAATAAAAAGTTTAAAATAAAATTTAAAGGTTAGAAACATAATTAGATAACGGGTAATTTATATCAATATAAGATATTCAGAGCACTACTGAATATCTTATAAACTACTTAGCTAATATTTCATCATACTGAACAGTTTAAATATTTCCAACATATTATAAATGTATATCAAACCATTAATATTTCCAAAACTAACAGAAAAACAAAAACGTTAAAAGGAAACTGACAGCAGCTGTTACGACAAGGTTGCCAAATATGAAATACATAAGTAATTTGTAGTCACATGAAACAATTAGAGTATGAAAACGTAATTTAGAAGAGATATTAAAGAAAAGGCTCTTACTGGGAGGAAACATATTCAGAGTATATCACCTAAAACTACCACGTATTTCTGAAACGATGGTGATGAAGATCTGTTTTAACTGAAATTAACTCTAGACAGCTGCTAATCAATGTAGCCCAAACAAAGATTTCAACAATTATTAGAAACGTATTTAGATGACAATTTTTTTTCAAACTGCTAATGACTCCAAGAAAATGAAATAATATAAGATTAGAGTGATAATCCATCATTTATGCCAAGTATTTTACTAGAAATCGTTATGTGCAGTGCCCGGACTTTTAGGGTCTTATTTAGAGAACGCCCATGATCATTATCATTAGATTAAAAAAAAAAAAAACATCCTCATATTGTTAGGATTAAACAGTATATGTCTGTTCGCATTTTATCTATAATTTAGGAAATTGAAGTGTCAGTTGTCTCTTCAACATCCGTGTGTGTGTGTGTGTGTGTGTGTGTGTGTGTGTGTGTGTGTGTGTGTGTGTGTGTGTGTGTGTAAGAGTCGCTTACGTCATTTAGACTTTTTTAAAGTACCGACAAAACAAGAGTTCAAATAATTTTTCTTGTTCAATTACTTTTAGAGTTGATTCGTCCGGAATATTGGGGTTGAAACCATTGCCATACACATACATTTTAAAAACTGAGTATTTAGGCGATGTAGGCTAGCCTTACAACTTTTTAAATTGAAGAACCCCGTTGTTTATTTCTAATATGCATTACTTGAAAAAAGCCTTTTTTAATGTTTTATTTATTGTCGATTTGATTGCATTGATCAACTTACGAGGTCTGTAGAGTGGAAATGAGTATTGTAGGTGTAAGAATGTAGTCATGAATGAAATAAAATGAATTAATGGTGGCGGAAATGAGCTCGGAGTTCTTGGTGCCTTAAAGCTACCTGGCATTCACCTTCTCAGGGTAAGGAAAAACTGGAAAATCTTTATCCAGACCTGGCCGGAATTCGAACCCTGAATCTCTGGATTAGTAATCAATCTTTGTAGTTTCCCCTTGAATGAAACTACTATGAGCAACACCATGATGTTAAAACATAAAAATATGTGAAGTGAAATAAGTAATATTATACAAAATATTTAAAAATGTGTAAAATAAAATGTATGACGAACATTCCTGCTTGGTGTCATGTCAATATTTGGCCTTTTTCGTGCATAAATATGAGGCTGGGTCAAAAATAACCTTAATTTAGCAATTAAAATTCAGAGTATTGTAGTAGAGTGTTGTACTGTGCGTATAAGAGATATCTATAATTATACCCTTCCGCTGGAGGAACCAGCGCGTGTGGCATCTTGGGAAATGTGATGCCAGCGAGCATAACAAGATGGCATCCTCCTTAGAAACATACGCGAGCGAGGAGCAGCGTGTGTGTGTGTGCGTGTGCGATGCCATACAAAGACTCCTGTGTGTCAATTCAGAGCGGCTAATGAGAGCAGAGAAGATTTAAAAGTGAAGTGTCAACTGTAATTAGTGATGCAGCTTGCTCTGGTCGACCGCACACTGTGATTACGCTGTGATACGAGACAATCTAGCAGGTAACAATCGATTATACCCGCCGTTGAAACTTTGCACTTGACAGCTTATCTTTTCAGTTCGCAATGCTACAGATTAACAAACGAGGAATGCTAGCCGTTACACCTTCTGAACCAATCACAAAGTAGCATTATCGATCATTAATGTTTGTTACTGTGATTAATTTGAACTAGTTAGTTTGTAGTGGTTACAAAATGTCTCAAAAAGTTCATTTTCAGAGCGATTCACGGGGTGATACTTAATCCTTTGCATCGAAATGTTATAAGAACTCAAAATGCTCTCAGAAAAGGCACAAATTGTAGTTTCGAGGCTTTTTCCTACTTAAAATCATGAGCAAAGATCTACATAGTACATCTCTCACTGTTCTTTGTTAAATTTACATTACTACTCAGCAATTTAATTGTGGCTATAAATAATTCTAGAGCAAAGCACTCGTAATTCATCATTATTTACTCTTAATGTGCATTTATCAGGTGACGTTGAAAACTCTACAATATCGACCGTTAAACAGTGGTGGCTGTTGCAACATCGCAACCACAGAATAGCCAACATTGCACATGAACTGACACTAACGGTCAAATGCTATGTTTCGGCCGTAGGGTATAGGTAGCTATAGAACTGAAGATCTATCGAATCAGACTTTGGGCACCACATTATCCATGACATTCTGCTCTATCCTTTTGCCGAGTCTTCAAAACTGCTCATCCCTGATCTGAAAGAATGTCGTGTGGACGTTTGTGGAACAATGCTGCGATGTCATGAAGTCGAAGGAGATGGTATCATAAAGCTTACAGTCACTGTTGATGAATGCTAGGTCCACGATTTCCAGCCAGCGACCAAGCGAGTCTGTAAAGAATGGAACATTCACCATCGCCGAAAGCAATAAAGTCCGTACAGCTGTGTCATACCGTAAAGTGTATTCACACTCTACTGTGACTCGAAAGGTCCAATTATAGAAAATTACATGCCCAGAGGACGCAATTTTAACAGCGAATCATAGTAATATCTGCTTGAGAACCATTTGAAATCTGCAATCAGGTCGAAACGTCGAGGTATGCTCATAACTGATGTACTCTTACAGCATAATAATAATGCAAGACCTCACACAGATCATGCAACGGCACAAAACATTGCAGATCTTCACTTTGAGTGTACAACACATCCTTCTTTCACCGGACCTGGCACCTTCAGATTGTCTTTAGACCCTCAAAGAGGCACTAGGTGGCAAGAAGTTTCGAATTGACGACGAAGTGAAACTCTGAAACACCTGCATAGAACATAGTGGGAAATATGTTTATAAATGAAGAAGTGCTTTCAATCTCAATTTTATGAATAATTTTTGACTCGGCCTCGTACATAAAACGAGATAAATAACATTTGTTTATTTTTATTTAAGCAAATATTTTAGTTATGAAAATTCTGTGATAAAACAAAAACCATACCTAAAAATATAAAAACAATAGCTTTGCACCTCTTCTACCAAAATACAGCCAGTTTATGCCCTTATTACACGAAAAAGGAGCTTCCCCCGGCAAGCAAGCAAGTCGATACAAAAATCATTGCCACTGCCATGAAAATTGAGCGTACATTGTAAACACTTTTGTCCTAGGGCTAATGGCTTGGAGACGCAGTGTAGTACATTCACATCGACCTGGGGCTGAATTGATTTTAGATTCACGGTTGTTGAAATTCGTAACTTCCGAACAATGCAAACCACCAACTTCGGATGCAATTCCACGGTTTGTTTCTTATTCCTTTTCTATTGTGATATAATTAGCTTATTTATTGAAAAAAGGAGCACCTTTAAAATACCACGTTAAAATACATTTCCCAGGAGCTGGACAGAATAATGAAGCAGTGGCTGTTAACACAAGTCTCTGAAGAAAGAATACCCTCTTGCTGTTAAGTTTCCACAATATAACGGAAAGCCATTTTAAGAAATATTAATATAATATTGCACTAAGAGTGATCTTGATTCATTTTAGATAAGCAAACAATAGTTGAATTTTCCATTGTTAAAAGGAACTAATTATGAAAGTACAACTTTTCAAGAGAACAAAAAATATAACCATTATGTGTGTATTCTGGGAATCAAAGTATTCTTTGTGGTATTATTAGGGACCTATTAGACACATACGTAGACTGCCTGACATATTGAAAAAATCCAAATGTTTCCAATTTATAACATAATTGTAAAACTTGAGTGGTTTCTTTTAACATTGTGTTAAATAATAAGGGAAGCAAAGTTAATGTTATTATAATAATAGTACTTTTGTATCATGAACTTATTGAAAAGTGAATGCTTCAACCAAGTATACATTTGCTAGGCATGTTAATTTGAAAGACAAGTGGCATAACAACACAAATAATAATTGTATATATGTTGTCTATTGTAAAAAGTTTTGTTTCCTGTTATAGTTCTATTCACTGCTTGAACAGCTGCATTTGAGTTACTCTTTGGGCCAAGCCAGTATTTCATCATAAAATTCCTTTGAGTCCGAAGTGTGTCACACATGTACATAGACATTTCCTAGGTCATGAACCTTCCGAGCATTGATAGGCAGTTTGCCAGAACATGCCTTACCAATTTAGTACATATTTACAACAGGTAGACAGGTGGTTTGGGAAAGGAACCAGGTTTTAGATGGTTACTGCTAGAACCTAGAGAATAAAGAACAATGTAAACGAAGGTACCTACTTTATATCCTCCAGAATTTTAGTAATTATTTATATTTTTTATAAAAAAAATATAATTCATCTATAAGAATTTGAACACTGAACAATTTTAATTTTATTTTAGTAGCTTGCACCTCCTTAACTATTACAAAAAAACTGACTTGTTTTTTTTATGGCATCACAGAGAAATTAATATTTTGACAGACAACGAATTGTTTTTGTCCATTTTGAATATAACGAATGCAAAACTGTCAGAATTCTTTCAATTTCAGAACCAAATTTAACCATGTATATTAGTGCGTGATTATAGACAAAGGATGGAGAGGAAGAACGGGATTTTTTAATTTTTCTGTTTGAGGAGATCGGTTCTAGATTATGATTAACATTTTACACCCTCATTTTATACCAACCAGTCCACCATGTTTATGCATCTGCAAAATGATTCTATGATTGACAGCTTAACTTATTAAAATATATATAAATAGTGAAATATAATGGATTAAATCAGAGTATGAAATAAAATTAAACTCGCATTTATGTGTTTAATAAGCTAGCAATAGAATGTTTATTTATGTTTTTCATTGTTTTAAAGTAGGTTAAGAGCTGAGTTAAGAGTGGAACTTTAGCCTGGCATGTTCTCGAAGCCAATTCCATAAATTTATGAAAAGTAAGTGAAACTTTAAGAGTGTGTAGTTCAACTGAATCATACAATGATATCAATTAATAGGTTAAGAGTGTTTAGTTCCATGCAGAAAAAGTATTTATTAAATAAGAATCTCCTTTCTAATCATCAACTAACACAACAGGTTTGCCTAGCAATACAACCTTGATGCACACTGTGTACAAGGACTGCATTGATGTCTTTTCTAAAAACAAAGTGCAGAATAATGTATAAAAATAATATGCTATTTACTTAGAATTAAACATAATCATGTGCCTAATAATGTATTTAATTTTATTTAAATACTCATTTCAGGTAGATGAGCATATGTACTGAAATTAATCAGCAATAATATGTGCTTTTTTTAAGTACATCTAGTGATTTATTAGATTCTCTGTATATTAATGTACAAATTAAAAAACATTACAATATTTAAGGTATTACTAAATGAGTTAGAATGGTAACTTTCTATAAATGTTGTATACATTTTGCTGGTTTTCATTATAATAACACTATTAAACACTTCGCTTATAAAATATATCCAACATATTACAACAAAGGAGACAAGTCCCCAACACAAGGAAGAAAAAGCAGTTAATGCTTTATGGAACCAGAATGAATAGCATAAAAATCTTCACCTTCCAGGAGAAAATAAAAACACAAATCATTTGGGCGGAGAAAGTTCACCAAGATTTAAAATAGTGTGGAGCCAAGGGATGAAATTATAGAAAATAGAGTATTCAGAAAGAAAGTTGCAGAGGTGAAGGATCTGTCTTAAGAAAAATCAAACAGAACAACAAGGGTATTCTTGTAAGAACAGCAATTCGGAATGATTCAGAGAATGAAAGAATATTACATTGGAGGAGACAGCTTGCAAAATAAAGGAAGTTGTGCAATTGTAGCCCATAGTTGCCTGAAATTAATTTAAAAAAAAAAAGAAAATAAGGAGATACACTAATATTAAATTCAGGAATAATAAGACACTCCAAAAACTTGCATTTATATATCTACTTGTTATCTAATTTCATGTTTAAATAAAATTATAACTAATAAGAAGCACAAACTTTAGGAATAATAATATGTTATTTAATTTTACAGCTCTAATGGAGCTCTAAAAGTGATTATTTATATTTCATTAGTGTACTTCATATTTTTATAATTTTCTTTTATCCTATGGCAAGCTGACAATCTCAAAATTTTTGCATAATTATGTGTACTTCAAATGTACCAAGAATCCTCAATTCATCTTTATATCGAAAGAGATTTTGTTTCATTTTAGGTGAAAAAATTAACAAAATCTCATTTAAGAGATTGGAGTTTTGACATTGCATTTTTGTCCACAGTCACTCCAAAACAAAGCCTACTCCTAATTCTAAAGAAGAGTACTTACATATCTATAGATGAAATTGAGGATTCCACCAATTTTACAAAATTGTATAGATCAAAACTTCTTCCCTTTCAATGGGAAAATTTATCAACAAAAATCTGGTTTGGCTATGGCAATCCTCACTCTCCATTCCTAGGAAATGTATTCATGAGACCAGTAGAAGCATACATTACAAATGTAGTCCATTTATCTTCAAAACATGTTTTGTTATGTAGATGGCATATTTACTTAGTACCAAAAAGCAAACAGAGGATGCCTTAAAATGACTAAATCTGCAAGACCAAAGCATTAACTTTAATGTAGAAATTGAAGAAGGAGGTCGTTAGCTATTTTGAACCTTAAAATCTACAGAAGAAACAAAGTAATTTATAGGAAACCCAAATATACAGATAAAGAATAACAAGTTAAATATGGTGGACTTTTGTAACAGCGATGTTTAATACTAAGAATTTAAAATGATTGAGTAAATTTGTAACACTTACATCACTAATATTTTAAAAAAGGAAAACTAGCTCCAGAAACTTAATTTTCCTTTTTTAAAAGGAAAGTGATGTAAAATATTACAAATTCAACTCAATCATTTTAAATTCTTAAAGCTTAACAACATCAACCCTAGACCACACCAATATGCCGTTATTAACAGCTTGACTCCTAGATTAGTCTACACCCACTGAACAAGGAAGAATATACAGCAAATACCTGTACATCATCAATACTGTCCTCAACAATGGACGCAACTAGTGTTTAGTAGATAAAAGATTAGACAAAATGCTTACTGATATTAAAGGCACCATCACTCTTTCCATGATAAAAAAATACCAATTTTAAAAAATTCATGTACCATCCATGGGCAAACAGTGCATTCATGAAAATTTTTAAAGAACTTTATATTGTGTTGCCTACACAAAATAAATTTAATAATTAGGAACCTTTAGAATAGAACCGTAAAGGAAGTTATCCTGTCCAGCAAAAAGGCAGGAGTGTACCAGATAAATTGTTTGAATTGTAATCAGATGTACATAGACAGAACAATGAGAAATTTAGAAACAAGGAGAAAAGAACCCTTTAGAAATGTAAGATAAAAGAGGAATAAATCATCAGTTGCATCATTTTTGGATGTATAACTATAGCCTATAAAAGAATCCAACGTTTTGAAAGCTACCAACAATCCCAAGGAATTAGCAATATGGGAAAAGATTTTCATTTTTAAAAAATAAGTATTATGCTATGGTTCTTAAATAGCTGGTGAGTCAATTTAAATACTCTTATGTTCCACTTACTCCATTTGATGATCATGATGATGCGGGCAAAAGCCTGTGAAACATGTTCTGTATAATTCAATGGTAAGTGGAGCATAAGTGTATTACATCAACTCACTAGCTAATTAAGAATAAATTAATTACTTCACTGTATTAGTTCTGACATGAAATTAATTTTAAATTTAATCATGTTATGAACTTTAACATTCCACTGATGACTTCTTGTTTCACTTTATATTGCAAATACCAGAGATCACATCATCACCTGTCAGTGTTAGTTGGTCCCTTGCTGAGGATGAGAGCAAAAGCTCTTGAAATATGTTCTGATAGATTAACCAGTTAGTGAAGTATAGTGTCACCTAATACCGATTTCTTTATGTGTATAATGATATGATATGTTGAAAAGATAGGAAAGAAGATGAAAGAAAAAGGAGAAGGAAAATTCTGAATATTAGCACTTAATTGAGCAATACTGAAGACTGGATTAGATAATACAAAAAATGTCACTAAAGCTCTTTTTTTCTTTTTTATTAAAAATAATTATTTTTAAAAATGGAAAGCAATAAATAACAATGCCATATTGTGCTGTTTTAAATAGTTTTGCCAGTTTGCTCACTATGAATGAGTGAAATGAATTAAAAAAGTAATGCATTTATTTGCAAATAATTAACTTAAATCATTATTCTCTACCTCATTGAATGATTTCACTGTACATTATATTTAGGTATGAAAATTGAAATGCTTAAATAAATTAAAAAAGAAGGGGGGGGACGGGGGAGGGAGAGAGAGAGAGAGAGAGAGAGAGAGAGAGAGAGAGAGAGACACAGAGACACACACACACACACAGGTTAGGTTCAACCATAAACAGTTCTTTATAATGAATTTAAAGTGATTGAGTTGATTTTGTAACACTTACATCACTAATATTTTAAAAAATGAAAACCCAGTTTCTGGAGCTAATTGCTCCCATCTTCAGTTCCAGATTGACTGCCAGCCTTGTTCTTTGTTGTGGTTTGGTTTGTCTCTGGTGGTATTTGGATGAACTTCTGTATTAAGATGTCACTTGGCAGGATTTCAAAGTTGAAAACTTGCTTTTTGTTCTTCCAGATATAAATGTTTTCCCAGACTGTTAAGTGCATCTTCTAGGTGTTTCTCCAGGATTATTGCAAAGATGTCATCAACATAGCGATATCATGCTTTAAACAACCAGGGGAAACCCTTCATAATTCTGACATATAATGCGCTCATAAACAGATCTGCTAATAATGGTGATAATGGGCTACCCATTGTTAAACCGAAATTCTGTTTATAATATTTTCCATTTAAGGTAAAGTAACTTTGCTCTATGCACAGGTTAGTTAATGTAATGTATTCTTGAGTTTCTTCTATTGTTTTCCCTATTTTTAGCAACCAATTTTTAGCTCTTTATGAGCTCAGTCATTTTAGGAGTCCTGCTTTAATTTCTGTTTAATATAAGCTTTAGCCATTTAATAAACCATTTCTAGATCTTTTTTTTCCCTTAGGCATTTTATCTGCCAGTTACTGGAATTTCTACAGCCTTAATCCATCAGAAATCTATAAGCAAATGCGATTTTTAGTCCTTTTTAATGTTTTCTATCTTTATTATTATGCAGTCATAAGGAGAAATTTTTTCAGGTTGTGTAGTCATAGCTGCAATCTTCCTTAATAGTGCTAGTGCAATTTGGCTGCCTGTGCAAACTGCTACTATTCTTTCTTATGGTTTGAAATTTAGTTTTTATTGCTCTTAATATAGTGAATTGTTCCACTGGCTGTTGGAACAGTCATTATGTAATTAAGATGATTGCATGACTGGGTCAAACTATATACCATACTCTTATTGTTTCCACTTACTTGTTTATATTTAGAATATATTTTTCACATCATCGTCCACATCCTCAGCTAACTGTCAACTGCTGGATAATTCATGGCATTACTTTGGGAATGTATACTCTGCTCTAGTGTGATGAACTTAAAGTTTATATTTTCAATTCCATTAATCTGTGTCTGAATTTATAACTATAGATTTTCTCCCACATTATGGGTCCATGTGCTGACTTTAATCACTTTGTTTTTTTTACTATGTTATGGTTCTCTGTCCAGAAATGAGATGCTACTGCTGAGTTCTGCATTTGTTTGCATTTTGTTCCTGAAGTGTTCTTTTAACTGTGTGTCTATGTTTTTCTCTTGTTTTTCTAATATATATTTTTTTCGCATTTGGCAAATTTTATTTGATAAACACCTGCTATTTTCTCTGGTGGAATAATTTCATTAATAATGCCATTTAGAATATTTTTAACATTAAATCTGTTTATTGGTGCAAATTGAATATTAAAATTTTAGAATATTTTAAAATGTGTGCATAGCTCATGGATAATATGAAAATTTTTTTACAAATTATCTTATCTTTAACTTGAAATGCTAATTGGAACATATACAGTGAAGCTAATCATATAATTAAGACCATTGTATAATTGAGTCAAACTACACACTCTCATTGGCCCCACTTTCCTGTTTAAATGTAGTACATGTTTCGTAGATCTTTGTCTGCATCACTGTCAACTGCAATGGTCTGCAAAACATGTACTACATTTAAACAAATAAGTGGGGCCAATAATAGTGTGTAGTTTGACTCATTCATATAATGGTCATAATTGTTTTATTTTTACCTGCTGTGAGCATTGTGATTTCTTGAATAAGTTTTTGCCTCTTGAACTTCTGTACTTTTTTTGTAAACCAGTTCAGAAGTACAGAAGGCATTAAATGATAATGTTTTATGGTTTTTAGCTATTTTAATGTTGATTAATTTTTTTAGTTTATTTAGATTTTTCTCTGGTTGTATAGCTTCTTCCTAAAGGGCAGCATTGAAAATATTGCATCTCATTAAAACTAAATTCATTTAATGTTTGGCACAAACATTTTGTAAAAAGTAAGAATGTCTATGATCACCTCATTGGTCTAGGGGCTAGCATTGCTGACTACTGGCTAGGAGGATCTGGGTTTGATTCTCGTACCTGCTTAGGAGTTTTCTAAGTTAGGGAGGTATGAAATGGGGTCCACTCAACCTGATGAGGATAATTGGAAAGCTACTTGATGGAGAGGAGGTGCTCTTTAATTTAGAAAGCCACATGATAGGTGAATGGTGGGGTACCAGCATTCTGATTATATTCCTCCCTATTCTTGCAACACTGTCATCTATCAATGAAGTTAATAAGACAGAGGTAGAGGAAGCAGAGGTTGCTGCACCAGGCCATGGCCTGATCTTATGTTGTAGTGCCACAGAGGAACAAAAACAAGAACAAGAAGAATGTCCAAGAAGGTATTTTTGTTTGCATGCAATGTTATGCTTTTATGATGACAGATGACAGTTATTTGGCAATTCTCTGTTCCATTATTACAAAATGTTCATTTAATATTTTCTCATATTCACACATTGTTAACTAGCTTTAAACTTATATAAACAATAATAAATTAATAAAACAGAAATTTAAAAAATGTACTCTGGATGTTAACATTCTGTTTGCTAAACTTTTATAATTTTTCAGTGACTTATTTTCTAGATGGTACGAACAGGTAAGCATTCCACTCAAAGAGGAAAAACTCTCAGTTGTGCACTATTAAAATAATGCAGATACATTGTAAATTATAATACATTTTGGAAACATATAATTTATTGGTAGATAGTAGTTAGTGTGTATGGCCCTAAGGAATAAGTAACTCTCAAAGATAGACATTTGGCTGAATGGGTTTAATTAAAAAAGAGGGAAGGTTTAGTATTGTAGGAAATATAATTTAATATTGTATTGAATGTATAAATTACTTTTAATGTTGTGTTTTGTTTTTGATTGGATTATAGCCCGGTCCCCTGAATATTCCAATAGGTAGCTGCTGATGAACCAGGGACTGGGGGACTGAGTCAATCAAATTTAAAAGAAAAAAATTATATTTATAAATATTTGTATGTTTGCATATGAAAAATAAATTCATTCATTCATACTATGGTAGATAGTACTGATATTGGCCTATAGTTGATAAGTAATAAAAATACAACTTCACAGCAATTGTTTAATAATTGTTGTATTTTATATGAACAATAGAAAATTCATTCTTGTATACTGTGCTAATTCTGCTACCTTCAGATGTTGCAACTTTATAAGTAGATACTTCCACTCAGGCTTAAATTAACCGCAAATGTGAACAATACTTACTTATTTACACTTTAGCATATTAAATTAATAAAATCACAAATGTATTTATACAGCTTCCACCTATTGCTGAATCATTCATCTGTAAATCTTAAAGCATTTTACTGCTTCTGACCATAAACATCTTACTATAAACTTTTTAGGATTTGTACCAATATTATCTAGTTTTACCTCTGTTAAAACTGTATATTTTTGCTCCTGATTTTTGTTTTAAATGGAACCTGCAGATTCAAATTTGAGTAAAATATTGTAAATGCTGCTCTTATCTGGTGCAGATTTCTAGCTGAACATGCTAAAGCCAGTCAATTCAACAGAAGTTCAAACATTTTATCTGGAGGTATCCTGCCCCCAAAATATCTTAAGTATAGCTCAGCTGTTGCCATGTTTAAAACTCCTGTCTCCTAGCCCTAATCAGATACCAACAAGCAGAAAAGTGCAAAACCTATTCTTAAAGAAAATATGCACTATTAGAGGGGTTTTTTAAAATTGTAACCTATTCTATTCCATATATAGTGGCTATTGCCCTGTTCTCAAAAATAAGAGAGTAAATTTACTTGTACATTCTTTAATATCACACAATGACAGCAAAGGACAAAAAGTATCATCATTTGCATTAGAAATATTCTAATTTTTATTTTAATTCCACAGAGTTCAAGACAATAATAATATCAGCCATCGCTTTACCAGATGTGCTAAATCCAACATTATTCTTATATTATTTAAATTCATACCAGCTCCCCACTAACTGAAACTCATATAATTTTTGTAATAACTGCCAATTAGTTTATTTAATATATTCCAAAATTGTTAACTGCAAAGTTACAGGGTTCAATACATGGCAATATATCATTGATAAATAATGTAAATAATGATGCAACCACAAGTCTTTTTTTCATAATGTACACGAGTTTAGGCATGTTTAATCTTTACAGGCATTTCAGTATGCAATAAATTCTAGAACCAATAGCAACAAATGGGAGAGGAAGGGAAATTCAGAGTAACATTTTACTATAAAGTTACGATTGATAGATTATAGATTTTGTTTTGCAGACTGGATTAAGTTAGATTAAGTTAGATTAGAATAAGATAATGGCAAGGCATCGCACACTTGAACCTATAGCACTAGACAGCATTCATGGCTCTCTGACCACCTCTAAGCTAACCCATAGGTTTAAGTTTGTACAAAGAACCCCTCCAAGTACTCATTTGGATAGGAAGCTGAATGAACTTGAACCTGTTCAGAAAAGATAGAACGGAGCAAGATCAACTTGAAAAATAAAGTAACTCTTGGAACAATGTAACTAAAATAAGAAGAACTAGAGAATAGGAAATAAAACACATAATAGTCACACAATGATAGTGGAAAATATAAGTATTTTATCTATTTTTGTTTCTCTAATTCCTGTTATATACGTTTGAAGACCAAATATATTAAGTTATTTATCAGACCCCCATAGGGAGAAAATGGTGGCCAAAGTGGCCCTATTACTGCCAATAACAAATATCGAACTTTTACACATGTTATGTTTACAAAATAACATTATTTACCGTTTGATAGTATTTAGGTGGTGTTTAAGAATCTGAAATTGTTTACAAACAATATCTCTCTTCAATGTGAATGAAATATAAAATAATATGAATTTAAACTTCTCCACAGGTAAGCACAACTCTTTATAAAATACAGGAAATTCCAAATAACTGGGCACCTTAAAACTAATCGACATATTTGGGACAATATTCCCATCTTCTATTTTTAGGAAAAGGATACAGTCTTCCTTGGCAATAGTTATAAACAGATGTACCTGTCTTGTCTTAACCTCACTTGCAAAGGAGTCGTAACATAATATCCTGCTCACATCATTCATTAAAACTCTCTTCATCTCGCTCCAAAACCCGCTTCATATTTTCTTCCAGAGCTTTCCTTTTATTAACACTCACTGTCACATAAGATAATAGATAATTGGATTCATTAAAATATGCTACCAATTTAATTAAAAAATAATATGTACAGGCACCATAATCTTAATTGCTTTAGGGAAAATTGCACAAAGAAAATGTCCTTCTTAACCATTAATTTTAGTAAGAAATGTCTAATACACACTACAGTTTCATCATCAACTTCAAAACTTGCAGGGTGTATGCTCTTTATGCATTTCTCTTTTAATGACTGCTCTTTAGGACATTTAAATATGGTAGTATGGAGTGATCTACTATAATTGGAAATACACTAGGCACACAACTAGAATGATCCATGTTGTACTGAACATTTTCTATTACACAAGTTTCTGGCGTGATTTCAGTATCAATTTTAACTTAATAAAAAACTAAAGAAATAACAGGCTATTTACTTCCAACTATAAATTACTTTAATAAACCACGTGACTGCAACGAACCAAATAAATTACGTGTTTAATAGCAGTAGTATGAACGATTGTACTAGAGTGTATCTGTCTTTGTATAATTACTTGCAAACGAATTAAAACATGTTATAACATCAGCCTCACTAAAACTCTCTTCATTTCAATCCAAATCCCACTTTATATGTTTTTTCGAATCTTTCCTTTCTTTGCGAACCCACACCGTCACATATGGTGGCAGATTAGAGAAATTTGCTGGGAAATATCCTTCCTAATCACAAAGTTTGGTACGATAGATTTAATTCGTCATTAACTTCAAAATTGCATGATGTACAATCTTTATACACTCCTCCTTTAATTACTGCTATTTAAGAAATGTAAATATGCTACTAAGCCGTGCACCCATAATAAAGACCTACAAGAGCAAACCCATGTTGTACTAACTCTCTCTATTAAAAGAGTTCCTGGTGTGGTTTCACTAAATCAATGTAAAGTTAATAAAAAACAAAAGAAATAACACACTACTGTTGATTTACTTCCAACTATAAACTGCTGTAATAAACAGATAACTGCAAAACAATAACGCGATGTATCTTACACACGGACCACATATTCCATAATTTTGTCTACTATTGATGACACCTGACTTCAGGTCTGGTAAATATAGTGTGTTGTGAACGGAGCAAATCTTTCTGCCAAGAATCGATCATCCAGTCTGCGTTAAAAGTGCCTTACCACCTGCTATCAATGCAGAAATTATATATTCAAAATAAATGGAAGAAAAACGAGCGAATTACTGATAATGCTTTGGACAATAATGATTTATGAAAAAATTGAAAATAACGTATATCATTAAGGAAATACTTTAAGTAAGGAAGTAGCGGGCACGATTCTGCAAGAAATTGAAGAATATACAGAGCAAATTTCGAGTTCCTTGTTAACTAACAATCTTTTCACTATTTAAATAAAATAAGTGGGCAAAACTTGTAAAGCTGAGGATTGTTTGCTATCTTGGCCATACTTATATTGACAAAATTTATGTGCATAAATCCAAGATGTAAGGCAAGGGCTCAACCTTTTTAAGGCTATGAACACATTTCATAATCCAGTCTAAGAGCGCGAGCACCGTGAAAACTAACAATAAAAAAAAAAAAAAAAAAAAATATATATATATATATATACAAAAATATTCACGATTTTTGGACTTGAATGACATTTTATTATTTCATGAATGTCCAAGAAGAAAACGCTAGCAGTTGTGATATGTGTAAACAGTCTTCTAAATGTAGTCCTTTAAACGTGATCAGGCCTTGCTGTTCATTTGCTCCATGGATTAAACACATTTTGTCATACAGATAGCTTCGTGGTTACACTGCTCGCCTCTTACCGAAGTGGCTGGAATCAGCGGCCGCAAATGGAATTTATGGCAGAGGAAGCGACTCTTGAGTAAGTTTTCTCCGGATACTCCGGTTTCCTCTGCCACATTCCGCCGTTGCTCCATCATCAGCTCATCTTCATTCAGGGTAACGTAGTTCGCTACTGCCCTCTACTGCCCGTTTGCGGAACTCCAATGCCAGGCCGGTAAGCCAGTAGAGTACTCGCAGGTTGTCCTGAACATAGCCACGCGTTTCAAAGTAGTACTGTGCAAAGTAGAAACTTATTTTTTGTATCAAAGGCCGTAAGCTTCTCTTTTTTCAAATAAATATTTATGACAGGAATTTAATGAACTACCACCCGACTTCGTTTATGCATTCAATGAATTTAATTTTACTGAATTGCAATGAATTGAATACCATGTTAAAGCAACGACTTGCTTTCTTCGATAAAATGAAAAGACTTGTCAAACCTTTCAAGAGATTCTAATTGCCAGAATGGCCATTTTATGACACTTAGGCGAGGAGGCAGAAGACATGTGAGTCAGTTCAGTAAAATGAAACAATTCAAGTTTACATGCAGTCGGATGGAGTGTTTCTAATTTATATATATAATTTCTTTTAGTTCAAAAATTGTGTTCTGTTGACCCTGAAGGTGTCGTTTATTTAGCTCGTTAAGTTATTGAAAAAGAATGAAAGCAAGTTTATTTTAAAATTTTCATCGAACATTGTGAATTAACAGATTTAAGAAGTAAATACTTTGATTTATTTGAAGACTTTCCAGACTCTTGTTAATTGCATCAACGTAATCACGAATATCCGCGTGAAGGATGATTCAGAATGTGGATCAGGTAATTCATCCAAGAAGATTTTCGGTTTACGTTTCTAGTATCAAAGTCCTTGACACTAGAAAACTGATTAATTTAACTTTCACTTTCAACTGTTCCCACATTTCAGGAACTGAATTCAAATCACTAGCTAGCTTCTCAACACGAATTAAGAGCAATAGCAGAAAAAAGAAGGGGAAAACGTTTGTCATTTTTTCAGTCAGGTGACAACTACTTTGTTTATCCGCTATCCATGGTGCTCATCAGTTACCAAGAACTTCGAAGTATCTAATATGTAATTACGTCAATATGGGTTTGCACAAGCTGAATTAGGCAGAATAGGTAGTAAAGGAAAAATAATGGCAAGAATTCTGATTAGGATTAAGAATCTAGAAGATAATTGTATTTTGAAACATCGTCTAGTGACGCAAGAGAAAGTGAGGGGAGGAAAAACTTAGGTTAGTAGAAGAGATTATGCAAAAAATCCTTGGGCATGGTTTGCATGATAGAGAAAGTATAGAAAGAGGTTTTTGAAAAATAAATTAAACAAAGAATAGACGATATGGAAAGAAAGGAGATATTAGGTAGTTTTAGTGATAATAAGTCAATGAGGGTTTATAGGGGACTAAAGGAAAATATGGGGCGAAGAGAATTATGTAGATGAGGGTGACAGTTGAACGAGGAGGGGAATTGCATGAGCATGGAAAGGGATAGTGAATCTGAAAGGAATAAGAGGAAATTTAAATATAGAGGAATGTCCGATGGTGGAATGCAACTTAGTTACTGGCATGCAATTTTGGAATGAGGATAAACCAAAGAAATGAGAGCAAACTTTAGGATTGAGTGAGATAAGGGGAAATAAGTTGATGAATATAAAATCAAGGCAGAAAATCTTGGAGTTTGGGAATTACTTAGATAAGGTTAAAAGAAAATAAGTAAAAATAAGGAACCAAAGCGGGTAGAAATATAATGTAAACTGAATTTTGATTGAGTTAACTTTTAGATGTAAGTTGCCTGATAGTTGAGTAACTGCAAGGTTGAAACTATTCGGGCCACTTTGGTTACACAGCAACTCAGGAAGATTTACTAGAATGACTATGGCTGTATTTGTTTGTATGACTGGGTGATTGGAAAATTATACTGTGGAAGCTTGTGTTATTATTAAGTGGAAATAAATTCAATTCAATTACATCAATGTCATTAGATATTAGGAAGTTGTAAGGGTTCTAAATGTAGCTGAAACAAGAATGATAAAATAACATTTTACAACACAAATCAGTTCTGCAACAAAGGCAATTGTCTATTGAATTATCAACTATAACCAAAAATAACTATACTCGAGTTTTAAATAGGCTGTTTGTTTAATTTAATTAGCGATGAGATCAACGCGTCTAGCAACCATGTGACAATTAAGCTGTAACTTTTTTTTTTCCAGCCCGAGCTGTTATGCCGAAACGATACACACTTACCCAGGTTTTCCGCTTGTAAATGATATCCCATGTTGCATAAGTTTATGAGATACATATATAGAAGCTTCGGTTAAAGTTTGTTGACATTAGTATTGGATTAAAAATAGATAATAGATTTTGATAATAGATTTTACGCAATCTCCGACCTCTTGGGATATTAATTAGCAAAAACCCTACGATTGATATGCGAATGCCTTCGACAGCATTGTCGAAGGAATTCCTGAAACACGATAAGATGCGTCACACAAACATAGATCACTTCTTTGTTATCGTCGTTATTCTATACCAGAAATTCTGTCTCCCATTATCTTACAAAGAGTAAGTAGATAAACGCTCTTTAATTTTCCCTTCGCCTTTTTTTTTAAACTTTTTTTTTTGAGTAGTGTTTTAACGCCCGTTTTTACTACTGAGGCACCACAGGCGGTGGACACTGGTGATACATGAAATGAAATGATAAATTGGGAAAGGATTTTTTTTTAAGGAAGGAAGCGTTCCAGGCCTAAGTTATGGGTACCTCCCCAGCATTTGCCAGTTATGAAGACTGAGGAAAACCTGGAAAAAACTCCAGTCAGGGAGGACGGTCCTGGCGGGATTCGAACCGCAGACCTCCCGCTCACGAGTCCGTGCCTTAACGACTTCGGCCACCCGTAGCGGTTTTAAACTTTGTGCCAATGAAGAAGGTAAGAGAGATCTTCACTAATGTATTGTGTTTAGAAGCTTATGAATGAGACACATGCTTCAGGCGAGCAGTTTAAAATGAGCTACTTGTATTATTAACAAAGTAACAGAAAATATCGAGCTCACATACAAGGATATCATTCCATATCGATACCTCTCGAGCATCCAAAGGAATGACATATTTAACAAAAGATGATATTATGAACAGCACTAATTGCCTGTAACACTATGAAAAGAAAAATGTTCATCAAATATGCCAAAAGAAAAACAACTCACAAAGTATTTTTGAAAGGTAACATTCAACGACCTTGACTGCCGAAACAGTACTGGGGAAGAACTCCCCAATAGCGGAGTAACTGAGCAGAAAGATGTTATCACAGGAATACCGGGAGGTAACTGCCTGTGGGCAATGGAGTAAAAAAAGTAGAAAGGAAAAGTGAAAGGAAGATAAAGTTACCTGACCGTTGAAATTTTAAGTTAAGAATATAAGAGAAGTATTATTATTTCACTATCCCCATCAGGGACTGGAAAGAAAGTTATAAGGAAAGATATGTAACTCCGACAACCAAAGAAACCAAGCTGAAATATACACCGCCACAGAACAAAGAACGTTGTGAATATGTCCAAACATGTGAATAAATAGATGGAATCATTTAAGGATTTTTGAAGTTTTCAAATATTAAAGCTTTCACTCAAAATAGTCGGGATAAGGCCATCTGATCCGCTTCGTTTTCCATGCATGTTTACACCCACCCTAATATTATTTCCTTTGAACAGCATGTCACAAGGGTCAGTGGCTAGGGAAAGGAGAAAAACGTGCCCACATGGTCAGCTCTGGGAGAAGGGAAAGGATGTATGGAGAGGGAGATTGTATGGACCTTCGATATGCCTATTTTGAGTGAAAGTATTACAGAAAAACACAAGACGTAGACGTTCTTTTGGTCAGCAGTATGAAGAGCAAATATGTCAGAAAATGTGCATTCTTCCACCATAGATTACCAGAGTAACTATATGTCATAGAATATGCTATTGAATGAATGTCAGTAAATGTTTCATTGTCATGCTATTTTTAAATAATCGTTTATCCAGTAATGAGATTAAATTATACAAAATAAAATTGATTCTGTACGTCTAACAAAAATATAGTTACTTTAATTATCTCATTGTGTGAGGCTTGATCAGGATGCAGCGCAATAATCGGAAAACATCCTTAATATAATATAAGCTTATTTTGCTTGTTATTACACAACAATCAGGCAACGCTTATGCCTGTTAGTCTTAGAGAGAACTAAATGATAGCTATAGTAGGTGATAAACTACCTTGTTATTGATGTTTCCGCTGCCACATGGCCGAGCCAGCACGCTGTTGCCAAATTCCGTCACTCGCTGCCCGTTTCCAACGGCTGCACTCCAAGATCTTCTTCCTGCTACTCTTCGCTGTCGATTTCCATTTCCATTTCATCACGTTCACTATCACAGTCAATGAAATTACTGAAGCCATCCTAGTTTATTATAAAGCATCCCATTACTACTTCTAGAATGTCTTTATCTTTCCACGCATTTTCTAGAAAAAGCGTTGTTACTGCGTAATTTTTGTTAACTGTTAACTATTGCAACGCCTATAATGTCATGCCTCTGGCGATAGTGTGTTTTTAACTGAATGGTCAGCGATAAAACGAGCCTCTCGCCAGCCGAGTCGCCTGCATAAACACGTCCCAAGTGTCAATCACAAGGTAATTTCTCGCTTACTTGTAGAGTATGTGAATTTTTGTAATACCGCACGGTAACAACATTTTTACAAAGGAAGTATCTACTTCGGCACAACTTAAAAAGCGATTAGCCTGCCCTCAATATTCGACAATAAAAGAATGGACTAAACCATTTAGATTGGGACGGAGTGCAGACGAATCACAGGAGAGCCAACAGTAGAAGCACTAACACTGAAATGGGCCTCTGAATGTTCATGCAGAGTTGTCTTCTGCGTGAACATTCCCACATGATAAAGATCAACGTAACAGGGGACTTCTCTAAGCAATTAAAAACACTGAGTGGAATGCTGTAAAAGGTTGTTGACTTTATGTCAAAAAAACTGGAAGGATATTCCGAAATTACATGTGACACGGAATGCTAGTATGGTTCTCTACCATGATCGTCTTTCAGAAATGGAGTGGTGCCGCCAAGCAAGGGTAGGAGAAAGATGATTAAAAATCTGTTAGTTAACCTCAAAGAGATAGACACCAGCGCCAACGCAACGTTTTACTGCTGCAGCCTTCTACATAAACTGCGAGTAACAATCATAGAAAACAGGTCTGGTATGCTGCGTCGTCTTCACCAGTGCATACTGGATTACAACAAAGAATGCTCTGAAGCACTCTATAAGTTCAGCGAAATGAACCATTCACCTCGACTGGATATAACCCGAAGGGATTATTACCTTTTCTCAAAATTGAAGAAAGACCTACGAGAAAGAAATTTAAATGAACTGAAGGAAGTCTTTAAGAACATTTTGCATGCCTAAATTGACTATTTTGTGTTGAAATAAAAAGTACCTGTTTTGAAAAGTGGCTTCTTTTTCCTTTGTAAAATTAAGCTAGGTTGGAACCTATCGCAACAGCATTAATTGTTTTACAAGGAGAATAGTTCGCATAAACACTGGAAGATAATGCATTTATGATACATAAATGGCACAGTATAAATGCTGAGACACTCTTAAATTTAAAATTTTTCTATTAACAGATCATCAGAAGTCTATTTTTTATAGAATTGTTTGTATTTTCTCAAAACAATGGATCGTAAACTCACAAGCACTTCAAATCATTGATTCAGTTAATGATTAAAAAAGAAACTTCGTTACCAGCTTAAACATGACTTTTTTTTTTTTTTGTTTGAATGGTGTTTAACGCAAGTTTTTCTAATGGACACTGATGATACATGAGATGAAATAATATATTGGGAAAGGATTTTTTTTTTTAAAGGAAAGAAACGTTCCAGGCCTAAGTTTAGGGTCTTCCCCGGCATTTACCATTTATGAGGACTGAGGAAAACCTGGAAAAAATCTCAGTCAGCGAGGGCGGTCCTGACGGGATTGGAACCCCAGATCTCCCGCTCACGAGTCCGCGCCTTAACGACCTCGGCGACCCATGGCGGTACGAAAGAATTGCACATATCTCAGTTCAAATTGTATACGAGTACGCGCGTGCCTACTAAAAGACCGTGAACCTGCTGCTAGCGTTACAATTCAAGGTTACGTTAACAGGTCTAATTGAAAATACCGGAAAGGCTATTTAAATATCAGAAAGCGCCAGGATGTAAACATTAACCTGTTCTGGGCGGTGATCGGGAGGAGAAGGGGCACAGAAGAAAAAAAATGTGAACAACGTATCAACGATCTCGTAAGAAATTCCTGTTTACTTTCTCTCGTCTGGCTAATTCAAGGACGTCTCCATTCATAATAACCTGCGGGTAACTGAGGCCATAATCTGTTTTCAACCTTTCTGTAGAGTAGCATTGCACGGCTTTCTAAATAACGTATCATGACCTACATTAGTAATGCAGAGTTTGTATGTTTTAATTTATGCCGATCTATTGGTGCAACGTACAGGAAACGAGAATCATTTAAGTTAAAATGTTAGCTACCTTTCATATTTAATGCAATACTCCTATAAACAAGTGAACAGAAAACGGTTTCAAACAAACCTAAGGTAATTATAATTATAAATGTGTTTTTTGTATATCAGCATTGAATCGATTCATGCTGAAGTGACTAAGTTAAAAAAATTAGCAAAATGAAGTCGAACTTGACGGAGGTAGCGTAAATGTTCTGTGCAACAAGACCTGAGTAAGTTGGTAGTCTTGTTTTTATAACCACATATTATTATAGTGGATACTTCGATGATTATAATAATTGGTGGTAACAGTTTTACAAAACAAAGTTGTATATCAGAAGAAATCTGTGGAAATAGATAACAAAATTGAATTTTCAATCAATACTATAATGACTAGTCGGGGACTCTCGCTTATAACCGTTGAACTGGCCCTTAGGAACCCGTCCGATATTTTACATTAGGATGGTACCTAGAATTCCAGCAGAATGGTCTGTCGGCTTGACCTTGCACAGACCTACTCTTTCGTTAACCGGCGAGTGACCAGAGCTTTAGAGAGCTCACCACCCTACCTGCGACAAACAGCACGTGAGGACTTCACCTCTGCCAACATGGTACACGCCTGAAGCTCTCCCAAGTGGCTCATTGCAGTCGCAGGTACGCGTTTCCCGTGAGTCGCGGAGTCCAACCCATTCGGGCACTCCCATGTCAGAAGTATCACGGGCACTCAGGATCCGCAGAACCCTCACTAGAGCATCTGCAGGTCCCCATCCTTCTGTATATACTATTCGCGGAATAATATAAACTTCTAAAAAGCACAAAACTCATAAAAAACACTCAGAATGCAATTTAAAAAGTTCACACTAAAACCGTAAAACTAAAACACTAAACCACAATATTTCGAGCTTGGCTCTTGGACACGTGCTGAGAATAAACTGAGCTGTGGCGGGCGGTGTCTCTTTTAGTGAGGCTTAAAGGATATGACGTGGCGACAAAACTGTCAACTATAGCTGAATAAAGTAGTTTGGCAAACCTGGCAGTATTACAAAGAAATGTTGAGGCCTGGAGGAATATGGGCTTTATGTACAACTATAGCTGCCATCTCTAGCTCTCTAAGTAAGGTATGTTTGGATGGAGGGGCGGCATCTATGAGAGTAAGGGAAAACAGCCATCGAACGTAGCCTGGTGAAAATTGGCGTGTTGTGCTACCGGCAATGGGGAATAGGTTGATATATATTTTAACATACCTTTACTCGTTTTTATAATTTTAATGATATTCCGCAAAGAAGTCCCCAACATTTGTTCCAGTCTTCAAAGACATGCTGGAAACCATTTTTGAGTGGGACTTCATAACTGCCTTCGCAGTCACCACCACTGCTTCTGGTGATGGGAAATGCCTCCCAAAATGGTGTTTCTTCAGTATGGGGAAGAGAAAAAAGTCACACGGGGTTATATCTGGATTATAGGCAGGACGAGGGACATACTTCACATTGATTTTTGTGAGATAATCAATAACAACATTTAGAGTGTGCGGCCATGCATTATCGTGGTGCAGCATCTAGGAAATGGCCTTGCAAAGTTTTCAGGGCATCTCTGTAGCATTATCCATTTACAGTTGTGTATACAGGTACGACATGCTGGTAAGCCAATCCTTGAATATTGAGCATAATTTTCCATACAGAAGCAAATACTTTTGCTTTTTCTGGTATTGGTATCACACAGAAGTTTGCTGTTTTCTCTCGGGATTGAAATGATATAGTCAAGTTTCATCAATAGTGATTATTTTTTAAAGAAATTTCACATCTTCGTGTAACGTCATCTCCAACTGCAAACCTAAACGCGCTTTTGTTTGGGAATCAACAGTCTTACAACTCATCTAGCACAAACATAACCTATGAGCAATTTTGCAGTTAGCATCGTTTGTGTGTTTCTGAATTTGTTCTTAATGTTATTCTATGACTCTCTCTTACAATGGCAGCAGGTGTGTTTATATTTTCTTTCCTTAGTGTACAAACTGGAGCATCGGGTCCATTTTCCTTTGAAATTGATTGTCTCTCGTATTTAAACGTTCTCCATAGGCCTTCCGTAACATTACATAAGATTCGGGTGAAGATTGTCGAAACGAAAGCAGTGTTTCAAAGCAGCGTATTGTTCCTCGCGTGTCATTTCCATTTTGCTGTGTGCGGAACTGAACATGTCTAAACTTTCACATCTTTCACAGGCGGGACCGGATGTGACAACAATGAAACTAGTTCCATGTATACTATATTACGTGTTAAGTTAGTAAAAAAGTGTAAAGATGAATTTTAGCGCAATAAACTATATCTGTAAAAATGTTAGGATTATTCTCTGTTGGGCAGCCCTCGTATGATGTATTTCTTTTACAATTCAAAGTTTACAGGACACATCATGGCACAACCAGGAATAAATTCTATCATGATGTACACATTCCATCTTAGTCTACCTGGCAAATTAATTTGATTATTTATTATAAATCGATCCTATTGTTGGTAATGTACCCACAAAAACATAAAAAATTAATGATGTTAGATGTGCCCCATGAACAGCAAGAGTTCTACGAGAAGACACACGTGGCCTACTGTTAACTGATAGATTATCAATATTTTGTCGTAAAATAATTTTTATAAATTTCAAGTATTCTTATAGGACATAAGAATAACTGTACTGTAGTAATTATTTACAATAAAATAAAATATTGTATATACTTTCTGACGGGGTGACTAATTAGAAAAAACCAAAGGTCTCAGTGAATAGATTCTATAATTCTTTTACTGCAATAGAAGTGTTTCTATTATTTTTCTAAATGTACATAAGGATTACATTTCTTGCAAGAAATATGTATATTTTAAGTTATTTAATACGGTTTCATGGCAAAGTAAGATTTTCCCTTAGTTTTCTCAAAATTGGATATGGACGATTGAGTCCCTTCTAGCATAGACCCATTCAATTATAAACATTTTTATTGTTGTTCAAAATCAATAATGAAAGGCTACATTGTGACCCTGGTACATATATTTGCCATGGTAATAATTACGTCATTGAATACTTTTCTTTGTTTAATTTTCTATATCAATTATGTTATGATAAGATTAAGCAATCAATTTATGCATTACTGAAAATAAAAGCAATCATTCATCTTCATTTCAAAATAGATACAAAATTAATAAGTTCGTAATAGACACCCAGTGAACCAATAGAATTTGATAATAATAATTTGTTGGGAAATATATTTCAACAATAAAGTTTCTGAAATCATCTAATTACTGAATCTGTCGTATTTCTTGTGATAAGTGTCATAAAATTCAGTCCTTTGAGCTTGGGCCAAAATTTCTTGCGATAAAATCAACAACAAATTCAACAACAGACAAACTAACTGAATAATCTGCATCTATACAGTGACATGATAAATGTAAGAGAACGAATTGATTTAAGAGAAACTCATTACAAAATTGATATGAAAATTAATTTTATTTTTTGAATATCCTTTATAATTTGGTACAAAAAGTGTAGGAAACTCATTTGTAATGTTATGTAATAATTAAGTTCGTAAAAATTGCGAAATAAACTTCGTTCGTTTTTGAAAATCTACTCATATAATTAAGTATAGCATAATCAATTAATTTCGTAATATACTATTATTACTATGAATGATATAATCATACACCTTCAGTTACGCTCGTCAATGAAGAAAGGGGGGATTGAAAATTATTTAGAGAATTTAAAATTGAAGTTGTCATTTGTTTGTGAGAAATAAACAAGAGAGCATCTTATACTTTGTTTTGTTGTTGCAACTATTGCAGTTATAAACATTTTTGTTTTACGGAACTTTCTTTTTTCTATTAATCAACAAAATATATCTTGATTGTGTGCTACACATTGGGCTGATTTACAGTTAAAAGTTTACAAACTGTCAGTGAAAGGTATTGAGAATGCTGAGATACTTACGATTAGAAAGTGTTTGTATACATTTCATAAGAGCTTAATTACTTTGTTAATATTTCAAATATTCTTTATAAATATTTTGAGGTGAAAATGGTAGTGTTATAAACAAGATAAATTGGAAACGAAAACGTTCAAAAGTCTGCATAAAAATGATTAATTCGCGCACTATTTTTTTAATTTTATCCTTTTCATCTACTACGAAAACTCTTTATAATATAATGTCAATCTTACAGTAGCTTCATATTGTTTATTGCAAATAAAACCAAAAGATGAAGAAAATTCTCACACACTGCATTAGGGCCAAATTTGGTCAAATTCTTGGAAAATCTAATTTTTTTGTTTTAAAACTAAAACAACGAGATACATTTTGTACTTTCATAATCAATATCATTTTTAGTAAGAGTGTTGTAAAATATGCTAGTTAGAATTTAAATGTAATATTTTTTTTTATTCAACATGTTTCACGTGATGCAGCTTTTATCCTGTTTACTTCAAATTTGCAACATCTAATCATGAAAAAGTAACGAGAAAATATCATATGATTTTCAGAGAACTTTTATAATTAATGTGATTATTAATGAATACACGTGAAAAATAGCATATCAAAAAGCTTAGATTTATTTTCTCAAGCAGATGGAACGGTATAAATAAAATGTATATGGCAATTTTTCTCTTATATAAATATTTTATTTCATTAAAATTATAAATCGTGACCGTGTGGAACATTTATCAGTTATATGGAACAAATAAAATATTTAAAAAAACTGTTCGAGATATCGGCATAGCTTTGAACATGTACAGTATACTTGTAGAACAACCCGTGAATGAAAAATGTTGGTTAAAAATTGTAAGATTCACTTGTGTACTCTTAAATCCCGTTTCAAAGAGAAGATTGTCCCCTTTTATCTGACTTTTCGGGGAAATCTAGTTTTAAGTTTTCATTAAACTGCCAATAATACATAATGGAGTACAGAGAAATTGCGGGATCCTATTCCACTTTCAACTTTACTTAAAGGGAATGATTACTTTCATAAGTAAATATAAGTAGCTAGTCGTGTTGCTTTGCTTTTTTGTTGATGAATGATGACGAAACACCCGTGTGAAGCAATGGCGCCAGCCGGCCGCGCAGCTGTGCTAAGTACTTTTAACAACTGCCTGCTAGTCGATTGAACATAGCGAATACGTACACTAAGATAAAACGGAATTGTATAACTGCACACTTTAACAATAATGGAAAAGAATGCCAAGTACAATGCACAAGTAAGGATGATTCTTAAGTTACACTAATAAAAATGAATAAATAACAAAAGAAAGAAACATTTAACTGTCTAGTGCAACTCTAAGCTATTCTTGCAAACTGCTGTGCTAAAGGTGCAAAAGACCCGTAGAACCACCAACGAAGTTCACGGACATTTTAAAAATGAATATACGCAATTTAGCTGGTAAATTTCTTATCTTAAAAAGAAATGTGCTATTTTAGTAATATCAAGTGTAGCTATGCAAGTTTTATTTTTGCTTTCTCATCTTGGTGCTATTAATTATTGCATAGTTAACCCACAATTGTACACGAAATATAATTTATTTGTATGAACTTACATTTTATCCAGAAAAATATCTATCTTGGTTCACCTCTGCAATATTTCCTCGGAACAGGAATGCCAGTACTGTCCAAAAGTATTGCATGCTTTCAGGCCAAAGATCTGTGCAAAGGAAATCATCTGTTAAATATGTTAAAATTTGCTGGTGTTTAAGGATACAGAATAATGCTATCTTAAACAGATTTATTTTCAAGACCATTATTTTCTTTTTTTAATGAACTAGAAATGAGAAAAGGACTTTTAGGAAGAAAGCGTTCTAGGACTGCTTTTTAGGATACTTGATGACGACATGTAAAATCTGGAAAAACTTCAGCTGGAGATATACTCTTGATGGGACACAGACCTCTCGTTCACCTTATTAATCTCAACCAACCGTATTTTAGAAATGAAAAACCTTAGCGAAATGACAACAGATGTTTCTGGTTCTTGGGCCATGTAGTGTAATTATTAGTTCTTTCCTCTAGTGTCATATAAAGCATTAACATCTACTTCTATTAATACCTAACTGGTTTAGCAATCACACCCTGTCCCTAATACAGATTCAAAACACATGGAATTTCGAAGTAATATTTCGTTTCTCACTAAAGCTCTAATATCTAATACTGGCCAAAGTACTCTACTTGGGAATATTTTTTATTTGTGCAGTTTTTAAGTATATTTTGTTAATACACAATTTAAATAATTAAACTTAAATTTAAATCATACAATAATTAATTAAAGTTATTTACAAATCAAATACAAATGCATTTTTTAAATAGATCCTTTCTTAGCTTAAATAACGCTGTTAGAATTTAATCGCAAACTTTAATTGTCACTATATTTTCAAATTTTTCTTCAATATTAGTTAATGTAGATTTATAAATATTAAACATATTTTTACATTTTGTTTAGTTCTGTAAATATTTAAACTTGTGTATAACATTTATAATAATATATTTTCCTGTCTAATAAATTTTGGATGACAATGCTCATTGTAATGAAATCAAAATTTCGTAAAAATTTTTTTCAGTTTAAAAAAAATAGCTCTTTAAGCCATATTTGAAAACAAAAAAATATTAAAATAGTTGAGCATTGTGGACAATTCAATGCATACCTACATTTTTAATATGTTGTTCTCACTAACTTTTAAATCTACTACAATGCTTAACATATTAAAGGAACTCTCGATATTTGGGCTTCGAGATAGTATCAACGTTTCTGTTTTATTTTCATTCTGAGCCAGGCCAACTGTAAATCATGTTTTGCCAGTACTTCATTTCAAGCATTTAAATATTCTTATCATTGTTAAACAATCTAGTGTCGTCAGTATAAAGTAATACGGTTGTATCAATATTATAGCTAATGACATCGATAGTAATTAAAAAATAAAATACGTTTCACAGACCAGTCGCTGAGGAAAACCATTTTGTGTACTTCCAATATCATAATACTACTTTTGATTTACATAGAGTTTTAATCTGGTTACCAAGTATAATTTTTAATAAATTTAAATGGATAAACAATAGATATACAGTCAGATTATTTCAGTTACGGGCAACCTGAGCGAGATTGTTTACTGGAGATCTACAGAGGCCCGAACCTGCCCGAGATAGCGCTACTGCCCATAAAGTCATTATTGCTTTGATTTTAGTATTTATACTTTTATGGAAAAAATAAAATGCTGCTATATAAGAACAACCGATGTAATAAGAGGTTTTAAAATGTGAAGTGGTTTTAAAATGGGATCCGTCGACAATGTGGCCCCACGTTAGGCGCCAAATTTGAAGCAGTTTTAATACTGTGTCGACGATGTTAATGTAGTTGTTGTTGGATGTCTACCAGAGGGTCCAAATTCGTACCCCGGGTTTTCTGGACCCCGAAATCGCCTTTTGTGCTCTTAGTCATGGGGCAAGGGGGATGAAAAGGAAGGGTTCAAAGTACATGACACTTTATTTCATTAAACGCCTAGAAGGGTTTTATTAACACAAAACTTTGTTGCTGGCCACCTGGCTCGTTACCTCTTCACATTAACACCATGAGCTACATATGTTGCTTGAAATTGCATCTACCGCCCTAAAACTTCATTGTGTGCCTCTTGTCTTTCACTTTCCGACTGTACTGTACTGTACTGCGGAGACGACTTCTAGAAATTCCTTTTACAGTCCTCTACTGTCCTGACCTCCTCTGTTTTTCTGGAATTGCGACTTCTTCCTACTGCCTGAAATGTGACACGTTTGCAAAGTTGTTTCTCCTTATATACTAAATTCAAAGTGTTCCCACGTGGTCATGATAGCTCACGGGGTCCACATTCCAGCTCCCACGGAGTCTGAGGTTTCAACATATTAAAATATTATTGGTGAGCTCTTGTGCTCCCAAACGCACTAACTTTAAATCCACCAACTCTTTTGACTCCTCATTGGGAAGCTCAGATCATTCGATATAATGACGTCATCGCCAGCACCTGCTCCCTTTCTAACTTTAACTAATTTCGGAGCATCTCCAGAAACTAAAGATACAAAGAACCTATGGTTCGACTCATACTGGACACCTGCATGCTCTTAGCTTTGTCACAATACAGAGACCCATTGCTAGAGCCATTATCAGTAAGTGAGAGCACAAAAGATTACAATAGGCGGCCTTTTCCCTCTCGTCAAAGAAGGTATGCGTTCAGGTAGCCAAATACATTTTTTGTGTTACATGAAATGGCCCTGCTTGTTACTACAGGCTACATAATATTTAATAATTACTACTATTTAAATTATATTAATACACTCACTCTCGGGCATGCATTGGTGAGAGGACCTGTCACAAAAGATGCCCCTCAGCGGCAATACATTGCGAGTAACTGCATAGGACATTCCTGCATTTCATTTAACTTTTTTTCCGTAAGAGCACGGCGGTTTAGAACACGTTTCCTATCTGTCCTACATTTTCATCAGGTTGGTGAACAGGTTCTCTACCTGGAACATGATTGCCAGGATATTTTCTTGCAAATCGCTTTACCCCTTCTCTGCAATAATTCGATTTCATATGAGCATTGTACATAAAAACCGCTCTTCAATACGATGTCTATGTAGTGACATAACTAACGAAGAACAATTAGCACACTATTACACACAATGAAAGCATAGAGTGTAAAACACGAATGTATAACAACTCACTGAAAAGCTTCGCCCAAACTAATTATAATCTGATGTAACTACATGGCAATACACGTATGTCCATAGTAATCAAATGTAAACTAATGCCATTGACGGTCATAAACAGCCTGTTGCTCAGTGTGCAGGTGGTAAGCCATTTTGCGAGTTACAGCATCATTTTATGATCGATTACTGTACTTGAAATTCATTCGGAATTACGACGAGTATGCTGTGCATTTCCGGAAGCCCGCTCGTGTATTCTCCTTTGTGTATGGTGATTGTTTTCAAGAATCGCTTGCAGCTGTAATTGACCTGTAAAATGAAAAATGCATTTTTGTGGCACTGTGTAAAGCACACGCCCTGCAAGTATTTTTGAGTGTGTAATGTCAGTTTATATGTTGGCACATATAAATTTTGTGAAGTATTTAGTACTTAATACACTCAGTTTGAGGTCGTAATAATACTTTTTATTTTATTTTGAGGTTCATACTTCAGAACAGATAGAAACAGAGCAAAAGGAAGAATTTGCTTATTTCTCAAGCAAATCCGATAGAGAAGATGAAATAGTTCACTAAGACAACAATGAGAGTGACTTAAAACAATCGGAGGAATGTGATTTTGAAAACTTTGAGAAACAAAGTGTTTTGTTTTCGCTGTTTCATAGGCAAGGATGATGAAACTTTTTGGATTAATACTCCGAGGGGAATTTCAGGTGAGACTAAGTCTAAAAATATAACAAAAACCTTGCTAGGGCCTATAAATATTGTCAGAAATATGACCACTCCCTTAGAAGCCTTGCTAAAAGTATACAATATAATAAGTTATATACGAGGTCTCTTCAAAAAGTATCGCGAATTTTGAATTTCCGCGGGCTACGTATATTCGATTGTTTTGTGGCGTTATGTTGGTATTCATGTCCCTCACTTATGTTGACAAGCTCGGCCATTTTGAATGTTCAGTTAATTGTTGACAGCCATTTTGCTTGGACGTGTTTTGGCTCGTCTTCGATTTTTGCCTATTCCAAAAAATGGAACAAAGAATCTGTATCAAATTTTGTGTGAAAAACAAAATTAAGTGCGCGGATGCATTCCGAATGTTGACTGTGGCATATGGACCAAAGCAACGTTTATCGGTGGTACAAAATGTTCTCAGAGGGTCGAGAAGATGTGAACGACGAGGAGCGTTATCAACGTTGATAAGGAGCTGTTGAACTCTGTCCACAACGACCCAAATTTGCTCCAGAGGGTCATAACTGGTGACGAATCATGGGTTTATGGTTATGACGTGGAAACTAAAGCTCAATCATCACAATGGATGCTGCCACACGAGCCAAGACCGAAAAAAGCGCGCCAGTTCGGTCGAATGTGAAGGTTTTGCTTACAGTTTTCTTCGATTGGCTTTTGCACCATGATAACGTTCCTGCTCATACATCGTTGCTTGTGCGCGAATTTTTGGGCAAAAACAACACACTTGTGATGCCGCAGCTACCGTACTCCCCAGACCTGACCCCCTGTGACCCTTTTTTATTCCAAAAACTGAAGAGGCCCATGAAAGGACGACGCTACGCCACGGTTGAGGAGATAAAGACGGTATCGAAGGAGGAGCTGAACAAGATCACAAAAAAAAAAAAAAAAAAAAAAAAAAAAAAAAAAAAAAAAAAAGATTTTGAAAGTGCTTCGAGGATTGGAAAAAACGTTGGCACAAGTGTATAATATCTGGTGGGGATTACTTTGAAGGGGATAAAGTAGATATTCATGAATAAATAAATACTTTTAGAAAAAACACAAAATTAGCGATACTTTTTGAACAGACCTCGTATTATGAAAAGAAGAGCAAATATCAACTTCCAAAGAGAAAGGGAATGTAAAGCTAGAAATCCTACAGAACTTATTCTTTTTGACGAAATTTAATTTTCCTCATAGCTGTCAAAAAGGCAGACATGCATTCATTGTTTATGTGCGTATTTGTATAAAAAAAATGCCCAGAATATAACAATTATAGTCTTTATTTTCGTTATTTATTAATTCTATTTTTAATGAGTCACATATACAAATAAGCAACAAATAAAAACGCGGCACTGACTGGCGCTTGCGCCCGCTTAAAGGTTAAGTAAACCAGGCATAATTAAGTCATCAAATGGTGCTTCATCCATTGTTGATTTCTTATCTTTCAACTACGTTAAAAATTAAACAGGGTGCTTGGTGGTAGGATGCTTAGGAACTTAACTTTATGTATTACGGAAATGTTAAAATAAAAGAAAGACAGAACTAGCCGGGAGCCCTGTTTAATATGTTGTCAGTCGATGTAGCAATGAAGCAATTTGTTGACGCCGAAATGACCTGAATGGTAATAGCCGCACGATGCTAGTGAAAACCTTGGCTACATGTTTCGTAGCGTGGAAAGTTATAGAAATGAACATCGGCAAATGTTGCACAACTATCTCGTTATAGTGACACCTGATGTTCATTTGTTCCAGTTTCGGCGTACTCAAGAAGCCAATAAGGAATTTAGCCTACCATATGCCTTGAGGGTTTTATCTCAATAACGTGCGTCATTTTCTCGAAAATAGTGACAGTTACCTTTAACTGGGTTAGGCATGTTTAATTTTCTCAGTATATTTACGATATTCTGAGAGTCCTAAATATTCGTTTATTGTAGTTTTTACGGGCTTTAATTAAACGCTCAATATTTTTCTTGTTTTTTCAATTTATGATCGATTTCTTTATTTGGAATTTGTTTTGAAGGCGATTAACGCTAAACCTTTCATTCATACATTATTCCTGGAACCTTTCTGTCTTACACACGGGAAATAACAAACATTCGAAAGGTATACATAACAAAATAATATTTCAGTATTTTCGTTTGGTTTATCATATCAAATACCCAAAGATGTACTTGTATATTAAAAAGAGTATAGGTTCTAAATATTAGAGAATCATCGCATGAACTTCTGAAAAATATATAAAATAATTCGGCCAATTTGTGAACAATAGAAAACTTAACTTTTTGTGTACTTATATGTATATTCATAGTGTTTTGTGTTATTATAAAGCGGTATTAAATTATCTACTACAATCTACAACTTGAATGAAATTTAATAACTGCTATAATTGTTTTAAAGTGTATTCATAAACTGATAATATTATCAGTAAAATGAATCATTTCTTAAATTAAGTAATAAAACAAAGTATAAGATATACTTTTGTACTAGAGTAAAATCTGTATTAAGATTAGAGAAACAGCAGAAAATTTCAACTTGCAGGATGTTCTTTATGTCCTAAAAAACAAAAGAAAAGTAAAATATTATTGCTAAAGCTTAGAGCATTACATTAGAATATGAAGAAACAGAGGATTGTTCACAGAAATTTGGAATTATTGACTCTTATGTTTACAGAGGGAAAAGCACGAAATTACTTAGGTTTTTTTTATTTACTTAATTTTATTATAAGAGCAAAAAATAATATAAGAATTAATGAACACGCATAAATTTCCCAAATCAAATTAAAAAAAAAAACAATAGTGATCATTCAAATGTTGCTTTCTGTTTTTAACTACGTTTGTGCACTTACAGAAACAAAAAATGCTTTTATTAAGCGTTAAAAGTTTTAAAATATATTTCACAGCATCAAAAATACTTGAGAGTAAATGAAAAATGATTCTAATGAAAATCCCTATCATTATATAATAGTAAAAGATAATATAATTATTTTATACTTTCTCTCTTTTGACTGTCCATTTTCATTTATTTTTCACTTTTAAGAAGCATTATCGGAGATTCTTGCAGCCATTTGAAAACATTTTATTTAGAACAATTTCTGTTTTGATTTATAATCGCGTTCTTTCAATTCTCAGTTCCCTTGAATTCAATCATCATATGTTTTATATCTCCACTGAAATGACACCCTTTATAAACAATTTCTTTGTCCTTTTAATCTCAACACTCCCGTTCTTTCTTATCTGTTTATTTTATCAATATTTGTTTTCTTTCTCAATTACTTTTCGGTGAAACATAAACACTAATGAGCTCTTCTCTATCAATCTACTGAACACTATATATTCCAGTTTTTTTTTCTTACGCTTTTCCAGAACATCTAATTATTTGTTTTTCTTCTTTCTCCATACATCCTTTAGGCCATTCTTTTATGGAATATTTATTAAACTACTTAAATGTCTATTATGCCCTAAATTCATTTCTTGAAATTCTCAACATTGATTTAACCAATTTTATCATCCAGTTCCTGTAGACAGTCACGTTATATTGTATATTTTCGCAGTACTTATTTAATTATTAAATAAATTAAAACATTTTGAAGTATTACTTTATTTCGATTTCAACTTTCAACTTATTTTTATCAAAAGGACATTTAATTTAGCGTATAAATTTAGTTTACTCCAGCACCTAAATATGTTGTAAGAAGACTCTATCATGATGCAAAGTAATCTGTATCGACAGGCGCAATATACTAGCGACGTAAAAGTGGCTCTCTCATACCTTTCACTAAGAAGTGTATTGTTCGCATTCCGAAAGGGCAGTAAAGGCGATGGCTGCCACACCCTTTGTTTTTCAGGCTACTGTAAATCGATGAAGTATTTTTGTAATTGTAACAAAGTAAATTTCATCTTTAAATACTTTAGTATTTACCTAGTGTTTTATACAAAAACTGTGCTATAGGTCATTAACAAATTTTTATGGAACAACAAATAAATGATTAAAAACAGGCGGTACAGTACAGTATTCGTACAGTATTAGGCTTATTGTGTTCAGGTTTCTTTGCTGGTATGATTCACTTCTATTTCCTAGGCCAGCAACGTTTTCAAGCTTTTCATCTAAGTTTGCTCCTTTTTAAAAAGTTTAGAACTTGTATAGAAGCGCATAAATAAAATAAAATGGAGAGATTTTGGAAAATGGTCATATACATTAAAATTTTACTTCTCAAAGGAGTTTAAAGAAACAAAACTATTTTGCGAACTATCATACCATTTTTAACATATTCAAAAGATTTTTAATTTTACCTTCCATATCATGTTAAAAGAGAAGAACTGCGTGTAACTTTTTCTACACAAGCATATTTTACTGTGATAAACTTCATAAATTGAAAGAAACACAATTAAAATGTAATCTTTTAGAATATATGAAAGAATACTGAAATGTTATCCCCCAAAAATATTGTCATAAAACAGGCTCTTTCAGAATATAAAATTTGATGTGCTCTTGAGATGTTTAAAGCAACCACTACTCAAATTTATACGAAATGTGATTTTTTTCATGCAAACTGTGTGTTAGACTAAGATTTGGAATTAAGATTGGATTGATTGGTTGGGACGGAGAACAATCTTTGCTCAAGGACTGGCCCTTTGTGCCTACACTGCCAATGGGGGACATCTTCGATAGGAAGAAATGAGACATCGAGAGGTTAGCATCTTATTGTGCAATATTTCATCCTCGATTTTAGATATTTCAATTTAGCATCGATTTCAATTATGTTTTATGCTTGACTTTTCCATTATGAGAAATATTTCTATTAATAAATGTTATTCGTTTCAAAGACTTCACTTATTTACTATTAAAATGGAAAGTTCAGGAAGATTCTGGACAGTTACTGAAATGTTGTTTGAAGTGGCCCAAAATGTATAACCGAAATACTTGGTAACATTTTGAACACAACAATTACCTATCTTACAATTAGCGTTCTAATTTTTTTTACATCATTGTATACACATGTGCCATAAGGTGTAACATCCTAGTGACTATAGCATCACACTGTTCCCCTGTTGCACTGTGCAAAACTGTTCCAATGTCTCCACATAGCTCCTCTAGACTACAAGACATGAATATCCCACACAAAAACGCATCACACAAAAATAAATAAGTACTTCATGAAAGTAGTGGAAAATCTCCGTAGCTGAAATCAGCCGAACGGAAAATAGCTGTTGGATAAGGCTCCCATTCGAGTAAGCCTCGTGGTCTAGTGGTAACCGTGCTTGCCTCCTAAACTTAAATCAGCCCCGGCCAGTTTCGATGGATTTTTTTTTCGGGCGTAAAATTCCTAAGTATGACTCCCTTCGGAAGGAAAGTAGAACCGTGGGTCCCATGTCGAACGAAAAAGCACATCAGACCTGAAAAAGAGGCCTCTGAGCAAATTTTACCATCCGTTTTACAACCTGATTTGAATGGGACGCTGATGGCCTGAGATGTTAAAGAGCGTCTATAAATAAAACAAATCAACAACAGCTCCCATGCTCAGTATGGGAGGGCGCTCCATCTTGTTGAAACACTTTCTAGTGCATATCAAGGTTCTTCAGCGCACAAATTGTGTCCAAATCCCCTTGGAAAAGTTCAAAAACTTGCCCCTTGCAAACTTCTGTTGTGATGCAATCCTGTTTCCACGTGAATCTTCAATGAAACACGAACCAATAATGCCACAATATCCCACATTGTTACTTGCACCCTCTGTTCATATTCACAGGCTTTTTTCCAAACACAGAAACTGAACATTTTGCTTATGGATGGCCACTTAGCAGCACATCATATTCATCAGATCACCACTAGTTTTGGAGATATAGAACATAACACGTGCATAATGTTGCATTCGTGCTATTAAGTACATCTCCTTCAGCTCACGCAATACCATGCATAACAGTTTCTTTGTAAGAATAATTTTGCATATATCTCCGGTTACTTTATTTTTTGGGGGGGGGGGCACCTGTAGTTTTATGCGTGTTTCCATTTTGCCATCATTAAGATAATTTACATTTAGTTTTTAGTTTATTTTCATGTAGTATTTATTTCGCATGCATCACCATATAATCTTCAAAATACACACAAAAAAAAAATAATAAATTTAAATGTAACAATTAGGAACGGTACCTTCGGCAATTCCAGAAGGCACCAGCTTCAATCAAAATTTATTTCAAATTGATTGGCTTAGCCCCCCAGTCCCCGGTTCATCAGCAGTTAGTCGCTCCTGGTGGTATAGTGGTAACCATACTTGCCTTCTACACCCAAGATCGCGGGTACAAACCCGGCCAGGATCGATGGGTTCTTCGGGCGTAAAAATCCTAAGTATGGCTTATTTCGGAAGGGAAGTAAAGCCGTGGGTCCCGTGTCGTACATTTACGGCACGAAAAAGAACCTCAAGCCTGAAAGAAGAGGCCTCTGAGCAAAATTTGTCGACCGTTTCACGCCCTGATTTGAATGGGACGCTAATGACCTGAGAAGTTAAAGAGCGTTCATAGATAAACCAAATCAATCAATCAATCAATCAATCAGCAGCTACCTACTTGAATTCCAGGGGACTGCTCTCCGATTCAACCAAACACAAAACACAACATTAAAAACAATTTATACATTCAATTCAATATTAAGTGATATTTTGTCGGTCCTGGTGGTGTAGTGGTAACCATACTAAACCCCAAGGTCGCGAGTTTGAACCCGGCCAGGATCGATGGATTTTTTTCGGGGCGTAAAAATCGTAATGGCTTCCTTCGGAAGGGAAGTAAAGCCGTGGGTCCCGTGTCGTACATTTACGGCACGAAAAATAACCTCAAGCCTGAAAGAAGAGGCCTCTGAGCAAAATTTGTCGGCCGTTTCAAGCCCTAAATAGAATGGAACGCTGATGATCTGAGATGTTAAAGAGCGTCCTTAAATAAACAAATAAAAAAGTTATATTTTACATTACTAAACCTCCCTTTATTAATTAAACCCATTCGGTCAAATGTCTATCCTTGAGAGTTGCTTATTCCTTGGGACTTTAGGCAACACTTATATCTTCACTAAAATTCGAATCATAATTTTATCTCTACCAGACAGTTCCCTTCAGATATAAACGTGTTTAATCATGCGCAACGCTTCTATGTGTGATTCTGCTATCTCATGATGATAATTTTTAATTGTGAAGCAATCTTTTGTGCAAAGAAATTTTAACACATAAGGATGGTGTAATCGGAAACAACGTCCTTGCTATCCAGCCTCAGCAAGTAGACACACATCTGCACGAAAGTCGACGGGTTATTAACATTTCCTATTATTGTGTGGTGTTAGTGTCACTTTGATTTGCACGACGAGCGGTTTGATGAGCCTATTCTGAGTTTATACTGATGATGCGAAACTCGAAACTTGAGAGGTGACACCTTTCTTAGAACTGCGCAAGTTCATGCACTGCAGTTAACTAGTGAAGGTCTTCTTGCTTAAGCACCATATACCGGAAGAGAAAGCAGAGGAAGTTTGGAAGATAAGCTGTGCTGCTTGTTTCGGTTTAAACAGTTTTACTTTAGCAATTTAGTTGCCTAGAATAAAGTAAAAAAAAAAAAAATGTTCTTCAATCCTTCAATATAAAGTTTTCAAAATAGGAGTTAACATGCGCGAAAGGTTTAGTTTTCTTGTCACTTGCATAAGCTTTAGGCAAATGTCTACATAGAGAGGTTGGATAAAATATTATATATTTACTATGTTAACAATGTAAAATCTACCAGCTTTTTCTTCCTTCCTAATTTTCATTGCCTATTAAAGTTATAGCGTTGTGAGAATTTGCAGATGCCCACAGAAGATTAATTGTTGGCGCGTCTATGATTACATTGGCGTATGAGGAACTACTGTGTGTGTACATAGCGAACAAAAACTTATTTATTAATGTGAAGTTTTCTATCGTATTTCTGACAATAGTAAGTACAATTGCTAGAAATGTAATATCACACTTGTTTTCTCGTTGTTCATGTGATAATCGCATAAAACTAACAAAACATTGTATTTGAGCTGGAAATCACTATAAAGTACTTCTGCTGTCGGAGAAACGTGTTTGCTAGCATTGTTAATCAGTTCTTGCGACAATGACGCGTGGGTAGGCTCTGTCAGGAAGAGAAAGCAAGTATTAGTGCTTACAAGGGGGTTTGGTTTCTCCGCTAAGAAATTAGGGCGTTCAAGTTGTGTTATTGTTAATTTTGTCAAACTGGGCGTACAGTATGGTCGGGTAAGACAGCTGTTAAAAGTCCGCTAAACCAGCGGTTTTCAAGGTGTGGTCTACGACCTCCGGCGATACGCTAGACCCTCCCAAAGGATTCACGAAGCTACAAAGTAGTGCTAACAGCCTTTATTTCTGCATGAATATGTGTATAAACTATTAATTATGAAAAAACATATAATGGAACAATTTTGACGGGTATTTATTAAGGAAAAACAAATTATTGTTTCGGAAGGAGCTTCCAAATAGGCGAAATTCAGCTATTTCTCGGGCTATCAAAGAAGACCATGAAAATATTGATTACTTTCATATCAACTTACTTGTACGACAAATCATTATCTATACTCGTTTATCTAAAAACAGTTAGAAACCGTTTGAAGAACAACCAGAACTCATGTTAAAACCAAGTCTTCCTTAACGCTTACCCACTGTAATGATTTTCACAATCGTTTAATTTAACCCTTATAGAACGTTTCCAGTCCATGCCCCTGATACTTGATTTAAAGAGAGAGAGAGAGATTTGATTGATATATTTATGAGCGCTCTTTAACATCTCAGGTCATCAGCGTCCCATCCAACTCGGCGTGAAACGGCCTACAAATTTTGCTCAGAGGCCTCTCTTTCAGGCTTGAGGTCCTTTTTCGTGCCGTAAATGTACGACACGGGACCCACGGCTTTACTTCCCTTCCGAAGGAAGCCATACTTAGGATTTTTACGCCCCGAAAGAGAGAGAAAGAGAGAGAGAGAGAGAGAGAGAGAGAGAGATATTCAGCTATTTTGTAGCATGAAGTAAATTTAAAATTTTCTTGTTTATTATTCTTTTTATTTAGTTTTTTTGTTTATGTTAATGTAGTGTCTTAATTAATTTGTTCCCTTTTCCCTTCAGCTGTTTCTATCCATAGCGTTACTTTCTATATAAAACATCTATTTTTATCTCCCCTTAACTACTACCTTTGAAGAAGAACTCAAACAATTCGAAATGTTCGAAAACTGTTGTCTAGTTCAGTGTATTATTTATTTCTGCTTTTCTGATTCTTATTATTTGCAGCTATATTGTACTTTTCTGTCAATATTATATCTATATTATTGTTTACAAGTATATTTTTTTTATTTATTACAAGTAATATAGACAAGGACAGTATTCCTTCCATTAAAATCAAACATACTGCAATTTCCATCACTGATTTTGCGAGAAATCTTTGCAGATAGTAACCGCTTGGGAAAACGAAGTTGCTGAAAACTGCAAGAAAGCCAAGTTCTCTAATCCACACCTTTAAAAGATTAAATGTGCCCCTATACAGAACCTTAAAAAAGGCCTAGGTACAAATCCTTGATATGCCTATTCAGAAACCACGAGAATGAGCAGACGAAAGTCGAATATTAACAGTCGCTACCGTTTGATTTACTAATACCAAATGAAAAAACAAAACAGGAAATCATTTTTACCATTCTTAACAACATGTTTAATAAGAGTTATGGTTATTTAGGCAGAAATTGCTACATAATTTATAAAATGGTTTCAGACTGTTTGGCTGAATACGTGAGTGAATACACATTAAGTTAGTTAAATTTGCAATATTATGAAAACACAGAAAAATGGTCAGTGGTGCATGTGAATTATATAGTAGAGGTATGGAGTTGGCTACACTGACCAAAAGACAAATGCACGTCGCCTAATAAAACGGATTTGATAATTTTTTTCGATAATTTCATTGCGGTATCCGGCAGTGATTGTAAAATTCAAAATTTTGTTTCGTTGGTGGTCAATTTTAAGATGTTACACAAGTGAAACAGTCATAACAAAAATGACAAAAAACAACAATAAGATGATACATTCTACAGAAAAATACAAAAATAAATATCTGTAATGCCACATAAGTCTAAGGTATATAGTATTTCTAATCGCACTAAACAAGACATAAACTGCACCAAAAATTTAACAGTCTCTAGACAAGCATTGATTAAGGTGAACAATGGTGATACTTTTGAAAAATAGTGTGATTTTCTTCGGTCTGTCAGGCGGAACCAAGATAGCATATCAAGGAAGGATGTTACAAGGTCAAACAAATACACATCGCAAATACACATCTATTCATGAAATAATCCCAAACCCGTATTTGACTCTTCTCTATTGGCATTACTGACAATGATGGCTTAAAGGGTTTAAGTATTCATAATAAAATGTGCAATTATTACAATTTTGTAAGTCAAGTTTAGAGGAATTATATTCAAATTCTTATTTTATTCATAAAATAGTCCTGATAATTATCACTCGAGGATCTGAACGTTCCAGGCAAATTCATTCACTACGTTCGTGAATTTATCGGCAATCTCGGACCCTCTTGTGATATTATTTGTGATAATTTTTCTATCAACTTCATAATTACATTTGCTTTTCATTCTTTATATGTGCATTATTCTTATTACTGCCAGTGCCATTGTTTATGGCGTTGACACTTAATTTTAATGTAATTACTGTTAGATTGATAGAGCTAATGATCTCAGATGTCACAATATATAGGTATATATAATGTACTGATTATACATTAACTGTGAAAAATAAAGTAACTTATAAGGACCATTGCCTAAAAATAATAAGAATTATACAATAATTTATTCATGGGGAATCGTTTTTCAACGCATTCATTGTCCACAATCAACATTTCAAGCTGTTTCTCTGCCTTAGCCCTTCGTAACTTTCTTCCTCGTAGTCATAGTGAACACTTTTGGGGAGTGTTCGTCTGTTGACTGAAGTACAATGCATAGTAACCGAATTAAGGGTATAAGGCCATGCTGCGGAAATAGTTCTTAGACGCTTGCTTTCTCCTCTTCGCCTAAGACGCAACCAAGAAGCTCTAGGGTTTCGGCTTTTATAGTTGGAAATTTTGTTGAGAGCTGCTTCATTCTATGTATCCAGTGACCCATGTATTTTGGATGAGCAAAGATTGGTATACTTGTAAAAGTTGTGTCAACGGTTTTTAGGACAATTGTAAAGATATTAAATTTGGTCAGAGCTTAAACTGTTATTTATTTAGAATGAAATACTTTATTCAATTCATTTATAATATTTGTTATTTGTTTTATGAAGAGTTGATATACTCTGTTAGTTAAATGAGCCGATTCTTATATTATGTAAGCCTTTATTTTTTAAGATTTGCATTTGAAAAGCTTAATTATATTGTCAAATTTCAATGCATTAATGCATTATACGTTTTCTTTTTTACTGTAATGAAAAATTAATATACTACTGTTAAATTTCGAATTTAAAATATTCTTGTATGTACACGTTTTGAGTTGTTTAGCAAATTAATTTATATATTTATTCTTGAACCTTTTGAATTATTAGTAATTTTTAGTTATCTTTTCAACGCCACATCTTGAGGGTTTTCCTCCGACTCCTTCCTAAAGGGAAAGCTTGCAGACATTAACGGGATCTGTCGTTTTCAAATTATGGATATAAGCTGCAGTATGATTAGGCGTTGTACAAAGAGCACGTTCAATTAAATTAGTTACAAGCGAGATAAACAACTTATTTTCTACGAATAGTACAAATTATAGCAGAATTGGAAAATACACTCTTTTTAGCTCAAACTAATTTACTGTGCTAAGAATGACGAAACCGTGAGAGATGTTAGAAAGAGAGCGATGCAGGTAGCACTTGGCATAGCTGTGGGCATATGATGTTATCAGGCTAGTGCCCGTTCAGCCGTCGGCTCTTCCTTTTTGAACTCGAACGAATTGCTTAATACGGAAAATGAACTGTTAGTTTGTGTAACCTTTATATGAGCCCTGTACTCATTAGGAATTCGTAATTTGGTTCAAAGAGCAAAGGCGTTATGATAGATGGCCTCATTTGCATCTCGTGTAGTTTGTAGCCGAGGCGTGCCGTCGCTGCAGATATGCGTCTAATACAAGATGTACGAGCATATTGTGGTTTAAATAGCGTTAACCGGTATCTGGTAAATGTGGCTTGCCCTGCCAATTAAAGTACCTATAATTGATCAAGAAAACTCCACGTCCAGCGTTACTTCACTCAGTTTGTTAAGGGAAAAAAAAAAAAAAAAAAAAAAAAACTTGCATGCATTGCTTTGGAACGCAATCATCTGCAACTCCTATAATGTGCAAACATATGTCTCTGAACAGATCCTGAGGGAGGAAAAAAAAAAAAAAAAAAAAAAAAAATCAAATGAATCTGAACACTTAAGGGGAGTTTATAGTAAGCTAATTGGGCCCAAATAACAAAATTGAAATTTTTATTGCTTTTGCACATCTAATGTTATATAAATACAATACGGAAAGATGGAATATAAATTCCAATATGTAATGTTCCAAATTTAGTAATTTTTAGATGGTGTCACTGGGTAACCACACCCCCTTCTGTGCTGTCTGTTGAAATATTTTGGGAATGGAGATAGCAAACACACCAAGGAAATAGTTAGAAAATAAACCCTATGAAGAAAATGAACGTATTTAAAAACTATAATGCATAGGTCACGCTATTCACCTCTGCGTCAACTAAAGAGAGACATTGTTGGGAAGAATCTGTCAGATGGAAAATGATTAGAAGGGGCAAGAAGGCTTAACTGATAGCATGATTGACAAACTGCAAAGTTATTATGGGATGGTAATAACATCTAATGTGCATGATCTTCAGAGCATGAGACATGCAGTTTGATGCGCATATTTTCTTGAGATATCAACTGTTGACAGCCCACAATATGGTTTAGGGCCCAATTGTCACGACTCTTGATGTAAATTCAGCAGACAAGAGCCAAATTATAAACATCATGGACTTTTGTTGTTTTGTTGATTTGGTTTATTTATGGACGCTCTTTAACATCTCACGTCATCAGCGTCCCATTCATTTGAGGGCCTGAAATGGCCGACAAATTTTGCTCAGAGGCCTCTTCTTTCAGGCTTGAGGTTCTATTTCGTGCTGTAAATGTACGACACGGGACCCGCAGCTTTACTTCCCTTCCGAAGGAAACCACACTTAGGATTTTTACTCCCGAAAAATCCATCGCTCCTGGCCGATTTGGAATCAGCGATCTTGGATTTAGGAAGTATGGTTACCACTACGCCACCAGAGCCGACTATCATGAACTTGCATGGAGGAGGCATAAAACCAATATATAGGGACTTGTCTAATCCTGACCTTCCAAAAAATCTGCATAGAAAAACACAGAATGTCAATGAATCATTCAATAGTGTTTTGTGGACTGGTATGCCAAAAACAGTGTTTGTTGGGCTTGATTCACTAAAATGTTATGCAGCCTTAACGTTTAACACCGAAAATTCAAAAAGAATAAGGGTTTTGAGTGAACTGTCGATAGACCCTGGTTACAACACAACAGTACAACTTCAAGAACAGGACTGTATATGTGTCAAGAAAGCAGAAAGAATGGTAGAACAAATGGAAAAATCTTCAAGAAAGAAGAGAAGAAACAAGAGAAAGACAAGAGAGGACGCGAAGATTGGTGAATAAAGACCAGAACAGTTCTAAATATGTGTTAAACAAGATAAGGGTTAAATTGTAAAAATGGCGTTATTTTTCTCAATATGACATTTTCAAACCTTCTGGTACATATTCCTCCCACCCTGTAATGAAATTAAATTTCTACAGTATGTTCCGATGATAAAAAGCTACTAAATTTTTTTTGTAATTCATATAGGTTTCAAAATACATTTTCATTTAAACATTTATTTTAAAATATATTGTTATAAAATTATATTTGGGCAGCCAATTAAAATTTCAGAAAAATGCTTTATGTTATTATAATTTGAAGTTGATATCTGAATCCAATTTTGAGAAAAGTGTTCCTAAAAATGGAAAATTAGTATGGGTGAGATAGGGCAGGCTTACTCCCCTTAAATCAGTATTATTTCTACGAACAAGAAAGCTGTATAAAGGAGAACTTTCTAAAATGAGAATTAAATACTATCATTGTCGTTATTGAGGACCTTCTGCCAACGTGATGGAAGATTATTCATTGTGATAAAACTCCTTAGAGTGGGGAGCATTTATCCAGTGCAGCTTTCAGATCGGCAAACGTTCTCGGAAACATTATCAAAGAAAGAAAAAAGTGAAAATCTGATGCTGCAATGTTTGGAGAACATAGTGAGTGCACTGGAGTCTCCCAACAAAAACGGACAATGGTTTCACGAACCGCCTTAGCTGTAAGTGGTTTTGCATTTTCAGCTTTTCGTGGTGCTTGGAATGTCACAATGACACTGATTGTTTGTTTGGCAGTAGTTCATGATGACCAGTCCACCAAACATAGAGCATACCTTCTTTTGGTGCAGTAGTGGTTTCGGTTGTTTAGGGATTGGTTCATGGGCTAAGTGATGACGTCTTGGAGTGTACATTTCGTAGTATGATAGCAGCGTTTGGTGACGAGAGAACAATGCAAGACACGGGGCAGCCCATGCCACCCCCTGAGCCATTGTCAACTCACGCTGAACCTTATGACCAGAGCCCGAAATTTAGGCAAAATACCTTTTCTATATGGGTGGACATATTTAAGAGTCAGATGAAAATGAAATGTTTGAATACACTTGGGGTCGGTAGGGCCAGCTTTTATTTTACCTTTTTTTTTTCTTTCTATTTTGGCCTCTGTTGCCTATTTTTAGATTTAATAAAAATTGCCTGTTTTGGATCGCTCTGGGTTTCTCTGCGATTGTTTATGCATTTTAAAAAACATATAAAATTTAATATATCGAAGTGAAATAAATTATAAACATTAAATTGCATGTTCACCTCACTAAAAATATCTATTGAGAATCTTGTTATACAATTATTTCTTTCAAAAACTTTCAGTCAAAAACTGTCTCCTCAACCCGTTCACTTAAGCCCTTTAAATAGCAGAACCTTCATTAGTGAAAGGAATGCACTGCTACCTCGGGCATACGAATACCAGGAAATAAGAGGATGAGGGAAGTACTGTAGTTTTGAATAGTCCTGGCGAATGACCTTGTCGATCTGCGCGCGACAAATCTAGAAAATTTGTAGTAGAAGTAATTTCTCAGCTCCAAAATATAATGCACAATTGGAAGCGAGGAAGATGACAGCGACACAGCTGTGCAATAAACGTCCCTATAATGTATTCAGTACGGAAGTAAGAGAGATACTAATCTGATTCTCTTATAAATGCATAAACAAAATTTAATTGGACCGGAAACGCTGCACATCTTTTTCTCATTCGCCAGGACTATCAAAATTACTTTACTTTGTCTTGATCAACATTTCCATCATGTCCTAAAAGGTGAATGCTCTTGTATCTGGTATGAGTCCTTCCGAAATAGTTTGCTTTAAATATGCTCCAATCTCTTCAGTGGAAGTAAAACGTTCTTTTTCCATGACGAAAAATGTCCACACTTACAAGCGGTTGACTATGACAGTTAATACCTTGAAAACATTTGTTGTTGCTTGTAACCAAGAAAAGTATGCTTAAGTACTTTAATTATGTGATAAAGAAATTAAGTATCTTAAAATTCCTATTTTCATTAATAATGAGTGATATTACTCTCCTTTTTCATTTTAATAAATGCCTATTTTAATTATATTGTTGCCTAATTTCAGTATTTTTGCCTGCCAATTTTAGCAAAATAAACGCATGAACCTCAGGGCTATGCTTGCGACCTAGCACAGTTTGTACCGACGTTGAATTGTTGTGGCACGTCCTCACAAGTATGGTATTGTCCGCCTCAATAGTCACTAAGAGAGCCTCATATTCCATTGCTGGTCTTGATTGGCACATCTACGAGGATTTCGTTATCTTTTGGAACTTCGCGAACTCTTTTCCCCATCCGTTCATTCACAGCATCAAAGGCCTGGCATATTTTACGCGCCGCTGCAGTTGCATTGTTCTCTAGCTAAAACTCACAGAGCGTACAAGCTTTAGGGAGCTCATGTTTGGCCGCGCCTTCTCGGAATAATGGATAACAGTAGGGGCATTTGAACACACCAGGTTAACAGTTTAGCAATTTGTCCTCTTTACTTATAATAAAGTATATGAACCATTTTTCTTTGCAGGAGAGAGCACGCTATTGCTCTTATTAGGATATGGTACTAATACCACTTTTATTGTAAATAAACGTCTTTCAGAAACACTGTGTACCAAGCTTGGAGGGTCATAAGTTTTTGAACAGTAATAAATTGGGCCCCATATTCATAATTAAAAGCCGGTTTAATTATGTGTAATTTGTTAATGATACGTTACTGATAGAACATTTTCTACCATAGCTGCAAAGTTACCTTAACATCAACAATACAGTGTAGCTGATTCTGAACTCTGATTAGCGTTCTGATGTCAACAGCAGTAAATTCCTGGACTGAAGCCATAAACTCCAACCCCCTCCTTGATGTCATGTATTCTAACTCACATCAAAATGATGGATGGTTTGTTTCCGAAAAAAATATTCCATTTTGGTGATTAGCTATAAGCTAAAACTGCTCAAACGTTCGAATTAATCACTACGGATGAGTCACAAAACGCTTGCAATATTAAAATATACGGAAATAACATGTAACCAGATCTTCATTTATAAACTATGAAAGGAATTAACTACTACACGTTATAAAGTGTTAATATTCATTGATTATTCAGAAGCACACAGAGGAAAGCTATATAAAATGTTCGAGCTTCTCAAATCATATATCTTGAAAGCGTTATATGAAAATAAAACGCCTATAACATGTAATGATATCTATGACCTCATCGATAACAGTATCAAATGATATTCCATTCCTTGAAAAAGGTACATTATTATTATTATTATTATTATTATTATTATTATTAATTTACTCAGGTATAGAATACATGACAATTAGTGAATAGCTTTAATAAATTCTATAAACACCAAATTCAATTAAAAGAGTGAGAAATTGCATTTTTAAAGTTCTTCTCTTTCATACGATGTGCAAACCTTCGACACTTTTGCAATTGATGCCATTAAATCTCGTACAACAACGAACAGAGAGCTTTTATGAAAAATATTTTAAGGGTGTAGGATTCACGTATTCGAATATTTTCTCAAAATCTTTCTATCCAACTGTATATGAAAATATGAGTAACATATGATTGCTGTTTGTAGTTACCCAATTTTTATTTCCACAATAAATATCACAAATAGTAATCTAAACATGTAAATAAACAATAAAGAGTAATATTTTGGTTCTTAAACTACAATACATTCATTTTTTGTTTATTTACAATTTGAATGCCCCAAAATGGTTTATAATTTTAACATATAACACAATTTTCTACCGGCCTTTAGTTAAACTAATATTATTTTATATTAAGCTATATTTATGATATAAAAAAGAAACATTTTGAACATTTAGAATAATACTTCCCAAATGCAATTACCAAACATTTTTGTATTTATTAAACATGTGCATTATAATAAATGATTAGTTTAATTTTAATCAAGGAGTTAATCGTTAAGATCTTCGCATGCCCTCAGCGGTACTCACAGCTAAGTCAATGGCATTGCTCTAGGCCACAAGATACTGCAGGTGAACATTTTCTCTCTGGGTATGACGTGTTTTCTTTATTTGATTGATCCCCCACTGAGAGAACCCTGGTGGCATCAGAGTTTCTCCTACTCTACATATAAGCAACAAGCTGTCAAGCTGTTTGATGAAGAAAAAGAATGGCAAGATGGCAGGCGCTTTGTACATAGCGAATAAAATAGTTAAATATAATCTCTGTGGATTATATTAATATTTATATGCTTTTATATATTGTAAACAAGTGAACTTCATAAATAGTCACAGGTAGCTATAAAGAATAAATAATCCGCATTTATATTTAGATATTACCTATATCACTTTCTAAAACGCTTCGACCTGCAAGAAAACAACCTTCTTCTGTGTCTACTTAACTTTATTAGCAGATATTAGTGATTAGGTATTTTGTTAATTGAATGTTTCTATTTAAATGGGTGAAAAGTTTGGATTGCTTTCCTGTATACCTTCTAATTTGGAATACAACATTCTATACTTGGATATATCAATTCAATGCTTGATATTTAGTGCAGGCTTTAATATAGTAAAATAGCTACCCACAATGTTAGAGATATCATTTTATCTGACAACTTTTCAAAGTAAACTATCAGTACATTTTATGAAAGTATTGTTTTTTTCTTCACCACTCCAAAATAAACCATATTTTATTTCCAAATCTTCAAATTTAAAAAAATAAATGGTTACTTATATTTATATCTTCTTTCAGTATTTCAACAGGTATCGAACTCACTTTCACTAGTCGATATAACCCACATCTGGAATTTTTAAATCAAATATTGTTTGAAAAATCACAAACTCGCAAAAACTAAGCTGTTTATTTTCGTAGTTATGGTGATTCCCATTATTTCATACGAGTATTATGTTATAGTTCCATATCTCAACGTCTCTAAAATACGTTTTTTACTTACTAGTTGCGTAGCTGGTCGTAGAGAAATGAATGAATGCAATTCTCATCTAATGGCTATTAATAAACTCTTATGAAATTTCTATGATCACCAAGGCCCTCTAAATAAATTATTTTGTACTCGAAACTTAATAGCAATAATTGCATGATCACTGCATATCCATTTGTATTTAAGCGATATTAATGTAATAGAATTTAAGAATCCAATATAACAATACAGTCACATCTTTGTGCCATGACGTCACACACATTGTAAACATCTTGGTTAAGACTATAGATTTTGCCGTACATTAGTCTTACCAATTTGTAATTTCAACAATAATTTTGTATTAAGTATGTTATTTTTAATAAACCCAGAAAAAACTGCAAGTTGCTAATGTGCTAAATCTGGGTGGTAGGGTAACTGACATGGGGCACCTTGTATATACGTACATCTATAGATAATATAATGTAATATTAATCACAATTTTGTTGTGAAAGATATTTAACTCTGCACAATTGTTGCGAAATTGCTTGATTTCTTTTATATGTTTCTCAAAGTTTAGCAGCACTTAAGCACCTAGACAAATTATATTATTAAGATCTATCCATCCATCCATCCATCCATCCATCCATCCATCCATCCATCCATCCATCCATCCATCCATCCATCCATCCATCCATCCATCCATCCATCGATCCATCCATCCATCCATCTCTCTCTCTCTCTCTCTCTCTATCCATCCATCCATCTATCCATCCATCTATCCATCTATCCATCTATCTATCCATCCATCCTTTGTCAATAATACTCAGCTTCTTGCTTTAATATTGTAATTTTATAGATAATCTCCCAAAGTAATGTCGTTTAAGCAAAACTTTATTTGAAATATGTTCTGACAAGAAATTAAACCAATATTCAAAGTAATGAGCTCTAATTCTTGAGTCATCTTTGTTATCTCGCCACCTCACCAATTTCTGGACTTTGATGCGAAGAATTCGGTGATACCTACTTCCACGGCTTCAATGTTTTTCTTCCTCGCAGAAGAAACAGATGGTAATATGAAGGCGCAAGGTCAGGTCTATACGCTGGCAGTAATAGTGAGATTTCTTCCAATTCCTGGATTTTTTCCACGGTTGTTCGAGAGGTATTGGCTCTCGCATTGTGTAGCTGCTAGGTATCTGTCTCAAAACGTCATGAACTCCTTCAAATTGTTGAGAATAAGAATTTGCATCGACAGCATGTCTGTTTGGAACTAACTCCCAGTAAATCATACCTTCAAAATTCCATCAGACACATAAAATTACTTTAGGGCCCCATTGATTATGTTTAGCGGTAACTTTGGCAGGTTGACGAGGTTCGAGCTACTGTTTCGAGGTGTCACGTAAATCCGTTAAGGTGTCAATTCACGAGGTACAACAGCTTCTGTAGGTTTTTTTTAAGTGTCTTAATTAATGTATGCTATCTTTTGATGCAGCTAGTTCTTCTGATAGCCTACGAGTACTTTTTACACGAATTTTATTTCAAAGCTTTACATTTATTTTCAATATTCCACAGGTCTTCCAGGACGTGGTGCAACTTTAGTTTTCTTCTCTATTATTGAAACGCTGGAGCCACCATTGTGCTACACTCTCACCAACGACGCCTTCTTCCTCCACTCCAACTCGAGGTAGCAGCTTTATAATCCAGAAGTGCCTTAGAACGGGTCTAATCTCAAACTTCATTATCTACAGTTTATGATTGTATTAAAAATTGATCACTGACAATACAACAGTAAAATCATAACATTGCCAAACAAAAGAAAACCGTTAAACTCTTACAAAACATCGAACTTAAAAAATTACATGTCTTACAAGACAATCTAATATGTTGTTCATCTTTGTTTACTGTGTTAATATTTACATAATTTCTGGAGAATAGAACTAAGGTGATACAAATTAAAGTTACTTTAATCTTAATCTTTAATCTTAGGAATACTTTCAATTTTATTTTTATAAGTCTAATTTTAATAAATATTTCTGAAATTTCGTATTTTTTTGTAATTTGATGTTTATACGCTACGGATTTTACATATGTTTATGATAGAAATAAATTATTGCGAAAGGATTGTGAACACCTGCACTCAATTGATATTAAAAAAAATAGAAGAAGTAGTACTCATGAAGGCATGATCTTTGTATTCTTCACCGAAAAATGCATCAGGGTGTTACTTGTTTTTACTGAACAACCCAACTCGATAAGAAAATTCACATCTTTTCGTTTGATGTAATTCAAAATAGTAAAATGAGAAATTTGTCTTATTTCATAAAAATATAAAAGTACAAAGTAATGAGAACAATATATGTACATGCATATATAACAGTCAATGCTTTCGGGGAAATAATTTGTCCACTGTGCGGAGAAAGCGATATCTGGAGGCATATACTGGCAGAATGCAGGGAAACAGAGCATTTTAGAAATGAGCATTTACCACCACAATTTCTGAATTCCAACATAAGTTTGAACATTTGCCAGTTGTGTTGCTGCATGAGAGATGCACACACAAATCGGGAGTGTTTCTAGTGAAGACCCGAAAAGATGATTAATGGCTATAGAAGGGAGAGGGGAGTTGGGGAGGTGGATAAGTAAAAGGAAGGGTTTCAGTGGTAAGGGCGATATTCATGTTTGTGTGTGTATGTGTGTGTATTCATATTCATAGAAAATGTGTAATGTAAGTCTATCTGTGTGTTTGTGTGTCTATATACAAAGTAAATCACAGCAATCAATGTTACCGTTTTTTCGTTTACTGTAAATTCTGAATATTAAAGCGACGGTATTAGCATGTACGCCCTAATGTCCATGTGGGAGTTATACTTACATTTGTGTACTTTAAACCTGCCACAATAAGAAATCCATTACTATTACAGTATCGAGTATCAAGAAAATTTGGAAACCATGCACTTGTATTAAAATTTTTGCTCCAAAATTTTATTATGTTGTTCCTCACAGCTCCTATGCACATGTTTATGCATGTGGAAGCAGATTATTTACATATTACTTTACTATCAGAAGGCTGCAAAGCAAACACCAACTCTAAGAGCGATTGAATTGAGTATTATTTATGAAAAATAAAATGAATGACAATATTACTCATTTTACTTTTCAGAGACTTAGGTTTTACTTCCTCTGACAAGAACTCAGCTGAGACTTTAATTAATTTTCAGGAACTACGTGGTAATATCACCATTGGTCTATTCGAATTGCCTACACCAGCATTCTTGAATGTTTCCTAGCAATAATTTCCTTCAAACAGTGAGAAAAGAAGTTGGTGAATGTAAAGGTGGAACATAATTCCTTTTATAGATAAATTATTACATTCCACATAAAAAAAATTGCACAACACTATCGATCATATGGGTATCGATAAAGAAAAGAGATCTCATGTGAACCAGACCCAAATTATTTAAAGCCTGATTTATGTCTTGAGAGCCACCGTGAATTAACATGAATGTTTATTAAATATCAGTAATTTTTTATTTATACCTACTAATGTTAACGAATATTGCTTTTTGCTATTTTAAGGTAAATAATTATCATGCTAATTTTGTGAATATCTATTCTGAGTGATGTATTTCTATTATATAAACAAAGGGCCTTTAGATATATTTGTTGTATTTTATTAAATGTTGCATCATTCCGAATATTTTATAGTTCATATGTATGGATAAAGTGAATAAAAATGTTGTACACATTCATAGAAGGTAAAACTTTAGCTATCTAAAGTTAAATATTTACAATTTCATAATCCCTTATTTAAAGCATTAGTTAACAAATGAAATTTCCATACTTTTCAAGCCGTTAAACTCGAAAACTTGTGCCCAGCATAGCTTTGTTAAAGTAACTAGGTTCCTTAAACATTTGTTTAGGATTATGCATAAACAGGATCGCAAGACTTAAAAAGAGTGACGCAGAATCAAACTAGGAGTACTGACATAGACGAGGCGTTACTTGCTACAGTTATAATTGCTAGGTATTGTGGGTCATGACACAGCTTTCCAAACAGGAATGCACATTTCAGATTATACTTTTTACTACACGAGTGTTTACGTAACGTGACAAAGGGGGACATAACCTAAAATAATAAACAGTAGCTCAACCTTCACACGGTGAGTGCTGGAGGAGAATACTTTCCCAGCTCTCAGAGTTTTTTCTTCTTTGTTAGTTTAAAGCACTCTCGTTTGCTTATTGGAACTAAATGCCAATTAAATTACGTAAAGGTCGAATTCCTTTGTAGGGCGTAGAGTATTTTTCTGTATCTCTCCTGTTCTCTTTCGGTCATTAAGTAAATCAGTAAGACATAAATAAGCAAAGAGAAACATTAGGGTCGCTATGAGAAGGAACACTCCAGAGCGGAACTGCCAATTATTGCGTTACGTGATGATCTAATAATTATATGTAATTGTATAGGATCTGTAGACAAAACAACACTATGACATTAAATAAAACTGAGCATTTAAAACATTATACAATACAAGGTCAAGGAAATAAATTATTATGAACACATTCGTAAAAGATCGACATAATGTCTTCTTATCCTGTACCCCTATAGAATGTAATAAACGAGGTGAAATAAAAACATAGCAATTCTTAGTTGTAATTCCATTTTTGCAATACACTGCTGCCGATTTACATCTCACAGAATGCAAATTTCTTTATTTTTATTTGTAATAGAACACAAGAGTGATTATAGAACTTTAGAATTACAATTCATAAAAACGAAATGAAAAAATACGTAAAATATTAACAATGACACTACTAAATATGCAATCACACATCAGAAATAGTGTGAAAAGAAAAATTGACATTATTTTCCCCAAAAAGGTTTCCAAAGTCTTAAGTTTATCATACATTCACAAAACTAGCATTTCGTATATATACAGAGTGATGCATTTATAGTGTCGCGGTCATTTTCCTCCGAAACGAAGGGGAAAAGCAAAAAAAAAAAAAAAAATGCTTCGAACAAAATTCGAAGTGTTCTTAGGGACATAAGATATAGACTTTAACTGGTTCTTGAAATGGCATTCTCAAGGTACTTCAAGGTCAACTTGTTTTTTTTTCCCGAATGTAATGGTGTATTTTGTTTTCCGGGAATGGAAAGAGCATTCACTTTTTAGTATGAAAGTTCTAGAACATCTTTCAGCTAGGGTTGATAGGTAATGTGATATAGGACAAATGTTTTTCACTCACTTTCACTTTACTGGCATCAATTTACGTATGTTGGAATTACCGTGTTGAATTTGTAGTAGAGCCGTTGGTAAAATTCAACACGCTTCTGAAAAGCATCCCATTTGGGGCTTGATGTAGGCTAATGTCATTTAGATGGTATTTGCGACGCTTAATCTCTCTCCTTGGGGAGATTTCCGAATCGCGTTCCAATTGGCGGGAATTTCGGCGAGGATTAGCGGCAACTGCAGCTAATACAGCGACTTCCGAATTTTCCCCCGTACCACTTCTCATTGGATGGTGTTTTCTTGGTGCGATAGCCCCTGTTTGGGAGATTAAGTTTGCAAGTCGTTGAAAATAACTTAACAGATGGCCGTCTCCTTTCAGCATATCTGTCTCCGTGTAAGATGAAGTTGCTCTATCGTTCTTATGAGCTTTGCCATAAATGTGAATCATATCGATCCTTTCATTGATCATGTATCGAACATCCATGATTGAAAAGCGAAGTGGAAGGCTGTGAATGATGTCCTTTGAGGTTTGAATTGGCAGTGATAAGCACTTGTTTGTGTACCGATGTCAACAAATGAGCATCTGCGTATAAACAAATGAGTTTCCTTCTTAGCAACAACAAAACAAAAGAGAGAGAAGTAAAAGTGAACGAAACACATCCTTCCATCCATTCCACCTCCTGTAGCATCGCAGTTTGCCTCCCCAGTTCTTCAGAACAACAGAAAGAAGGCCAAAGTATGGCTTGTGAAGACTGTTGCTTCATCAGACAATATCTGTGCGCACGTCACTTTGAAAACTGTGCACTTTCGGCAAGAATCGGGAGTGACATGGCAGAACCATCCACTTACAGTTCATATCCGGCTCCTTGCAACTTGTTCCTGTTTCCAGCTGAAGGATCATTAGTTTTGGAGTGCGGAAGACCTATGAAGAAGAGGTTGTTCCATCTTTATAAGACGTTTCCATTACTGGTTCCAGAGAATGCAATGGGAAGACTGCTTCGAAAAGAAAGAGGCAAAGATGACCTCTTATTTAGTAGACCTATGAAAAATTTAAAAAAAGGGGGGGATTTGACGTTTGAAGTTTGACCGGATTTATCGTCAGCGTTGCCAAAGGCTCCACTTTATTCGACAACCAAAACTACTGTATCAGAGTAGCTGAAGGATTGGGTACCTCTATCCATTTGTTTGGCCTCATTTTTCGAGGAAAAGCAATCTCGATAGTACATCCCAAGGGTGGTAATCACGAAATTAACGATGATCGAAAGGACAGAAAATGTACCCAAAAATGCCAGATAAATCAATGCATAACGGACAGGATTAAACTAATGTAATATTTTTTTTTGCAGTTTTTACATATTGCAACTTGCTCAAACTCGCTGCAAAACATCGCACAAGAAGAAATAGTTTACAATTCGATAGCTAAGCGATAACGGGAGTAAAATATTAACCATATGCTAAGTACATGCTAAACACCCATCTTGTGGCAAAGGAATGGCATGTTCGTTCATCAAACATTATGATTCGTGTGGTATGTTCCTGATTTATGATGTGTATTTTAGCTATTCTTTTTGCTGAACGGCCTTGAACGAGTAGGTATGGCGCGAATGACTGTCAACTGCCGGGTCACATTGTTGCGTTAAGAGAGATAAAACAAATCGGTGGCATAAAAAAAAAAACTAAGATTAGAAATATATAACTCTAAAACAATGCATTATTCTAATTAAACATTTCTTGTTTCATTTATAATTACTATAATATCAGGTATAAATTTTATATTTTACCTGAAACACTGTTTTAAACTTTTTTGTTTTATGTTTTTTTTTTTATTTCTGTTTCAAAACACAGACTTTTTCCTTAATTCTTTAGCTTGTGCTGTTGTTGCAGCTGTTCCCAGTTTACTATTTATTCAAATCCACTCTTCCCATTCTTATATCCCTGTCCACGCTGGAAGATTTTGTTACCCGTATCTTGTTCCTATTGGTTGTGACGTAATCTATTCTAGCGTGGCCGGCTAGCTCATGTTGTCCGTGGGCAGAGATTGCTTTGGTACCAAGAATTTTGTCTTTTGATTTCATTTATTTACGGATGCTCTTTAACATCTCAGGTCATCAGCATCCCATTCAATTCAGGGGTAAAATAGCCGATAAATTTAACTCAGAGGCCTCTTCTTTCAGGCTTGAGGTTCTTTATAGTGCCGTAAATGTACGACACGGGACCCACGGCTTTACTTCTCTTCCAAAGGAAGCCACACTTAGGACTTTTAAGCTAGAAAAAATCCATCGATCTTGGCCGCCGGGACTGAACCCGCGATCTTGGGTTTAGGATGGTACCCAGGAAGTAACAGATGTTTAACTTTCTTCAAAATTGATAGAACTGGAGTTCTCTATGCTAGCCCGACCTAGTGATTTTGATATTATGGAGTTTTGTTAAGGTCTATTCATTTTATTGTAAAGACCTTAATGTTGTTTTAAAGTTGCTTATTTTGTTTAACTGTTATGGGAACTTGTGTGCTATTTTGAGGTTGCTCTTAAATCAGGGTAATACTGAAGGTCTTCAATTTCATATGGAACACTGAGCTAAATTTTTAGTTCCCAATTATGTTGCCAAATACGTGTTTGTAAACTGAATTGCATTTATTCCATAATTAACTTTACAATTTGTTACAACATTATATCCTCAACTTACAATAGCAACTATACAATTTCATTATTAACCTATTCTTTTTACTGTAGATCCTAGCAGCATCCTCCACTCGTTAACCTCCTGTTGTCTGACTGTAAGAAACCTCCTTTTACTTTATTTCTATTTCGTTCCCACTTCTCCTTAACTTTACCCAAAACTCTCCCATTTTCTGGGTATTTTTACACTCTTGTTACTTAACATTTTATTTAACAGTTTTTCTTGTGAGAAAATGTTGAGTTTATTTTAGCATGTCAATCAAAATTTGCTTATTATTAAATACATCACAATATTTGTCAATTTTTTTCAGTCACATCCTGAGGGTTTTCTTTTTATCATACTTACTGATTCAACTCTTTTCTAGCCACCAGCAAGAGCGTGTCTAAAAAAATTTGGTGAGGGACAAATTGCAAGCTGTACAGTCATGTAGATCTCAGAGCCTGTATGCCTTCACCAGTCTGCAGGTCATCTCTCAGCCATCTCTGTGACTTCATCAGTGTCAAAATGTGAATAAAAACAACCGCTTTAGAATCCCAGAAGAATGTGACTATCTCTTTACCGACTGAGGGTATTGTTTTTAACTTTTATTTTTTTCAAGAAGTGTTGCGATGTCACTCCATTGGTTGTCTTTTGATCTCAGACTGGAAGTGATGAGTTCATGTTTTATCTCCCATTAATGCTGGTCAACAAATCGCCACCTTAGACTTCGTGACGAGCAAGATTTGTTCTTTATGATGGTAGTTAAGACTTTCAGGAATCCGTTTAGAAATCTCTGGTTGATAGATATTTGTGTTTGACTGTTACACGAATAACATGTCGGCACGTTCCATCATTGCAGGTGTGACTGCACCTGTTGCATGTGTTATCAGTGAGAGAACTTTCTTCTAAAGATGTCAGCCATGCTTTTATTCACCGGAATCTCTACCATACACCTTCTCCAAACGCCTCTGAATGTTGGTTATGGTATCGTTTTCCCCAAAAGAAATGATATTATTGTTTGAGACTCCATTTTGAAAATTAATATAAAAGTTCGTATTTTTCCAAGATAAAATGTTAATAGAGCTTTATTAACAACTTATTGTATCACATTGTTGTTTAATTGGTGCGACATTTCAGGTTAAATAAATTCTTTACATCATTAATAAAAACCTAATTTATAAAACAGGCAATGTTTTACAGAAAACATGACATTTTATGTGTTTCTATTATTATTAACTGATCTTCACCCCCCTTTAAGTGCTATGCTATGTGTTGTTATGTCTGTCCACCTTCGGTTTGATGCGACTAGATTTATAAAATAATCGGGTCGTTATTGTTTGCAGGGAACACTGTCACAAAACGAACTGGACCTACTGGAGCTGTATAACTTTTCGCATTTTGAAAACGTGCAACCAAGTCTGGTTTCAACAAAATGGTGGTTCAACTCCATTGTTGCTGCTTATACGGAGGACTCTGGATGAAAAATTTTCAAGACTTGGATAGGACGAGATGTACCCATTAAGCGGCCTCCACGTTCTCTTGACATCAGGCTGTTGTATTTCTTTTTGTGAGCTTACGTGAAGGACAGAGTTTGCTTTACCGTAGTGTGGAAGCTTCAAGACCTCCGTGTCCTGATTATTGGTACTATAACTGCGGAGACTTGTAGACTAGAGAGCCTTCATGTCACTGCAGTGATTTATATTTACAAACATAAAAATTCATAGGACTTGCTTTGTGAATAAACTTCTATTATTACGATTAGTTTGGTATTGGAAAGTAGCTAAATTAGGACACGTCGTAGACACCTTGTATTTTCAGTTTTCTGGGTAATGCAGTGAAAGAAATCCAAAAAAGGGGATAATTCTCCCGAAGAATTATGGAAATGAAGAGTGTATTTTTTTTTATTAAGATTGCGTTGAATATTTATGAGATTAAAGTTAAGTTTTCGTTTTTGGATAATAGATGTAATGTACGTATTAAATGCTCTTGTTAAGTAATAATGCAAGGATCATGGAAAAATATTTTAATTGTTGTCTTTTCACAGAAAGAAGGGCGTCATGGAGGTATTTTTAGCTGTACTGTATTACATAAGTTTATAAGTAGAGCTATATTTAAATCTTAACACTGTAACACTAGTATTGCATAAGACACTATTTTTTATCCATTTGCGTGTCAAATATTAATTATTGCTTGGTTTCTATTTTTACCTTGCCAAGTAAGATTTAGACTTGTTGACCTCTATTACTGAGTTGGTGGCGCTATTCAAACGCACAGGTGTTCTGTTTGATAATATATTAGGGAGTCTACGAATTAACATGTGTTATGTAGTTCAAATAAGTGGAAAGCTAAAACGACATATGGAAAGATTTTTTGAGATTTTGGTGTTTTGCTCTAGTCTTATGTAAAATATAGATTTTGGATTATATTAATGATGATCTTAGGATAATGCAGTTAAAATATATACAATTTGACGTGGTAAGACTATAAAATATTACGTATGAAAAAGAGAATAAAATAGAATATGATCAAATAACATGAAAGTAATATATTTATGAGTGATATTTAGACTTCTATTTAAAAGACTGGACATAATGATTTTTGATAGTTAGAAGGAACAAGTTAATGTTATTTCAATTTATTGACATTAAGATATAAGGACTTAAAAGGATCTGGAAATAATTGTGTAAATTATGAAGATTCAAAATTGAGTCAATTTTCAATGATTAGTTAGAAAGAAAATTAAAAAAGAAAACCTGAAACTCGATCATTTTTCCCATTTCATTTACTGTCATAATAAATACCGTACTGGAAACCAAATTTGAATTTCAAGTGTTGTTTTCTGCGATTCTACACAACTTATGACCAATTCACAAATTTCTGAGTGTTTATTTAGAGGACCAAATTTTTTCTCTTTGGTAAGCTAAGCCCGCCCCAACATTCCACCGTTAAAGGAGTTTCCTAATAAACAAAGTGATAGGTAATTAAGTTGAGCCTGTTTCGGAGTGAGGAATGCAAGTCTATTACAAAACACCACTCATTTATCTCCCAATCTCTTGCAGGGCTATAAATTGTCAAAAATTCTTTTAGAGTAACATAAAATTGTTTTATTTATGTTCTTTACGTAAATGATGACTTAACGTTGAGAGAAGTGACCTTTGTTATTTGTAACCCAAATGCTTGGGCTTGTTTGCATTTCTAACTTTGCCCATTTTGGGCCTCTCTTCATCCGGTGATGACAGAATTCATTACTCTGGTAGGAAACATCACGAGATTTATTTAGACAGGTGTTAAATATTTTTCTGTGAACCTGACGTTTAACGGCACTCTGTAACGTCTCAGGTCATCAGCGTCCCATTCAATTCAGGGCGTGAAACACCAGACAAATTTTGCTCAGAGGCCTCTTCTTTCAGGCTTGATGTTCTTTTTCGTGCCGTAAATGTACGACACGGGACCCACGGCTTTACTTCCCTTCCGAAGGAAGCCATACTTAGGATTTTTACGTCCGAAAAAATCCATCTATCCTGGCCGATCTTGGGTCAACGAGGCAAGTATGACTACCACTAAACTACAAAACCGACAAACCAAAGGGCGTGATAAGGATTTTTTTTTATTTTTAATTGCGCTAAGCTAAAGGTGTAAGAATTAGAAATGCTAATCTTGTACTACTACCTCGGCCAATTCAAGCACAATTCGAGTCCGGATGAAGGATTATAGCACGCAGAATGTGAGTAGGCGATACCATCTTGGCACGGCGCCGCAATACACAGAACAGGCATCCGCCCTGCGAATGGAGTTATGCAATGCAAGAATACATGCGGTCAGAGGCGTCGAAATGAGCAAGTAAACAGCAACTTAATGGGCTTCGCATCTCGGAAATTCAGAAGCCTGAGCGAGGTTCTTTTACTTTGTTTGGGATGTGCTGAAGTTATGTTTCAAAATTAAGATCAGCAAATATTTTTTAAAAATCACAAGTGACCCAATGGAATATGACGTTTCTAGCGATTTTGTATTGGTTATGGTATTGGTTGCTATGTAATTATGCAATTTATTCTGTCCATTTAATAAACAACAGCGTTGATAACTGGACGGTTTAAAAAACCTGTATTTGTTGTTGTTACAAGATTTATTGAGTCTATGTCAATTTACTACGTTCAGAGAAGATTTAGAGTAGAATTTAATGTGCCAGAAATGCTGACAACACTGGTCTTTCAGATGGATAATAATGGTGAAAATAAAATTTGGTTCCAGCAGAATGGTGCCACAGCCCACACTGTTCGTGAAACAATAACACTCTGCGGATCCTATTTCCTAGACGCATAATTTCGCGATTTGCTGATGCTGCCTGGCTAGCCCCGATACGGCTCCAGACTTCTTTTTATGGAGATTATTGAAAAGTAAAGTGTACTGCAACAGGGCACGGACCATCATGCTGTTAAAAAATTATATCTCGAGAAACGTTTTATTGCAGCAAGTTATGGTAAACTTCCCGAGCCGATTACACGAAATTGTTCGTTTTCGGGGGCCCACTTAAAAATGTGATTTTATAAAAATAAGCTCAGATAAATAAATTGTATTATGCTGCCTGTTTCTTGAAAAATTAGTTTTATTTAAGTCTATACGAGTGTCTCACAGAGGGTTCTGAATACCATCACATTCCATTGGGTCACTCTGTAGTTCTTGTTATTTTAATTACAAATATACATTTTTTGTTAAGTACTAAAAGGCATATTTATATCCTTGATAGAAGACGATAGATAGATGGCATCCAATGTTAAAAGTTTTATATTACATTACTACAAATATTTATGAAAACTATTTTAATGATTTGTTAGTATAATAAATAAAAATTGATGATTAAGACCCAGTAAAAATAAAAATATCTAGTGCTTTCATGCTTTTGTTTTGCATGTTTCTTTTCGATTTAGATATTATATCTAAATACCAGGTCCTTGTTCTATGGACGAACCATTTCAAAATTTAACTTTTTCATTGAACCTGATATTGTTAGATTTTTTTTTATTTTTTATTTTTATATTTTTATTTTTTCATAAACTACCAGAACTCAACTCTGACTTTCATAAATGTATATTTTAGATGAATACAATGTTTCATTTTTCCTTTTTAGTGTTGTTCTTTAACGCTTAATATAATATATCCGCGTTAATACCATAACTAACACCTTCAAACAATTAAGCTCCAAAGTAGTAATTCTCATTTTATCAACTTTAAACTGAGCTAATTTGTTTAATATACAGAAAATTGAAAACAACATTGGACAAATTATGAAAAGTATATTGCATAGCGTTGGAAATAAGACTTTTTATACGCAGAAGAACCAGATTCGATCCCAAGTTCGGTCAAAGAAGCATGTGGATAGGTTTTCTCACAATACTGCACCACAACCAGTGTAAAATAGTTTCAATTGGTGCTCGAACAGGAAATGAATAAATCCAGCGTCATCTTTCCGCCAAGCGTGGAGTTTAGCACTAATCAGAGAAAAAATCCAGCTCCAACAGTGTGTTTAAACACATTTACAAAAGCATTTTATTACTTTGCTATTTGATCATTTCATTGAATAGATGTAAATGTTTAAATTCACTTGTCGAAAGTCAAAAATTAAAAATAATGTAAGAATTAAACTACCTTAAAATAAATAAATAAAAATTTAATCTACAAAAGCTATAATTAATATTACTAGCAAAAATAAAAGTACAAATAAAAATAAACCTCCATAAATCCCAGGATCAACCAAACATCTTTATGAAAAATCCTATCTTATTCATCAAGTGTTTTAATACTTTCTCCAGTTTATAGGATGGTTCATCCCGATTTTTTTTCATTGCAATTAAGTTTTCTGAAAAAGTTTCATTGATGGAAACCCAAGCAGCTGATTCGCGGTGTAACGTTTGGTATCTTCAAGCTCCTGAAATCTTTGAAAGGATTGTCTAATATTACGGTACAGTAATAGGAGCTTCCCTTAGGACTAAGCACTTGAAAGGAAATACGAGTGTGGGACATTACCATGTACAATGTGAAAAGGATGCTTGCCGGTAACACAAGCACCTTTCTCCCCATAAACGCCCGAAAGCCAGCTTGAGTGGAGATTGCAGCATACGCCGTGCTCCAGAACACGTAATAACAGCCGCCTCATGTAATCGCTACAGATTACGTCTTCTATAATGAAAATAATTGCACTTTGATAATTGTAAGAGCGTGTGAACCTAACAGTAACAATATACGTTTGGTATCCATTTGCTGCTTGTTACCGATGTGGAGAATCCAAGTTTTCCCAGTATTTTATACAAACGTAATTTAGTGGAAGGGCAGTGAGAACACGATTCCTGTTATCTGTGAATCATTTAAAGAGATACGAATAAATAAGTTTTTAGCATAGTGCTATCAAAGAGCATACACCATTAAAACAACTTTAAAATATTAATGTTATGTTATATTATTAAAATATAAATAAATAAGAGAAAAGGGGGATTTTATAGATGATGAAAGTCAAAATAATAGTAAATGATGCAATAATAAAAACGATAGAACAGTTTAAATTTCGGACTGGAAAGAAAATAAATGTCTACGTATTCAAAATAACAAATAATTTATTCTTAAATCTGGAAACTTTAATATTCTTTCCATGTAATCCCCTGCCACTTATCACCCACTGCTATACTTCTGAAGAAATGAACACCAATTTAGTTATTGTCTGTGTGGTTTTAGTCATTTTCAGCAATGATTGAATTAAATCAAAGTAATGCTCTTCGAGGAAAAAATAAGCTAAACGTGGCGTACCTTCCAAACTGTCATGTCCTTGTCGAAAGGATGACACCCAATGGGCCACTGTCCTATTATTGTCACAGGCTTTTCAGAGATGCTCATGACATTCCGTTGATTTCCTGTTACATATCACCTCAATTTTATTCATGCACGCTGTTCATATTAAGAAAAATTTGCTTTCAGGCACCAAAATTATTGCATTATTTGACATTATTCGTCCGTCTACACGCAGTGCATTAGTGATGCTGAGTGTGTTGAAAAGCTATGCCCTTTCTATAGAAGTGCTGAGAACCCACAGTCGTCCAATTTGGAATGAAAAATGTGCAATGTAAGAAATAATAAATAGTTTAAAAATGAATACAAAAGAACAAAATTAATAGAATATATATATATAAAACTGGACCTGAAAATGGGAAGAGGATCCTATTGTCTTAGTAAACACGTTTGTATGGATGACCCAAACAAATGGCGGACTGCTATTATTTAGGGAATTCTAAAACAGGGTTTTTTGTTTTTATTATAGTAGGTCAGGGTAGTTATAATAATATTAGGTCAGATAATGGGTGAAGAGACAGGCCGATTACCTCTCGAAGGGAAGAAGTTAGCACCGTCAGTTGATACGTATGTGATCGAAGTCACGTAATCCACACAGCCAATAAGAAAGATTAGAAGAACATTATGTGAGTCCAATATCCAATAGAGATTCTTAGATGCAAGGAAATTTTACAGATCTTTCTAAAATAATATTTTGAAAGAATAAAGAGAGCGTCAGAAAGACTGGCCGACCCCCACGTTTACTTTAGCTTTCTATTTTGGGGCTCAGGACCAGTCTGTCACCAGCTTTTGCGGTTCTTGGTCAGAGGCAGTTTCTCAGCTTTCAGTTCGCAGTAGCCAGCTCGCAGTTAGCTGTTGTTTGTTATAACGGAACCAGTTGCGTGTTACAGTTTGATCAGTCTTGTCAAGTTTAGCATTGCATCAATATCAGTTTTATTGAGTTAACAGTAGGAAGTTTCGGAGTTATCAAAGTGCGTCAGTGTATGATCGTCATAGTTAGTGCAAAAACGGCAAATCTAGCAGTTTAACTCTCCAAGAAGTAAAGGTGCCTCTTTAAGCGGAACAGACTTGTTAACAGACTTGTTAATAAACCGTGCTTTATTCCACAATATCACAAATTTAATCATTTTCCTGTGAAGTTACTGATAATTCCCTTTCTCTGTGATTTCCTAATCACAAAAATATTCCAGCCAGAAGAACCTCGGCGGAGCAACTGTAAGACAGCGGGAAACTATATTCGAAAGGGAAGAAATTATCTTTATTTCTGAGAACCAATTGATAAAATAATCAAGTCGTCAAAATCCTTCCATATTCTACCCCCATTATCACCCATCTTTCATAAAACGGTGATATGATATGATAGAGAATATTTGATTCAGTCTTGATTTAAACAAACACGAAACTGTCGACTCTGTATATCGATAGATACACAAGGTTTAATTTTTACATTATATTATATTATATTACACGCACTTCCCTCTACACAAACGTTTCATGTGTGCTAAAAAGAACACCAATCACAGATCACTTTGCTCTTTTTTCTTCTGACTTTAAATATGTAATAATACCTAAGTTGGATGAAAGGTAATTTCACTTAAAAATCAGAACGATTTTTGTACGTACGTCCTGTTTTGTTTTATAATATGTTAATTTGTTTTTTAATATTAATTGTATAGAGCCTCAGCTATATCAAAATATTCCTTTTGTTAATTTATTATTACCATAAATAGAAATTATTTTATATATTTTTGATGATTTTGATTTTTAGTTATTAGAATATTCTCTCCCTCTCACCATTATAATTTGAATTATGACTTCCAAAAAGTGTTAAATCAGGAGCAGCGTTATAAAACTACTTGCCACAATATTTAACTGCAGCAGTGAATTTAAAAGAAGAAGAAAATCCTTAAAATATTATTCTCTATCTGGCCACAAACTGCAGTTACTGTTGATAATATTAAGACATGAGAAAATTGATAAAACCAGCGATAAAAGTTAGAAATATTCCTTTAGCTATAGAAGTGAACGTCGCTAGTAAGTCACCAGGAGGAACTTGGTCAAAAATAAAAATTTGTTGCACTGAAATAGATTTTATTTCTCTAGATTCTTCTTCTTCTTCTTCCTCCCTGAGTTTTTTAGAGGTTACAATCTGTTAGAAGTAGGAATTTGAGAAACAAAGACCTTTGTAGGATTTATGTTATTAGTTGTAGCTTCTATTTCTCTGATATATCTTTTGATTTGAAAGATCTCCTCTCTTTTGTTTGAACACGCCCTTGAGAAGTATCAGGAGGACAATTGGAAAGCTGCCTAATGGAGAGGTGGCGATCTCCGATCTAGTAAGGCGCGATATAGCGATCAGCGGGATGCGATGTGCTCGTCACATGCACCTTACAACAATACTGCACTCTACCTATGAAACCATGTGATGGAGGTAGAAGACGCAATGATCGCCACGGTAAAGCTCAGACCCACATGGGCTGTAAAAAGGCTTCACAGGAATAGACCATAATCTTTCTCATGTACATTACGCGTAATATCTTCCTGTATGTAATCTTGAGATATGAATAGATTAATTACAATTACAGAAATATAAACTCACAGTTTTTTCAGTACAATAACTTACAGTACTACTTCTATATACTTAACAAACTTATTAACACGACTGAATTAATATAAATATTCACTTATATTAATAATATAAGCAGAGAAAATTCAAAACTACTTTTGAAATCGATTCATATTTATTGAGATAAACAGAATCCTTTTTTTAATAGAGTTCAACGGCCGTTTTTACTACTGAAACCAGAGGCGGTAAAAAAAAATCTTAAACAGTCAACATCATCCTAAGCCACTGTGCATGTATTATCTGCATCTCAGGAGGAAATGGGTACTGCATTCCCTAACTGATCATGGAAGTGCTCGAACTGACTGAAATTGTGCTTCAAAAATTCAATAGTGTCGACATCTATAATTTCACAGATGTCCCTCAAACTAAGCATTCTCAATCTGGTGTTTTGAATATAAACAGTCACTAACAAAAGTGATAAGGAGCTCAAGTGTTTGAAAAACGATCCTTTTTTTTTTTCTCTCTCTCAAAAAAACAGTTACATTAAAGTTCCTCTTGACCATCAGCATACCGTCGGCGAAGAATGATATTCAAGATCTGCCTTCCCGAGGTCCTCAAACAGTAGAAAGAGCAACGCCTAAGGTCAAAGAAAGGACATCTGTAGCGCCAAGACAATGCATCTGCCCACTCCGCTCTTGAGTGCTACCACATTCATCCTGTTCTCCAGATATGGCTGTCTTTGACTTCTCTGTGAAGGTGGCATCGAATTGTAAAGCAGTTCTGAAGGCTGTGGACAGTAATGAAGAAAATATGTGGCAAGAAACGTGTACTAAATGATTTCAGAGAAGGTTTAAAAACCCAAGTTTTCGAGTAGAATGCTTTGCAAAATTGTAAAAGATAATAATTAATTGAGTGTTTTGAGCATATCTAAAGACTTTTGGCGTGTCTCTCGCTTAACAGTTTGAGTGAAAAGGGCTAGTTTTTAAATCAAAACGCAAGCAACTTCTCTTGTAGGTATTCACACTAACTGAACTGCCGTTTATTCCGGCTGTATTTTCAAAGTTCTTATAAAGCATTTTTTTTAATCGAAAATGCATTAGCACGTTTATCTTCTTGTTTTAAGGCAGGTTCACTGCTTTGAGTTCCTGTAATAGCATCATGTAATTGATACAATATTAACTTACAAAGAATACATTGGTTAAATTAGTTAAATAGGTAACTTTGAAGTTATAAAATAAAGTAATATAATGAAAATATGTCCTTTTAGAACAGATGAATAGAGTAAAAATCAATCAAAAACGAAATTAAAGTTAATTTTAACTCTTTGCATATGCCATCTTCAATGCTCTTTATTAATTCGTGCAAATTATTCCTAAAACTCAATAAAATTGAAGAAAAACAATCAGTGCAGATGTTGAGATTTCAAAATTAATCCAACGCTCCTTTGTCTGTTAAGTATTGAGCTCCGCGTAAGGGTAGTAAAGGGCAAGAGATCTTCAAGTTGGCTTACAAACTTTGAAAATGTAATCAAACAAATAAAATAAATATTTTTAAAAATTTGTCCTTTTATTGCAATATATCCATACTAAACATCAATCTTATAACAATAATATTACATTAAAAGTTTATAAAACGCATAAAAGATTAATTTTAACAATTAACTTTATGATGGCAGTGCATTACTCGTTAACTTTTATTTCTGAATGAGAAGGACGATATTGCGTTTTACTTACAAGCCGCGATACTCGAGCTTAACAGGAGAAATTTGTATTTTGAGTTTTGATTATACTTTTTCAAATGGTTTCTATATTTTTTTTAAGATAAATGAATGCAGAGAATAACTTTTCACACAAGAAATATTTTACTTTCATGGTCTTCTTTGACAGTTCGGGAAACTCTATCTGAGACAGGCGAGCCCCAGCCTACGCAGTTCGCTGCCGAAAGGTGTGTGCTGTTACCAGGGAAACTATGATGGTATATATGAGAATTCTGTCTGGTTCACGTTTATATGAAAGTTCCCTCTGGCACATAGGCCTTGTTTTTTTTTTTTTCCTATTTACTTTATCTCAATAAATATGCATCATATTTCATCCTTTGATTTCTCGTAAATAGTTATTTATATCCATAAATTCAAGATCATGGTACTCTAATGCTTTGTAGATCCTCTAAGAGTGCTCCTTATGTAGAGATGGATCAGGCAGTTCATGACAAAACAAGAGACCACCTGCAGTTCGCACTTCATAAACATGGCAAAAGTAAGAGATGATTTAGAGCAAAATCCAACGCAATCAGTTCGTCGGCATTCGCAAGCTCTTAGACTTTGCTCTAAAGCAGCTCTTACTGTTGCCATGTTTATGGAGTGCAAACCGTAGGTAGCCTACCAGGTGGCTTTTTGTTTGTTGCCGAAACAAAATCTGCGTTCTTACGGCTTAATAATCACATATGAAAAATGTTTCAGTTGTAAATGCACCATGTTCATTCGACCCGCGTCTCATATTGACTACCAAATATGTGCAGCGGAGTGAGCGGCCAAGGTCATGTAATATGACGTACAGAAAATGCTTTGAGCTGCACTACACAACAGTACAAACATCATCTCTCTAAGAAACCGTGACCAACAATAGCGCACGATTTAAAACGGGGCAATGTTTCTGCCGCACCTGTACAAACATCAGATACAAGTCCCTACAGATATTGCCATTCCTTTTTTCTTTTTCTTTTACTTTACTAGAACGAATTAAGAATAGTTATAGGAAATTAAAAGTTGAAATGTTTGGGGATAGTGCAAATCAGTTATCTTCTACAGAAGCTGCCCACTATCTACCTACAAGGGTGGCCGAGGTCGTTAAAGTGCATACTCATAAGCGGAATATCAAGGCTTCGATACTCGTCTTCGAATCGACGTCATTCATGATTGAGGTTTTTTCCAATTTTTTTCATTTCTCATAAATGGCAAATGCTTAAGGACGCTTAGTTTCTTTCTTTTTTTTTTTTTAAAGGGTATCATTTTATTTCATGTAAGATCAGTGTTGCCTGTGTTGCCTGAGCAGTAAAAACGGACGTTAAACACCATTTTAAAAAATATACTTGTCTTCTGCTACCAAATTTGTCTTGATTCCTCTCTATCTGGTCACTACCGTAAACCTTTTCCTTGTGTGTTCCAGTTTGTGTACTTACTTAATTAAATACCAAATAAAGTAAAATAATAATAGTCATACATGTAAGAGACATCAAATCGCTGTCTCATTAGACGAACCTCCGAGAGAATTCCCCCAGTCTTCCCATATATATATAAAACTCTTTCATCTCCATTTTTAGACTTGCGGTGTGGCATCTTGTATAACGATCAAGTTGCACGGGTCTTTTTAAGGTAACTGGATAAATGCATACGACATACAGGCTAACTCCTATAAATATAATTAAAAATTGACTTTTGAGTCAATTGGAGTTTAATGCAGGAATGTTAACTGTGTTGTCTAATCGTGTTGGAGATGATGCTGTTCTTATGAGAGTTGCTTGATAAGTAAAACTACCTGTGCTCTGGTTTCAGGAGAATTGTTAATTTTCCAAGCTTTGCTTTTATGTTTGACATAATTTCCCAGATCTTCCCTTCTTTTGGCGTCATAAATATCAATACTTATTAATTTTCAGATATTCTTGTCTATTTTTGAAATGCCTGGACCTACTGCATGAAACGTCTAAAGTTATTTTGATAATTGTCTAAATTTTTTACCATATCCTGAAATGCAGTTGTAATAAATATTATAAATTAAATATTAATAACATTATTAAATTATATTATATAATATAATTAAATTAAATATTATAAATTAAAATGTATTGTCTTTTCTTTTGTTTTCTGCTTTAATACCTTATATAATAAGTATTATTATTATTATTATTATTATTATTATTATTATTATTATTATTATTATTATACAAGGTATTAAAGCAGAAAACAAAAGAAAAGACAATAAATTTTAATTTATAATTTTTAATTTAATAATATTATATAATATAGTTTAGTAATATTATTAATATTTAATTTATTATATTTATTTATTGAATTTTCAACATCACACTAGGTCATACGCGTGACTATGCCGCCATATAATCTTTTCTAATTTTTACTATACTTTTTCCACATCCCCTGTTCCTGTGTTTACATTCAATGGTTCTTCAAATTTCAATAGTTGATTTTAAATGCATTTCTTATTTTAATTCTGAAGCTCCAATTCTTTTTCACATTGCCAACGAAGAACATAATTATTGTATAACAGTTAATACAAAAACATTTTTAAAGTATGAATATGTGGTTTTAATCTCATTAAAAAGAAAGTCCCCATTTTCTTAGCACACTTCTCAGAACTACCACTAGAAGACGTGCGCGACGTGACAATTTGTTACATTCGAAATGAGCATCTTTGCTTTTGCTTTCTGTATGGTACCAACAAAGTTAAGCATATAAAGGCATGGAAATCTGATGGTGAGGTGCATATTTTGTTAACTTCATTATAATTGGTGATTTCGGAAATTGGTTAATCTCTCTAATACTTGGAAGCACGATTCAATTGTAGGAACAAGACTTAGGTGAAAAAAAGGTTCAAAAGAATTAGAAGAAGAAAATAATTTCTGAAATAATAAATAAAATTATTCCTCGTCGTAGTCCAGCTATTTGGCGGGCTCCTTTAATGTCGAAAAGCCGAACTGTTCCATCTGTTTAAAACAGAAAAAAACGAGAACAGGTGTTGATAAAATTGCAGTATAGATTATTGATGCTCATTTGTTTAACATTAATAGTAACAAAAGTAGTTTTCATCGTAAAAAAGTACCGCCTGTGGTGCCTCAGTAGTAAAAACGAGCGTTAAATACTAACAAAAAATGGTAAAAAAAGTGATCGCAAGGTCCGGTAACTTAATACTGGTATAGTAACGCAGACGTAAAACAAAGAATTAAACAACTTCCCTCATTTCCTTAGGCGGAGGGAAAGGCCTGAAGTAATTGGGTAAATCCACTTATCCGGGTTTTCACGCAACTAAAATGAAGAACAAGGAGGCAATGTGCAAGTAATTTGACTTGCATACTTTTCTCGTCCGCATTCTGTTGGTGAAAAATAAGCATAATCGATTTACCTACAATGTTACCACAAATTGTGTTCCGCACGGTTTTTTCACACTTCAACATCTCCGCAACCAATTGGAATTCGACTTACCCGATTTGTCACAAAATGAAGCTCCTCACGGAGAATCGCTGGATGCCAGTAATTCATTTTCGACCATAATTGGACTTCTGTTTTTCATGCTTTCCATAGATATAATATATTGTATAATATAGCTATATCAACTGACTTGATTTGAAATCATGCTTGAAAATATAAAAAGGCCAAATACAGCAATATGTAATTTAGAAAAATATTTTAAGACCAATCAATAAAAACGACTTACAAATTATAAAAAATTATAACAAACCAAAAAAAACTGTAAATAAAAATGACGGGAAAGAAAATATATTTTAAAGACACCCTGTATTAAAAGCTGTTGACGCTATTTTTTCAATGGTCGACCTATATTTTTTCCTCCTGTAGGATTATAAGCCGCTATATATATATATATATATATATATATATATATATATATATATTGTTATTCTATAAGTTGGCGTCCATTGGAAGCAGTGTCGTCAATTTGGATTATTGATAATATTGAGTCTATTTTGATTTATGTCTAATATCAGTATTTATTTTATCAACTAATAATTTATATCCTGATATAAAACCTAGGAATGTCATTATTCTATTTGTCTCATCTTATTTGTTGTAAAAGTTCCCACACTCTTATAAAAGTAATGGTAATGTTATTACTTTATATACTTTTAGTAAGGTTTCTTTTTTCACACGTGCTTTAGGGTTCTTTAGACTGTTCCGCCAAATTGCCTAAATCTGTTTAGTTTTATTTAAAATCCATTTTATTTGTTATAATTTGAATTCTACTTGAGATATTTATTTTAACTTATTTTTCAATAACTTTCTAAAACATTATGGCGTTTTAGTTGCACCTTCATATACTGTTACTTTTTTATTTCGGATAATCATACCCGACTTAATTTATGAACTGCTTCTTGAACTTCATTTCTGATCTTACTTAAATTATTTTTTGAATGATGTTTAATGCCCGTTTAAGGCACCACAAGTGGTGAACACTGATGATATGTGAAATGAAATGATAACCTGGGAAAGGAGTTTAAGTTTAGGGTACCTCCCCGGCATTTGTCATGCGTTAGGACTGAGGAAAGCCTGTAAGAAACCTTAGCCAGGGAGAATGGTCCTAGTGGAAATCCAGACCTCTCGCTCACGAGTCCACGCCTTAACGACCACGACCACGCGTGGCGTTACTAAATTGATCTGATCATTAGTAATGAGTAAAACTGTTTTAATCATTTAAACATCGTTTAAAACTAAATAATACTATCCATATACAAACAGCGTGGGTAAAAGTACACACTCCTTTCTTATTCTAAATTAATATCGGTTGAAAGCTTCTTGTTTGTAAAATTTGTTATTATTATTTAACTGTTTAATATAATGATAGTATTGCTGCCATTAAATGTGTTAAATCCGTTTGACTCAGAACATTTCCTATAATCGTTTTCATTTGACTTTATCTAATGTCTTTTCATAATCTATAAATACATAAGTGTAGTCGAAATTCTCTCTCTCCCTTTTATTTATGTCAAAGCAAATTTTTTATTAGTTATTTTGGCATATAACTTATAAATAGATTCATTGCTCTATAATTAAAAAATTAACTTTTATCATGTTTCTTATACATATATGGGTTTTATTAAGGCTTCGTGCAACAGTGTATGTATAAACTGATATAATGTATATTTAATTAACTGTTTATCTGTTCCAGATGATTTTGTATTTTTAGTCTCTATTATTGATTCTTTTAATCCTTCTCGTGAATTGACATGCTACTACTAATTTTAATGTGCATTCACTGTTTCTTCTTCTATAGTCCTTAGCTCTTTAAAATAATTTAATATTCGATTCCAGAAATTGCAATTATTCCTAAGGCATCTTTTTGTTTATTTAAATGATTCACTATTTTATAGACTTTACTATAGTTACCATATATATCATATTCGATTTCATTGTTCCCAATTTTCTCTTTGTTTAACAAGATCGTATTTTCTTACTTTATTACAATATACAGTTTTTATTATTTGGGTTGTTCGGTGTTTTCCAATAAATATGTTTCTTTTAATTAATACTTTAATTTCATAATTCCAATATCTCACTTCCTTGTTCTAATGTCTTATACAGCTTCTCTTATTATTATTTATTTAATGTTTGACATTGTCCACTTACATTTTTACACGTGCATTTGAGTTGATTTCTTGGTTCGGTGTATTCTATTATAATTATGATAGTAATAGTGATAGTAATAATAATAATAATAATAATAATAATAATCTTAGTTGCTAGTCACTGTTCTTTAAAATAATTTAGCCATTTCGTTTCTAAAATTGCATTTGTGTGTAACATATCTCTTTCTTGTTTATTTAAATAATGCATAATTTTATAGGCTTTACTGTAGTTTCCATGTATGTCATATTCGATTTCACTGACATTTCGCTCTCAACTTTCAGGTTTTTGTTTTCGTATATTTTTTTAACAGAGTATAGTTTATTTAATATTCTAATTTTTGTCATTTGGATTGTTCAAGGTTTTCAAATATATTTATTTTTATTAGTTAATAAATTTGCAGTACCTTAATCCCTTTTTATATATATATATATCTTCTCCCTTGTCTGAATGACTTCTACAGTTGCTTGTGTTATTATTTCTTTAATATTTTGCTATTATATTATATTATTACTTACAGGGTTTGAATTAGATTAATTCAGTGTATTACGATATAACATTTCATGTTATTTTTAATTAGCGAAACTTTAAAGCTTCTATTTCTACTTTTACTCCGGTTGTTGGTTTTTTTTTTTTCCATTTTTTTCAGAAATTATATCTTGCTACTACTACAAAATGATCTTACGATTCTCACAACCTCTAAATATTCTTGTATCTTTTATCACTGGCTAAACATATTATATTGAAGTTGTTCCTATGTATGGTCATATAAATTTATGAATATTACAATGATTAAAAATGTATTGCTCATCAGATGAACAAAAATCTATTAGTTTTTACCATTCTTGTTAAATGTATTTTTTTTTCATCTTTAATTCGTTTTTATTGACTTTTTTTTTAACTCGTCCATCTAAGTTACCTATTTAGAGAGTAAAATTGTTATTTAATTTGTCTAACACTGCTTGTAATCCGTCATAGAATTCTTTTGTTTTCAATTTTGCCTTCTAAGAGCATTTAATAATAATATTGGAACGTATACCATTTTAACCATTATTATTCTGCCATTTATAACTGTTTAGGAATATAGTATATTTTTCGCTGCTTTCCATTCAAATAGTTATATAGAGGAAAGCATTTCTTACCAATTTCTGAAGCAGCACTCTGTCTCCAATGAGACGATTTAAATGTGTGAAAATTTAGGAACGAAGCGAGAATCTAAATGCTCACTTCGTTATAGGCTATAAATCTGGATGAAAAAAATGTGAATAATTATGAAGAAAACATTGGTTTAAATAGAAACAGTTTTGAAGAACAACAAAATTAATTTACATTGCTCTACGATAATGACTTTATAAATGAATAGGTATTTTCCGATAGTTAAATTGATATCGATTCCGCGAACACACAATGCATGCAAGTAAAAGACATACGTAAGATTGGAATCTCCGCCTGCCAGCGTAATCGACTACGGAAATGAGGAACAGCTGAGAATTATACGTGCAGGCGCCTGCCGTGACGACACGACCGGCATACTTGCTGCGGATAATGGCAAACAAACCAACTGGCATGACACTGCGAAATATACACGTCGTCCGCTCTCCCTAAAATTTCTCTTGGGAAATGCGGCGTAGTAATTTGTTTCTGTGACAAACTAACAACTAGCGAGTAATCGCACGCATTGACTCTTCTGTGACGGCAGTACTTTGTAGAAGATGGTGAAACAGAGTGTCCAGAAGCAGGCATGAATGAAGAGCAGATTGTTTCTCCTTCACTCTCGTCGTAAATATTTTCCCCTCCTTAGAAGTGGGATTTTAGGGAAGTTCCTTTTTTATGCTCATGAATAAATTCAAAGACCAGGAATATGCACGAGTCATGAAAATGAAGGAAACTTAGGGAGTCTGATGATGCCTGTTTATGCCTTTTGTGACATTAATTTCTATATATTTATTTTATGTAACATTTTCAAAAACACTTAATACATTATTATAAAAAGAAAATTTTCTATTATAAAAACTATTAGTTTGTATTTTTAAATATATTACGAATGTAAACACGTATGCCCACAAGGGATTGTAAGAGGGTGTATTTTGCACTTAGATGGCATCTTAGATGGCGGGTTTGAACCCTGCCAGGACCGATGGATTTTTTCGGGGCGTAAAAATCCTAAGTATGGGTTCCTTCGGAAGGGAAGTAAAGCCGTGGGTCCCGTGTCATACATTTACGGCACGAAAAATAACCTCAAGCCTGAAAGAGAGGCCTCTGAGCAAAATTTGTCGGCCGTTTCACGCCCTGAGTTGAATGGGACGCTGATGACCTGAGATGTCCATAAATAAATCAATAAAAAAAAAAAGCCGACTTCAATGTTTATTCTTCAAGAGTATCCTATTGTAGTTAATGGATTTCTCTTTTAATTTCTATAGTAAATTATGATGTTTTATCTTTTCATACGGCTTTCAGGTGCTAACTGTAAACAACACAACGATACTGCGATGAGGATATTATCATTTGCATATAAGAGTGTTTGGCTTGCGAAAATTAACATTTGAGGAAATCTTTCCATGTCCAAATATATGTTAAAAAGCAGTGGCGATAATCCATGGGCTTGTCCAACACCTTACGTTATTGCTGTTGTTTATTGGCTATTTTTATGCTAAAGTTGCATCTATCATAAAGGTTTTTTATTACATATGTTAAGTGTAATACATATTCCTTTAGTTTAATAACTCTCATAGTTTTAATCTATGAGTATTAACTTTCTCGAAAGCCATTATATAAGCGGCAGGATGGAAAAAATAAATAAAGGGTGAACTCTTGTGAATCCTCGCGGCACACGCACACAAACAAACAAAAAGAGTTTAGTGCCACATTTTCCTGTGGCACAATAACTACTGAAGGAACTTGCAAAAACATTTATGATATCAATACAAACATAACTTCTTTCCCTGTTCTGTCGGAAACTTTGACTCGTGATGTAACCATGGTTACAACATTACGAAGGAACAAACAATATATTTCTTCACAGGATACTCAATCTAATGAACACGTCCAAATACTTTTATTTCTATACACGTACAAATTAACAAATGACATGATTATCGCGAAGAAGTTTCTTCCAGGAATCTTTGTCCTCTGGAGTCTTTCAACAGCTACCTCCCCGAAAGAAGCATAAGAAATAATAAAATAGGCTGTTTTACTTCATCCTATATTGTTCCCACTTCCTTGGCTATAAAATATAATATTATTGATATTCATAGCGTACAATAAAGAATGTAAGTTTGTGAACAATTAGAACACATGCCCAACAATTCATTGTTACGTTGTGTGAGCCGTATGCCTGGTGCATACGACGCAAGTTGATTTTGCCCTCCTGAGTGGTAGCGTTGAGCTACTTATTTTTGTAATTCGTGAAAACATCTCTAATTGATGGAGGTTATGGCTTTTTAAATGTGTCTTGCCGTCGTGAGGTTAGTTTAATGTCATTATCTACAGTGATATTAAAGTGTTAATGTCCTTCCATCGTAGTCTATACAATAAATTTGCTCATTAACAACCGGAGAGCCTCTAAGTGCCTAGCGATAATGACTCTCTGACTGACAGCACCAATAATATTTTAGCTTCGGCCAATAACAACCTTGGATTTGTGTGTAGACAAACACTACATGGAATGGTGGCGAATAGCAATTTTCCTACAGCTGCGAGAAGGTTTATCATTGCTAATGTTGGGCCATTCTTTGACCGTGGCATAGGTTATGTACAACAATTATTTTCTTTTGCCCTGTCTTTCAATGTAAATCGATCTACAATGACACTTCCGAAAGTGAGGAAGGCAAAATGTTCATTTGAGACAACAGAAAACGATGCTGTTAGTGCAGGAAGATATCAATATTTGTCAATCGTTTCACATTTTTATAGTATATTTGTGGTTTGTATTACCTTAGAAAAATATTTTTATTGTTTTATACTTATTACTAAATAAAATTTCTCATGTTAAATACTCTTACAAGTATCATCATATTTTTCTTAAGCAAAATGGAAGGACTTTTAGCTCTGATTGAATACAACCCTTTACTTAAGGATAAAAAGTAACTTGACGAGAGAAATACATGACGGATTTTCCCCCCTTTTTGTGCACTTTCTGACTCTTCAATTTAGTTATCACACAACCGGTAGCAAATTCCGAGAGCTGCAGGAAGTTTCTCTAAATCCATATATGGCCCCAATCATAAGGAAATTTAAAGTTAGACGTTTGTAATTAGCAATTAAAATGCTTACCAAAATGTACTTACATAGCGGAAAATGTTTTTCCTTTAAAATCTAATATTCTTAATCATCTCTCCCTCAACCTATAGGCCAATTCTTGAATCTTCTTTTTCATCCATATAAAGCGTCTTTCTGTCCCTGAGTCAGTCATGAAAACTTGGCTATCCAATCAATTATATACATACAAATTAATATACCTAATAAAAGCAACAAGTCTTAACATTTATTTTTCTATAATTACTAAATTTTTAAAATAAATAGATAATATATATTAGTAATATAAGATTCCCCACTTTTATTTTCTACTTGTGTAATCACCATATCTAAAATATATTTCAGGTCATGATGTTTCTTAACAGAAAGCACATTAGCACTGGGACATTGAAACTAAATTCTGTAGTGATAAAAAAATTTCCGATCGGCCGAAACGTTTACCGTATAATCTGAATCAGAAAGGAAAGAATACAAAGAAAGCTTGCATCTGTTCTTCCAATTTATCGAGTTTCTCAACGAAGACCTCAGAAGTGAAGTGAACTGATTGTATATAGATAGGGAACTATTTTTTTCTCATTATGATAAATTATTTTTTATTAAAGCATCTGAAACGATATAAAAATGTATTTTTAAATGATAAAAAATATTGATTTATCCAAAATAAGCAAAATATTGAAATAATGCATTAAGGAAATTATTAAAACTACAGATAAAAAGCATTTATAACGGAAATTTTATCCAAAGAATGAATAAATAAACCAGTTTCAAATTTCAAATGATTTCTGAATAACTAACTTGAACATTTTAAGAATTCTATTGAGGATATCCCGGAAACATCTCTGAGATACAGATAAAGTGGATTCTATTCTTCGCAAAGAGCATTTAGAAATAAATAAAGGATGCAACACTGCTATGCTATCGTGGGAAATGGAAAATAAATATTTGCAGGTTCTGACTAATTTGCTTAAGAATAGGCATTAATTTAGAATTAAAAACTCTTCAACTTTGAAATCATGTACTAATTTTTAACATGGAGCGTTTATTCACACCCAAAGCATTTCACTTTCTTCTGTTGAATAATTAAACACGTTATTGGTTTAATATAAATCGACGTTGTCATTTGATAATTGATTTATCTACTAGAAATTTGTTTTGTGTGATGTCAAGTTAGTGAATAAAGTTCCAAAATACGAGGCTAGGTCTTCACAAAACCCTTATCTGGTGCCACACCTTATCTAGTAGATAAATAATTGCATCTGTAACTTTCGTTCCGCTTGTTCAGTTGTTCAGATACACTTGCATAAAGCAGACTATGTGTAGAAGATAGTAAATTGTCCAAAATGGTGTATCGAACTATTATTAAGTTCTTCACAAAAGAAGGACTTACTTCAAATGAAATTAAACAGCGATTAAACGGTATACATGGGAAAGCACCACTCCCCTCATGTTCTACCGAAAAGGAATGGGCCAAATTTTTTCGAATGGGTCAAAAGCATTGAAGATGAAGAGCGTGCAGGTCGGCCCTTGGAGGTGCTCACTCCTGAAAACATCCTCTTGTGGAAGGAGAAATTATGCAAGACCGGCGGCTGAAAGTTACAGAAATATCAAGCAAGGTTGGGCCTTTCTAAAACAACAATTCTTCACGAACATTTAAACACGACTAAGGTTAGTGCAAGATGGGTGCCTAGACTTCTTTCCTCGGTCCAAAAGCAGCAACGGCTATCTGTTGTCATGCATTTTTGGAGCTCTGCCGTGGTAACGAGAGAGAAGTTTTGCAAACTATTGTTACAGGAGATGAAACTATAGTCCTCTACAATGATTCCTTGTCCGTGAGCCTTCTTCACAACAACGCTCCGGTGCACACAGCTCTTGTTGCAAAGGATGCTGTGAAGAAACGTGGCTTCAAGGAGATCGACAATCCAGTCTATAGCTCAAATTTAGCTCCCAATTACTATTTCCTCTTCTCAAAACTCCAGAAGGGCCTTCGAGGAAGGAAAGGTGACGAAGAAATGATGGTTGCTATTTATGTCCATATTGCAGACAAACTTTTGACTTTGGGGGGGGGGGTGATTGAAATGTTAATTCAAAAATGTGAGAAGTGTATTGTAATAAAGGGTAACTATAATGAAAAGTGAAATATATTTTTTGTGTTTATCATACCTGGAAAATAGTTAGGCCGGAAACTTATATATCTAGCCTTGTACCTTAAAATAATAAGCTATTGCAAATGATACACGCAGTTAAACAACAATTAATAAAATTAATAATGCGAAAGCCATGAGAAACGTAATATACGTATTCAAAGAATAACATCGAATGTGGTACAAAAACAAAACAAACAAAAATCTCCAATCCAAAAGATTTCCAGAAGAATGAATGTGATTCGTTTTAATTTACTGGTGTTTTAAAATATATGCCGTTATTTAATTAGCATATGAAACACTCTATTAAAAATTAAATGAGAATTTTCTCTAATTGTTCCAAAAATATATTTTTGTTTTCTGAGCCTTCTTTTTCTCTTGTCGTATATTTGAAATTCACTATGTCCATTGCAGAAATATAACTTCATTTTATAATTTTAATTCAGCACTTAATAATTGCCTTGTTGTTGTGCAAGCAACATCTTTATGTCTAAACGAAGTTGTTTAAAACTTATCTCCAGTCACCAGTAGGTAAAAACTTCAATGTTTAGAATATCTGAGCAAAAACTGTGGTGATCTATATATTGAGTCGAAGGCAAACTGGATCTTACAAAACATTTGGTAAATCTGATGATGCAGATGAAAACAACCAATTTGGAATCAACATCACCCGGTGAAAGATTAACTATAACTCTAAGATAACTTTTGTGAATTTGTAATTATTTAAAAATTTAATTCAAGTAGATGCAAAGTAAGATATATGGTCAAGGTTAGCAATTTAAGTGATGGGGTTCGAGTGTAAGAATTTGATACACAAGATTCTTTCCCAAGTATGTCTTCAATTAACTCTCATGGTCTTCTCTTGAACTATCGTTTACGAGATGGAATTATTTCTTTCAATTCCTCCTTGATAATGGCACGAATCTTTCTACAGGCTCTCAAATGTCTTCATGGTGCTTTCAGCATTGATAGCTTTTGTTTGAAATGTTTTGTCCTAGCCTTGTTCTAGGGTTCATTTGTTCTAAGTCTCTTTCGCGCTTCATTTGTCCAAATAAACGGCTTGAGTCATTCAGAGATTGCTTCGCTACCTTTCATTTCTGGGTCTTATATTGCGTTAGTGGCGGAAAATTGTGGCCATTTCCAAGTCTGGCGTATTTTCTCCATCAAGAATTTTACTTGTTGGAGCAGATGGGAGTTTACTCACTTGTCACATTTTACTATTTAAATTGAAGTATGTGATTGAGGTTTAGTGTATTTTAATGCAATTTTCTGATCTAGTTTACAGTTTAGCAGTAACTGATTATGGAAGACCGTTCGTATATTTTTACATTTATTTTTGCATTCTTTCCCTGAAATAAAAGAACTATTCACAAGACTTAGATGGATTCCAAAGAGTTTCACGGTCTATACATTCTTATATTTGAAAAACAGTAAAATATAAACGCAGTAAATGTAATTATAAAGATTTGTCTTCTTTTAGAAACGTAAAACCATTTTATTTGTTCTTTTTGGGGTTTTGGCGGAAGAATGTGCTACTATCAACTGTTACACGAATATTTAGATGTCTAGTAACAATATAATTATTCCAGAAACTTATGCAGAAATTTAAGCAGCTATACAACCAACATTAATGCTAGTTCCAGACAAAGAAAAAGTTGGAAATTTATAGCAAAAGATTACAAAGAGCTATGGAACCTACCCAAAGGCATTGGATCCATAGATGCAAAATATATCCGAGTCAGATTTTTTGACAATTCAGTTTCAGCAAATTTTAGTTACTTATGACGTATGCTTTCGCGGCCGAAGTTTATCATCACGAGAGGGTCTGAGAAAGCTCAGACCCTTGAGTGATATTTATTAGGACTATTTCACGAATAAAATAAGAATTAAATATAATTTTCTAAACTTGGCTTACAAAATTGTAATAATTGTATATTTGCACTTAACATTTTCAAGCAATCTTGTGACAGAAGAATGCCGATTGCCAGTAATGCCAATACAGGAGAGTAAAATACGGATTAGGACTATTTCATGACTTTCTAAGAATAAAGTGATATATATTTGACATTCGCGCACAGGATATCACCACTTGTATAAAATGTAATACTTATGAATGAAACCGTGAGATTGATATAGACAAAAGACGACTGTTACAATCGCACCCTTCGATTTTCTAATACCAACTGAGAGGGGGCAGAAAATACATACAGTGTGTTTATTTTTCATTTTATTCTGAGGTTTGGAATTCCTAATGATAAGATCAATTTGCACATTTGACGCATCACCAAAACGCTTTGAAGAACCCTCCATTTTGCGTTATGATTGTCCATGCTTTTGTTGCTATCAATAGCTTCCCATCGCCTCTAACAAAAGTGATCCGTGATGCGTGTTCAGAAATTATAAAGTGGAGGCAAGGGAGTTGGCTACACTGACCACCAGATAAATCCAAGTCGCGTGATAAAATGGATTTGATAATTTTTTTATCCATAATTTCGATTGTTTCGTTTCTTTGGTCGATTTTGAGATCACGTCATAAGAATGAAATAGTTATGGTAAAAGTTCTTCGGCTTATGCCGCGTGAAACTTAATGAAAATATCATCCTACGTTTCCTGGAGAGGACTGCAGGATACTCAAAACTTTGGATGGTGTTTTATCATTAAGTTTTAGGTTGCATAAGTCGAAAAACTTTTACCATAAAATTACAGTAACAAACTTTATTTTTCAACAGTTCTTTTGATTTCTACTGATGCAGATGAGCTGTTTATAGCTATTGGTGCTGGTTCACCTGTAAGATACAGTGATGGAAGTCTGTTGCTTTCATCAAGAATAGGGGCATTGGATTGAAAGAGAAAGTCTGGACTTTCCTGCTCCCGGGTTTGTGACAAATGAATGTAATACGAATTATTTTTGTACAAATGAAGTTTTTCCATTGAACGAGGTCTTATATTAGGCTTATTTTTAATTACAGATTACCCTGAGTCAAAAGAGTGCTTTTAGAATGCTGTCAATGACGTTTTGAATTCTCTGCAAAGCCAAACAATTAAAACTTTTGAATATTCTGCACGACTTCATTGAAATCGGAGATGGACGCCTCTCATTAGCCAAAGATTTGGAAACGTAAAGCCACAAGTAAAATATTTTAATCATCCTACTGAAAATGCAAGTTACATCTTCTGAGGCAAATTACTTTGTGAATATCCTTACCAGTGAACTATATGCAGTATGCACACTTTCTTCAACTGGTAAATCCCAGGGTGGCCGAGGTCGTTATGTCACGGACTCGTGAGGGGGAGGTCCTGGGTTCAGTTTTCTCAAGGACCGTCCTTCATGATTGCCCTTTATTCAAGGATTTTTTCAGTCCTTAAATGGCAAATGCCAGGGAGAACTTAATCCCCCCAAAAATAATTTTCCAAATTATAATTTTATATCACGTATCATCAGAATGCACCGCCTGTGATGCTTCAGTAGTAAAAACGGGCGTTAAACACTTTTAAAAATGGGTTTATTATAAAATCTTCGTTCCTGTTCATTTAAAAAACTTTCCAACTGTTAATGTGTGTTGTGGAGCGGGTTTAATTTGATGGAAGTAACCAGGTGTGGGTGTATTAATGGGTTAGTTTATTAATGATGTTTGTTGTCTCAATGCCCCACGTTGGAGCGCAATGTGGAGCGGTTTTGGGTATGCGGTACGAAGGATGCGGTAGTTCGGTTGATTACTGATGATTGCTGAATCGTCGTTCTGTCGGCTCCTATCTGAGCCGGTTGATCCCATTTTATTATGATGATTTCTCAGGGTTTACAGGAGTGTTTTGTGGCTCATTTTGATCCAAGGGAACAGGGAATATATCACACGAAAGACTTACGAGATTGACTTTTTCACTAACAGTTTTTCAAGTTCAAGATACAGTCCATTAGTACCGAACTGCTCGCCGCTGTCTACCAATTTCTATTGCTTTGCTATAACTGTTGTGATTTTCCCCTCTTCTACTGTCTGCCTCATTCTCGATTCTCAACTGACTACTCTCTGTATTAACAAGTCATTCACCACTTTACTTAGTGCTCCACTCTTCATTCTCAACTCCCACAACTGTATCTTCCCAAATTCGTCTACAAACAAAACTAACCATCCAACTTTATCAAACCACCTGCACTCCCTTCCAATAAAAACCGCTCCAGCTGGTAGTGGAAAAAAGTGTCGCAAATTTATACAATGTTGGTTGCATCCATTTAGGTATGGTGTTTAATTATTGGCTTGTTTGAATGTGGGAATTTGAACGGTGTTACTGGTTCAGTTTTGCAATATTTATTGAGGGTTTACTTTCACTTACCAAAAGCACTTATAGTCCATTTTGGTGGTTTAGCTAAACTCAAGATCGCGGGTTCAAACCCTGCCAGAATCGATGGATTTTTTCGGGGCGTAAAAGTAGTAAGTATGGCTTCCTTCGGAAGGTAAGTAAAGTCTTGGATCCCGTGTCGTACATTTACGGCACGAAAAAGAACCTCAAGCCTGAAAGAAGAAGCCTCTGAGCAAAATTTGTCGACCGTTTCACTCCCTTAATAGAATGGGACGCTGATGACTTGGGATGCTAAGAGCATCCTTAAATAAACAAGTAAAAAAATGGTGGTGTAGTGGTAACCATAATTGCCTCCTAAACCCAAGATCGCGGGTTCAAACCCGGCCAGGATTTTTTTTTTTTTTTTTGGCGTAAAAATCCCAAGCATGGTTTCCTTCGGAAGGGAAGTAAAGCCGTGGGTCCCATGTTGTAGATTTGCGGCACGAAAAAGAACCTCAAGCTTGAAAAAAAAGAGGCCTCTGAGCAAAATTTGTCGGCCGTTTCACGCTCTGAATTGAATGGAACGATGATGACCTGAGAGGTTAAAGAACGTCCATAAATAAACTAAATCAAAACAACAAGACATATTAGGCTTAAAGAGTGTAATCAATTTTGTTTTGTCCTAAAATAAGCGTTACTGGAGCCCACATTAAAAATATGGCAGAATAAATTATTTTTAAGCAAATGCATTAGACCATAATTGAAGTCAATAAGAGCCCCATAGGCTCAAATCAATGCCCTTAATATTTGGGAAGGAAAAATCAAATGACATTTATATACACGGTGGCCTAACGACTTGAATGACAATATCATTTTATAATGTCAGAAGTAATTCTTGCATTAAAATAAGCAATTTATAATTTCAGTGAACATTGATGCCTTTATATCTTCAATAATATAAATTATGTACTATTGCGATGTACAGGGCTGTTAATTTAAATTCTGTTGCTATTCGTGCCAAGGTTACTCTGTAGCAACCTTGCTAGAATAGCTTTTGCCGAGATACATTTTAATATACTGCACAAATATGATATTTTGTGTTGCTATGAAGCTATGTTTCCCATATGAGCTTCTTTCCAATACGGAAACTAGAGAGCAACTGAGTAAAACATGCATGTTTACAGCATGCCATGACTGGAGCCAATGTACTACTTGCGACGTTGCCAGCAACTCGCATGGCCTTGCTTTTTGAGTTTCTCTATTATAATTATATATGCTCTTATGAGGCAACTAAGGTTTCCGTTGCGTTGTAATTGCGTATATACTCTTGAATATTGTGCTTTAAAGAACATTTTGCATTATCTCTATTATTTTGCTTTTAAAAATGTGTTTGACTTTATTCTGTCAAAACGTCTGTTATTAATATCAAACATGTCACCTAAATGTTCATTTTTGTCGCTGTTTTATCAAAATTCTGGAAAAGGTAGAGATGTACAGTCCTGACGCATATGTGAACACAGACATCCTACAGCTGTTGTTATTCAGGTATGTTTTCTACTTACTTCCGTGTAAACACTGCAGCTATGGGGATTTTCCAGCAACAAAAAGTGTATTTTCCGCGATGAATGCAACTAGTGTCGCGCACAGTGCACACTTGTAATGATAACGAAGAGAACAGCCAAGAAAATTGCCCCTCCCCTCCCAGCAAGACATAAATAGGCTTTGGAAACGTGACCACTCTCAGAGAAAGTGAATATCAAGGCCACGAAGCCTGCAGCCACACATTATCTTGTTTCTTCATACATAAGCACATCACTGGCGAAACAATAGATTTTCTATTGCGTTATATGCCCAAAGGAAGATAAAAGAGGTACAGGGGCTTGCATACAGCACTATCTGATGCAATTATGTATTTAGTGACACAAATTTAATACTTTTGTTTTCAACCCCAGTAGCAACAAAAACATTGCACATCAATATATAAAATAATGCTACAGTTCTGTTCTCATTAAAAAGTAGTCCGAATTTATTTTAAAACCGTTTATCTATTACTTCTTTGGTTTACATTTTTAATAAACGATAAAAGGATTAAATATATAAACTGTGACATTTAATTTAATAATGTACAAACTAAAGCGCGAACTATTTTACTGACATCGGATTGCTATTTATTAATTTATCATGAAAATACTTTGCAAAATACAATTGAAATATCATAGCCTCGAAGTAAAACAACTACAATATTTTTATGTTTAAACTAGTTATTATTATTAATGGAAAGTTTAGTTTGGATATAAATTATCTAACTAAAGTTTCCGTTCTAAAAAACTAATTTAATGCGGTATAACATAAAATAACAACCATTTTAAACACTGTTTAACCAGTGTAGTCAAAAGTTGCACAGCATTTTAACGCCAGTTTTGATTTGATTGCGTATGGTTCATATATTCCTTGTAAATGGCATAGAATCCGTTTCCACTCAATATTTTTTCATTCATCATTAACGTTTACAACGAAGTATTATTAATGTTTAATTAACAAAATATGTACATTTATTATTTACTTAAACGAGGGTTCATAGTTATTGGTTACAATAATATTAATTATTAAGTAGATAAAACTGAATTTACTTACTTATTTATTTAGTTTATTTAGGAACGATCTTTAACTCTCAGGCCATCAGCGTCCCATTGAATTCTAGGCGTAAAACGACCGATAAATTTTGTTCATAGGCCTCTTCTTTAAGGTTTGAAGTTATTTTACGTGCTGTAAATCTACAATACGGGACTCACAGCTTTATTTTTCTTCCGAAGGAAACCATACTTAGGATTTTTAAGGAAAAAATCTATCAACCCTGGGCGGGATTGAACCCGCGATCTTCGGTCTATGAAGCATGGCTTCACTAGACCACCAGAACGATTGAAAAAACCAAAAAATCTGGATTTTTATGGACATGTAAGCTTTAGAAATTGGAATGCCTTATAAAAATTATAGGTTTTATTTGATACAAGAGGTTCTATATCATAATTTCGGTTTTGTATAACTATTTATTGTCTTAAAAGCTTACTTGTTTCCCTTTAATTCTCATTAATTTAAGTATGCTTTTATGAGTGAGTCAAATTCGTAGATACCAGTGAATAAATTTTGTTTAGTTCACTGCTATAGATAAACACACGGTTTATGTTGCTAAGGACTACGAAATAAAAACATTACCGGCTGGAAAAAAAAAAAAAAAAAAAACACATATAGGACTTGTGTAATTAAAATACCACTTAATTTGGGATTATTTAATTCTTGGCTGACCTGATGTTAGTGTCCAGTTTTCAACCTCGTGTGAGATAGCTCTATACATTTTTTAAGTGAAGTCATAACCTTGATATTACAAATTATTTTCATGTTTTAATGGTTTATTTTGCGTTTTTTAAGAACCAACTGCCAAAGTCTTTCGAAATGCACACAAATAAATCCGGGGACCTTAGCCTTTAGTGTTGCCTGGTATTGAAAACTAAAACTACGGAAAAAAATCTTTACTGAGGCAACAACATGTGATGATCAGGAATCGAACCATGGCCCGCCAGTTTACAAGCAGGCGCGTTAACATATGAATCACGGCAGCAAATTTTCTTTTTCCCCTTTATTCTGCGAAAATCTGAATGGAGATATTTGTCTGTTTCAGTAAAAGTATTATAGACTATTCTTTAACCACATTGCTGCATATTTATGGATTTTCTTTGAATTTTCCTTCAGTTCTTCCAATTATTAGCTACTTAACAGTAAGTATTAAAGTGGTTAAACTCGGATTAAATATTTCTAAAACTTTATTAACTTCACTATGCATTTATTCATTGCATTTATGTGAAACTGAGATGTGATACAGCCTGTTCAATTCTTAATCTATTTTTGTGCGCAGAAAACTTACCTTTTAATTAAAATTAAAACGAATAATAATAATAATAATAATAATAATAATAATAACAACAGCAAAGATATATTATTGAATTTCGATACATATCTCATTGGTAAAATAATAACAGTATTTTGGATTTTTTTCTGCCTTTTGCCATACAAATGTAATGTTCACGATACAAAAAGAGCAAATTTTAGAAGATAGTAGAAAAAAGATGTTCAAAATATCGGTCAGAGTTCCATTTTATAACTATTTATATTTTACAGGAATTGCAGCTAATTGTGGACTAAAGCAAAGTAAAATTAAATAATATACTTTAACGTTAATAATTTTTAAATAAACGCTCAGCATTTTAGGTAATTTTGGAATACGGGCAATTATCCCATTTATCCTAGAAGTCATATTTTACTTAATAGACAGCGGAGAAACAAATAGAAAAAGAAAAGAAAGTAAAGCACATCTGTGCATTTCGAATAAAATCTCTTCATTACTGAAAGCTTCTATCATGTGTGGAAGCCCAGTCGTATTTCCTTTAGCCCTACAAGCTCTTCCAAACTGTATGAAGCACTCCATTGTAGAAGGAATGTACCGATTATGCTGCGTCTGTTTAGAGAGAGTGAACCCTGTTGCGCAAGCGCGTGCCGTGTTGCATTTCCACAGGAAGTAAATGGAAATGAGCCTGTAATCAACCTAGGTGTGCCATGGCGTAAGCTTAACGCGTTACTTTCCGTTACCACGATAACCCTGTGTTGTAGGAATTGAAACCAGGCGCTAAATACAAGTGTATTTACTCCTCCTGTTGTACTTGACTTTCTTATTTCTCCTTGCTTCAATTGTGCCTCACAGTATATTTTGAATTCGGCGTAATAGACGTACCATGATCATTAAAGTGTTTTAGTGTTTATAATACAGAGAATGCCTGAAGAAACTGTTAACAATGACCGAGGACTCACAAGGCTAGCAGAAATCACGAATAATTGGGAAACCACAGAGCGTGCTAAGGTTATTAACAGCATGCAATGATTGCGACAATATCCGAGTATCTCTGACATTATTGCTGTGTAAAGTTCCATCATTCAGCATCAAGAACTGTTCAAGGTTAATAATAAAGAGTCCCATAACTCAAAACTGTATTGTCAGTGCCTTGTCACTGTATTAAGGAAACGTACATAATAATATCTCTATAATAGCGAATATTATTTCCCTTCAATATCGTATAGCGATGGTTAACGGTCGCAGAAAACACAGCGCTGTATTAAGCATACCCACTCTGCAGGGAAGCATCATAAACAACACAGAACAATATGAGAGGCGCATTATAGGCTAGACTCAAATCAAAATAGAGCTTCAGTAAGTTTTACTAATTAAAACAATGCTTTACCTAAGGATAGCACAGGGGTGATCAATTTTATTGTGTTACTTAAATGTATGCTTTTATGACGGCATTGTAGTCTATGCCGGCTTTAACTCCGGCCCATTTCTGTTTTATTTAATGCTAGAATAATTTCATGATTAAGAAATGCTCAGTACCAAAGTATTGTGTAACAGTGTAGAACATTTTACTTCTTACTGTTTCATAATAATTTGTCGTAAAAATAAGTTAACCAGTTTACGGGCATTTTAACTTTAAAAGGATGCATTTTCAATATCCGATTAAATGACGTCAAGGAAATCAGACGAAAATAAATTTACTGCTATTTGTCCTCAGTGTAGTAGATAGAATAAATGTATTGTGGACCAACTTGATTCACAGATGGATGGAAAACTAATAAGGAACTGAGGAATGTTTGTTTAGTTAAAAGCTAACTACAGTCTTGGGGAAAATGCTGTTGTCTTTCAAGCATAATTTTCGCTATTCTGATTAGCTATGGAAGAGTCAGGACAAATTAAATGAATATGCACTTTTATATTTTCAGATTACCAAGCAGCCCTGAAAGTTCTTGAGGCTGGTGCTATCAAATCAAAACTGGTCTGCGAATGCTGTGACACTGGTTGAACACAACTTGATGGACAGTGGTGGATTTCAGAACTTGGGAAACTGATGGCAGTAAAAGAGTAGAAGATTGCTAAAGAAGGATATGAGTCTTTTTATAGGTCCTGAAAGTGAAGTTGGATTGACTTATGGAAATATTCAAGGAGCACTCCAGAAATGAACTGGTAGAAAACACAAAAAGCACTAGGAATTCGATACTCAAAAAGAATTGAAGTATTTAATGGAAAGCAGGACTCGAGAGGTACTTCAAATAGATAAGAACAAGGCTCAATTGCACTGTGGGCCTACGAACTTCATGGACATTTCTAAAAGATTGGCAAGTAAATTAATCCAACTTGTAAGAAATGCAACAGAGCAGATAAAGCAGCGCATCATCTGCTGTGGGACTGTAAATCTTGTAGCACAAAGAGTTAAATAATAGACTCATGAAATTTTATGTAATTCAGAAGGTCTCTGCTAAAACTTGGCATTACTCATTACTGCCGGAATTCTCAGAGACTGGACTAAAGGAAAAGGAAATGCAATAGATCAGTAAAGGTAACGGTGCGTGATGCAATTACTTTTCCCATCAAAACCATGACCATGTCCGCAAGGTATCAGTTTCTGCTCCGCCCAAAGGTAACTGCCAAATTAAGAGATGCTTTTTCTTCGTCAACTGATAACAAACTCATATGGACTTGATTAATGGTACACACGTTTTCAATTTCACTAACATCTGCTACGTTTTGAAGGGAGAGGGAGAGAGGGACAACATTTTTTTACATTGTTCGCCAAAACACCGAAAGTACTACAAACTATGCTGGAATAATTGTGTGAGCATAGCAAAAATACAGGGCTCTCACTAAACGAACTGAAGACATAATTAATTTCAAACGGACCTAATATCCCGATAAAAAATAGATGAAACAGTCCTACATATGTGAGCAAATATAGAACAACAAATTTCCTTCCATGATAAAATGGAAAAAGAAGTACAAAGAAGGATCTCATTAACCTGGGGGGCATTTTGGCCCTTAAGTTTATATAGTTAGAGCAAACACTAACTAAGAATTCCAGACGCTCGAAACCTTGTGTACTCTGTATTAATATATGGGTGCCAGACACGATCAATAACAGAAAAACAAAAGAACAAAATTCAAATGTGCCAAAGAAAAATACAACGCAAGATCCTTCGGAATAACTTTGAAGAACAAAATACCTATAGTATTAATAAATTAATTACCTCAGACAACAGACATCGCACAAGTAGCTACCAGAATCAAAGGGCAATGAGGCGGTCACGTTGCAAAAATGCTGGACAACAGGTGGACCTACAAGATCTCCATGTGAGACCTCCAGATAGAAAAAAAGGACACAAGGTAGATCCTGAACAAGATGGCTAGACCTCTTCGAGGAACGTGCATGTCCAGATTGGTCAAGAGTAGCAAGAGGAAGAGAAAAATGGAAATCTCTCGAGAAGCAACTAGTGCAGTGAGAAATGGAGTAACCATAGAACAAATCAGTCAGAGTGTTAAACAGCATACGGACAACTAGCATGGAATAACTCACCACGTTAGGAAAAACCGAGCTGCTCCTACTTTTTAGGAGGCCTTTGCCTTTTAAGGGACACGTAGGCTATCTTTGTCTTTTTAAAATTTAAAATCTTAAACTTCCTTCTATTCTTTCTATGTTTTGTTCTCAAATATTCATTTTTCTATTACATTAAAATTAAAATCTCAAAAATACAATTTATTTTATATTTACTGTCAAACTTAAGTAGCTCCACTATACACTTTTTTTCCCTTCAATCTGTCAGCCCGCGTATACTTGAGTGATTTTCGCTGTCACTTAATTCACGTCTTCAAATTGCATGTTGGTATTTACTTCTAAAGACTCCTTATGAATAAGTGTATATGTATCTGGTCGTAAGTTAATTAACAAACAAAGAGCACTAAGCCCCTTATAAATATATAACTATGTTTAGTCCAATAATACAACATTCATCATTTACCTGTGGGTCTTCCTGCATCGAGTTTTTCTTTGGTTTGTAAAGACGTAGCTGTTTTGTTAGTTTGTCGTCTTGCTTTCGCGAATTATTTTGCGATAAATTTTGTTTGATATCTTATGTATTTTACAGTTTAGATTGAATATGTAAAGTTTGTTTCTAAATGTTTCACTGCGTATATTTCATAAACTCATCTCTGCTGATTCTCTCATTCTTTCATCCGCTCTATTTATTGTCCAGTTTTCAGCTCCGTACACACCGCCAAGGGTGGCTAAGGTCATTAAGGCACGGGTTCGTGAGCGGGAGGTCTGGGGTTTAATTCCTACCAGGACCGTCCTCCCTGACTGAGATTTTCCCCAGGTTTTCCTGTCCTCATAAATGGAAAATGCCGGAGTGGTATTCTAAACTTAGGCCTTGAACGTTTCCTTCCTTTAAAAAAATCCTTATCCAATTTATCATTTCATCTTCATCGCCTGTGGTGCATCTGTAGCAAAAACGGGCGTTAAACACACAAAAAAGCAAGCTCTGTACATTATTGGGACAGGTACTGCTATGGTCTTATAGAATTTTAGAGTTGAGTCTTCCTCGTCTGGATTTTGAGAGTGATTTTTGTACTGTCCCACATAATTTTGAAAATTATTGATTTTATTTTTAATATTTCTACTATTACTTCCACAGTAATTACGCATTTGTACCTGTTTTATGTTATTAATCACTATTTTGGTCCTTATTTAATTTTTGTCAAAGAAAACGGTTACTCTGATTTCTTTCTACAGATATAGTTATTTTGTATTTTTTATTTTTAAAGCTGAAAATTTGATATTTGCAGCATTTTTTCATTTTATGCAAAAATTAACCTCATAATCAGCAAATAAAGATGTATATAAAATTATCTTACATATTAAACAGTATTTCTTATTTGTTTGTGACACTGTGAAACAGCGGCGTCAATATAATTATTGGGCACCTTTGCTGGACTCCTAAATTATCCAACATTCATTCGGAATAATATCAGCTTATGATTTCACAGTAGCTCACATAGAAAAGGAGCGCTAATTTTAAAACATCATGAACGAGACTGGAGGCAAAAGCGTAGGCTTATTTTCCTGAACACATTCGATACATTAAAAAGAAAAGTTTTGGATCAAGGTTGTCTTCGAATAATGCAGTAGATGATAGCGATAACGTGTGCACCATTTAATAAATTCTACAAGATTTTGTTATCAGTTAACAAAGTATAAACATTTCAAAATAAAAATTGATTTAGAGGTTTGCTTTGAGATCTACCACAAACAACAGCAGTACTAGATCAGCAGTACTGGTGAGCTTATGCTTTCAATGTTGTGAATGCAGATTTTCAGAAAGAAATACTTAATGATTGATTTTATATGGGTTTTTAAGCATTACTCTATTCCCACCCTCACTGCTAGGGGATTTAAATTGATTTCTTAGTTAGCTGAGTGTTTAAATTTTACGCAGTTGGGTTAATGCTCATAGCATAACAAAACTCAATGGTTTATATCCCGATAGGATGCATTTTTGTACTTATATCTCTCGAGGAAGCACTGAATGCGGTTCTTACTGCAAATCCAGTAGAAACTTGGGAGTTTCGTGGCTCCATCCTGTTGAGACAGGCCTTGGATCTGAACCTTGTGTCTGCTGTTTTTGAAAACTACGAAGTAATTAGTGTTTAGAGATATGACTCGAAAATTCTTTCCTTGAGGGAAAATATTCTGCAATATGTAGATGACGTCAAAATTTCCGTGGTGGGAATCATGTATAAATTGGAGTGTTTCTGTAACCCAATATATAATTGTTATTTTGCGCCGAAGCATGTCCAGGTAAATGGAATCTTGCTTCATCTGTAAATATATTAAAAGTGGATAAATTACTCTTATCATTCGTGAATAACAGTGACCTTGTAGGAATTCAGGTTTAAATTACTCAATTTTGGAAGTTGAATCGACGAGTGGCCAATGTTCTGAATATATGCTTAAACTGTATGGATGTGGCAGGACATTTCAAGCATCTCCTGACATAAAGTACGTAATTCAATAACTTGAAGTGGATACGTGAATATTACTTCCTCTTCGCCAGGAGCTAGTGCTCTGACTGCCGACCCCCAGTTGCTCTGAAACGGGCGACAAAAACATGAAAGACCAGGTCACCAACAGCGTATAGAATTTTGTCTAATATAAGCAAAATTCACTGGCACATTTGCATTCTCCTACAACTTTCCTCATTAATAATAGAGCATGTAAAAATTACACGCTTTTTGAAATAAATATCCTCCTGGCTTGCTTTAAAATATATGTTTTACAATAGTAATTTCTACAGCAACTAATAACAAAAAACGTAGAGTAAAACATTATTTAGCAGTCACGAAACCTTTTTATGACTGGAGTATTGTTTCATTTCATAATATATGCATATCAAATTACCGTCGTATATGATGCTTTGTTGAAAACCTGGCGAACAGGTTGATATTACACGCTAATATTATGAGGTCACGCATCGCTTCCTCTCTCACTTGTTAGCGAGCTACAAAAACGCTGTCACAATGTGCTGGAAATAATCAGCTTAAGGTTTCCAGTAAAATGCACACGTGAGCTTACAAAACTGCTCAATGCAGCACCATACGTGATGATCGGAACAGCTCGATAAAAATGAGAATTTAAACATTTTATCGGTGCAAGAAAGCTGAAAGCTACGGCCAATTGAGAGGAAATCACATTACACGGGATATATGCAGTACAAATAATGCATATTTTCAGCTAGAATTGGTTTGAAATATTTCGCAATATATGACAGACAGTTCTTCAGAAATAGCCGGTACTGGTTTATCATTCTAAGTACAGCAACCGTTGATTGGTATTTAAGAAACCAACTCCAATTGCTACTTTCGTACGAGGAATGCCTTTTAAGTTGTTACAAACCACCACTAGGTGGCGCTATTGAGAAATGTCATCATTATTTTCGCTACAATTGACATTTGTTATTGTGAAATTGACCGAATTTTTTTTTAATGTTTTATTTATGGACGCTCTTTAACGGCTCAGGTCATCAGCGTCCCATTCAACTCAGGGCATGAAACGGCCAACAAATTTTGCTCAGAGGCCTCTCTTTCAGGCTTGAGATTCTTCTTCGTGCCGTAAATGTACGACACGGGACCCACGGCTTTACTTCCCTTCCGAAGGAAGCCATACTTAGGATTTTTACGCCCCGAAAAAATCCATCGGTCCTGGCCAGGTTCGAACCCGCGATCTTGGGTTTAGGAGGCAAGTATGGTAACCACTACACCACCAGGACCGACGAAATTGACCGAGTAATTTGTTTACAGTGACATATAAACAAAGTAATTTTGCGAAAAAATGGAAATTTCACCTGAAGGTTTTCGTTGCAAGAATTTGTTTGTAGTAAAGGCCTAACTAATAGCAATGCATAAAATAGCTTCGTTTAACTTTTTATAATGAAGCACCATCAGGAAAGATTGTTTACAATTAACTTGCAGAATTTCGTCGTGCGCTTCCGTTAGTGATGAATTCCGGAAGGTCGACCAAAATCGGTCGATACTGGTGCGTAACATCATTGAAGAAGATCGGCATTTTACTTAAAATGAGATAGAGGCATTCTTAAGCATATCGAAGACTGCAGTACATTCAATTTTGCATGAACATTTAGCTGTGAAAATTTCGCATGTTTTGACCGAAGTAATAATAATAATTAATATATATTATATATAAATATAATATATATAAAAGCAAAATCCATATACAACATCATATAGATCTGCAATCCAGGACGTTTGAAATATAGAAGTACAAGATCAAAATTGGCGATGCAGTGTATACTAAAAGTGAATGGAACGGACTAAGCTGATGATTATTATGACGACGACGACGATAATGGATATTTCACGCTAGGATGCGACGGGTAACGATAAACTGGGAGAAAGGCATCAAAAACTGGAGCATGCAGCGGTGAGGTACTGAGAGGACAAGATTTTTTAAACGACTGGCAACATCTACTTGAAGGTAATACATTATACAAGCGTATCTCTCAGACTAGAAGATCTGTTAGCACATAGCAATTACTTTAACCAGAATATTATCCTCTAACAGCTATATATAATGACGAAACATGTATCATGTTTTGTTTTGGCCATTTTAAATTTTATGCATGTGAATTTGAAGTCGATAATTATTTAATTAACAGTGAATAATTAAATGGACATCCTGAAGATTTGCAGCTTATGCTTAAAAACAAGTTATTAGCATCACTGGAGGTTTAAGATGAAACATTTTTTAATAGTGTTTAACGCCCGTTTTTACTACTGAGGCATCTGGACATTGATGATACACGAGATGAAATGATAAATTGAAGAAGGATTTTTTAAGGAAGGAAACGTTCCAAGCCTAAGTTTAAGGTACCTCCCCGACATTTGTACTTTATGAGGACTGAGGAAAGCCTGAAAAAAGAAAAACTCAGCCAGGGAGGACAGTCCTGGCGGAATTCGAACCCCTCCCGCTCACGAGTCCGCGCCTTAACGATCTCGGCCATTTGTGGCGGTTAAAACAAAACAATTGAAGCCTTCGGAAAGTGACTTGTTTGTAAATATTGTCATTTTTATACAGTGTTTACATCAGCTTTTCAATTTCTTTTTCTTTTTGACTTAATAATTAATTTTGGATAAACAATTTCTAAAGATAATTTTTTTTTAAATATCAAACTGAAAAAAGTGCACTCTTAATTTGTGTAGCTCTATTTACACAATTTAACAAACGAGCATGGCAGTGTCCAGCGTTATCAAAGATTAACCCTAAAAATAGTTTTCTTCTATTTCATAGTTCTTAAAACAGGTAGACATTACATAATTTAATTAATTACTATGCAATTTTATGTTGGATATCTGACTTTGTTTAATATAAATAATAGTTTCATTATGAAATAATCTTGCACGTCACCTGTCACTAACAGGCAAACATGCATAAAATACAACATATCTTTAACTACTTTAAGTGTTTTTTTTAATAGTATTAAATATCTGTTTTACTTGGACCCAGGCAATACGTACATGGGATGAAAAAGTGGTGGGAAATATTTTTTTTTTCTGTTAGGGAAGAAGAGTTCAAAACATAAGTTTCGGGTAAATAAACGAAATGAATGAATGAATGAATGAATGAATGAATGAATGAATGAATGAATAGTGTTTAACGCCCGTTTTTGCTACAGAGGAACCACAGGCAATGGACACTGATGATATATGAGACGAAATTATATATTAGGAAAGGATTTATTAACTTTTTTTAAGCAAGGAATGGTTCCTGGCCTAAGTTTAGGGTACCTCCTCGGCATTTGCCATTTATGAGGACTGAGGAAAACCTGGAAAAAACAGTCAGGGAGGACGGTCCCGCGGGATTCGAACCCCAGACCTCCTGCTCACAAATTTTAGGGTACATTCCGGTATTTTCCATGTATGAAAACTGAAGAAAACCTTGAAATCTTGAGTGTGCCACATTTAATGCGGCCAATTCTGTGATTATTAACCAAAATATCTTTATTATTGGTTTTGAACAGTTTTTAATTTTCATTGCGCGTTATTCTCTCCATGCCTCATTCTGAATAATATTGTTTACTACTTTTTTCCTCTAATACTTCCAGTTTCTTGTAATTTACATTTTTGTGTTTATTTTTTGTTATGTAGCTTTTTCTTAATACTGTTCTGTTGTTTGTTTCTTCAGTTAGTTTTTTATGTTTAATTTCAATATGTACATTCGATTTCCATTGTAAGTTGATTGAACGCAAATTATATATATATATATATATATATATATATATATATATATATTAACATTGTAAGTATATCATTTAAAAATCAGTTTAAATAAAAATTCGTTATTATTACCATAGTGACATTACACTTCCTTAATTCATTTTGTTCAAATTCCACAGTTTTATTTCATGAACAATTTTTTTTCTTTAGAAATGGGTTCGACTATCGTTATTCACTTATTTTTTACGTATCTTTTGTTTCATACTATATAACCTAATACTCGTTTTTTAGTTTCTTTCTCATATTTCCAAGAGTTCACTTAAAGCAGGTTTATTCGTAGATAGGCTATTTTTTTTCCGTAACAGATACATTAGTTTATCTACATGTTCTGAATTATTTTTAGTATTATGTTGCACAGTTATATTTTCACATTAAAAACGGATAACTGGAGGCCTTAAAAATAATTAAAATAAAAAGGAACAAAACACTATATCTATCGTAAAATTTTTAAAACTTTCAAAGGTAGGATGTACATACATATAATAATGAACACAGAACAAATACATTATCTCGTAAGTATATTAAATACATCTAGCATATTAATCACGAATTAAATCCAACTTTGTTTCGCCTGCAAATTTTTATTTTCCTCTTTCATCTGAAGAAAGACAAGATCGCAAAATCTAACGCTTTCTTTTAAGTACTATAATAATTGTTTAGCTATTATATTTGTGAATACCATGCTCGATACACAGAGATTTTTGAAAATATTTTCAGCTTGTTATTTCTAAAGCAACACGTTTTCAGGAAAATAATTTATGAAAAATGTATCTCCATATGAGGAGGAAATATAATAGTATTGGCCGAATTTTATTAATTCAGATTTTCAAAGCCATATTTAAGTCAACTAAATTGTTTAAAGGTAATCAGGTTCTGGTTTTACGCCAAAGTGTAAGCAACTTTTTCTGAAACTTTTTTTACTAAATCAAACGTTTATATGTATTACATCATAAGTTTAATACATAACTGCTTTTAAAAATTTCATCATTAATCGATGTTATAAAAATTACAAGCACTCGAAATGTTCTCCATTTTGTTACACACAAAAGAGAATATATTTTTAAAAGCTTGTCCAATATTTTGAAAAGTGTTTTTAGGAATATTCCTGCAAGCTGTGGTAATCCTTTGTCAGAGTTCATCAACTGTAGTAGGCTTTTCATTAATGTTAAAACGATTGATTTTAGGTTCCCGAATAGAAAAAAAAATACTATGGGGCTTGCTCCTGCAGGGCATTCGGTATTCCCCCTAATATCAATTAATCTATTCCGGAATGTATTATTGAGTCACTGTGGAACCTTTTTGTGTATAATGTAGTGGTGCGCCATCATGCTGGAAGGTAAGCAACTTTACAATTTTCATCTTTCTGGTTTATTTATTGATTAATAATATCTTCTAATAGTTCTAGATACATATCACCAGTAAGATTTTCCTCAAATAATGGATCAATGATTGCATCGCCTAGAATGCGTGCTCATAGGTTTATTTTCCTCTGCCATCGTGTAAGGTCTTCTCTCAAAATACATGGTTTATTATCATTCTAGTACCTACAACTAAGTCGAGAACCATTAAGGTAAATTATCCTTCGTTAGAAAAGGAAGTGTTTCTTAGTACGAGTAATTAGGTACCTCCGATATTATCTCACAAAATTCAACTTTGCGATTCAAATTATCTTCAGTCATTTTTTTAAATGTATTTCATGTTTGTAAGGACGAATCTTCTGTATTTTGAGAATTTTACATAACTTATCGATGAAGGAAGATACTTTACAACTGAGGTTGATGGATTAACAGAAACTAGAACTTCAATTTTAGTGACTTCGAGTATAGACGGTGTCTTTCTTTTATTAGTAACAGATTCTGTTTGTCTAAATTTCTCATCTAAAGTCACATATCTGAGTATGACTTAAACCTCTGCCAGGTTCTCTTTCGTTAAATATACGAGCTGTTTGTCTTGCAAAGTGATTCGTAGATCCATACATGAAAATAATTTCAATTCTGTCTTGTATAGTGTACATCATAATGAGCGCTTGAATATCTCCTCAATGGAGCATTCCGATCTTCTGCCTTAACCCCTCATTTGTTACAGCTATTAACTGTTGTTTAGGTTTACAAGAGAAAGGTAAGCAAAAGAATCTTAACTTCTGCGTTTGTGTTTGTTAAATGCAAACAAATGAAACATCGTAAGTATTTCAAAGCATTAAGTGTAAAAATATTTTTAGGCCTTAATATTTTAAAAAATAACGGTTGGTTCATCAAAAAAAATTTTTTAGAAAAAGTTGTTTGCCTATTTAGGTAAAAAAAACTGTGATTAAAATGGGGGCTACCATTAAAAAAAAAAAAATCATTGATTTGAAAATATCTTAATTTAACTAAATAAAATGTAACTAAATTATTGTTTTTCCCTCTCAAATGAAGAAATATTTGTCATAAATTGTTTTCTTGAAAACGTGTTGTTTTCGAGATAAGCATCTGGAAGTTTAAAAAAGAAACACCCAGTCCACATATACCTATATACATTGAGCGTGCTTGCGTGGGGTTTTTTTTTTTTTCTCAATGAAGGTAAAATTAAAAATACCTCTTCCAAGTATATACTGATTGTGAATTAGGTATTCATGTAAATGACTAACACACACACAGGCACAAAGGGAAAAAAAATTAAACATTTCAAGAACTGTCGGGCTCTTTTTCAGTTAAGAAAGAAAAGAGAGTCTAACAGGGTTAATATAATTTTTTGGCTACTCTGTGTTGCTTATCCATATAAACACCTAGTTCATAGCCTATATATATATATATATATATATATATATATATATATATAACAAAACACTATATAGAGACTTTCGTATTGGAAAATTTGGAGACAGAGAGAGAGAGAGAGAGAGAGAGAGAGAGAGTCTTGGAGTAAATTCAGAAAGAAATAAAAATAGAATTCAGAATATCCAAAATAAAAATGTTACCTAATTTTAATAAAAAGAAATGGTTTAAAATCTATAGAATTTTAAATAATTCATACGAAAAAGAAAATTATGTAGATATTTGCCATAAATTGAAAAGGGAAGGGATAATGCATGAAACAGAAATAATATAGATGATATTAGAGGGCATGTATCCAGGGTGTAATAAAATAGATAGTCTCTGTCAATATATATTGGGGAAAACTACAATTGAAATTGTGGATAAAAAATCTTCAAATCAAGCAGGAAAAAAATTTTTTTTCATTCGAAATTATGTATATTTAGATAAAAAAATAAGATACAACACGTGAGAAAAGACAATTTATACAACAATGAAAGTATGATTCATTTTAAAAAAGGTATAAGTATTTTAAATATAATAGACAGTCAGGAAATATTATGATAATAACAATGTAGATTTGGATTGAAGGTATTGAAATTCAATTCAAGAAATAGGTTTCATTGAAAGAGGAGTTAGTGACAATTTACTCACTATAAATAGTTGTTTACATAAGAATAAGAAATATTTAAAATAAGTGAGCTTATTGGAGTTTTCTATGCAAAAGAGACCCTGGGTATTGTGGGGAGCCAAAGATTCAGAATTTTTCGGCACATAAGTTAAGAATGTGGCCAAGATCTGAATGATTTTAACATAATAACATTTTTGTTATTTAATCAATTTTTGGTAAAAATAAATGTGTCTGTTGTAAAAGTAAAACAAAATGGTATACTCATAAATATTTACTTAATCAACTCAATCTCGTGCAAAAAATAAACTATAATTTCTGGGTACAGTCATGTTATTCGAGAGTGTGACCTGTCGCAGAATACCTGTAAAAATGCTTAGATAGCCTATAGTTCACTATTTGTTGTCATTTTCATATGGAACAATAGATGATATGTCGTTTAAAAGGTTAGTGGAGGTTCCATAAATTTACAATGATGAACCCATGCCTCGCAAGTTAAAAAAAAAATTTAGGCTTCCTTTTTGGGCATGTAAATTTACTATAATAAGGAGGTCAGCAAGCGTACAAGGTGAACAGAGATATTCTTCCGCTTGTCTTTGAAGGAATTCCGCACCCAAGCAGTTGTTTTATTTTTTCCTTGCCCCACCTCGGGAGCTGGTCCATGGGAGGAGTCTCGTGGCATCATTTGATGATGTGAGGACACTTTCACTTGTTCTCAAGCTTTTTCTCCTCACGTAGGCAGCAGTCTTGCAACAACTTAACGTTTCACACATACACAAAGGATTTTAAACAGCATCATTCGAGTGCTTCAAGGCACTTTTTGTAATACAATATGCGATTTTCTTTAAACCCTTGAACAATATTTAAAAAGACGTAAAATAAGACAAAACCCATATGCATTCATTAAAACAGTCACATGATTATCAATTCCTAAAGCAATCCTATGCGTCAAAGTATATAATGCAGTAAACCATTCATTTAATAACAGTCCCTAGAAATGATGACGATGACAAGTAAGTGTGTATGGTTTTGAGATTATAAAATAATCTAAATGGCAATTATACAAAATAATGAATACACTGAGAAATTATAAGAGCAGAATACATTTCTAAGTTATAGAAAAGAGACCATAAAGTACCTTTTGTGACTAAAAAGTGTAGTACCAGAATATTTTACGTATTACAGCTATCCCAGAAGTAGCACATTGTAGTTACAACATTCTTAAATCAGGAAATTTTACGCAAAAAACCTTAAAAAGAAAAGCATAAGATATAATTATGATCTTTCAAAAATTACCTGATATTTAGATCGGTAGTTAGAATGGTGTTTCGAAATTTCATGCATTTTAGACAATCTTATAAATATTACTTATAATTCATGGTAATTTATGTATAGTGCCTATTGAACAACCGAGCGAGATGGCTTAGGGGGTAACACATGACACTCGCATTCGGGAGGTCCTGGGTTCAAATCACTTGAGGCCGAATATTGGGGTTTTCCCTGGTCGCTTAGGTGAATTCTGAGATAAAACTTTCCGAATTTCTGCTCTCCCATTTCATTACATTGGTTTTGTTACAGAACGAGAGCTTGCGCGGTGACAGTAGGTTGCTCTTTGGAAATGTTTCCGTCTCGATGGATGGTTGAAGGCAGCGCTTCTTGAGGGACTCGAATGCTTGGAAAGGGGGGTGCTTCCTTTGGCATGGGGGTGTTCTATATGGAAACAACGTTAGAGACACCTTTTACTTTTCTGCCCTTCCTTCCATGGATCCTAGCCGGCCGGTACATTCCCTCCTCCCGGAGATGTCCCCCTAGACACAAACGGCCAGCCTTTGAGCATGGCTGAAACGCCAAAATATCCTCTTTCGACCCTAATATTCCAATCCAATCGTACTGAATAAATGGATATCCAGATTAAGAACTTAAGATAAGTGATAATTGTCCCATACTAGTAATATGATGTGAGATATGAACTTAAAGAGCGACCCTCATTCGCCGACCATTCTACGTGTACTGAAATTCTGAGTCAGAAATTAGCTCGTCCATAGGAAGTTAAGCGTTAAGTATGTGCGACCTATCAGTGGTAACTTTGAATAAAATGCTTTTTAATAGATATTAATCAAATATGGATCATTTGCTGATTACGCTTTTATAGATGTGCTGTTTCGAACCTCATTAATTCGTGAGTAAATTTGTCTCGGAGAATACCAGCCATAATTATGGCGATGATATCACCAAATAATTTTAAGTTCAATTTAAATCTTAGTTTTCAAGATTAATTGTGGTTATATTATCATCGCCAAATTAGCTAAATGTTACAGATTTTCGTAATCTGCTCTTCTTTTCTTTTTAAAAGACAATTTGTCGGTCCTGGTGGTGTAGTGGTAATCATACTTTCTTCCTTTACCCAAGATCGTGGGTAAATCCCGGCCAGGATTGATGGATTTTTTGGAAGTGAAAATGTTTATGGCTTCCTTTGGAAGGGAAGTAAAGCCGTGGGTTCCTTTTCGTACATTTACGGCACGATAAAGAACCTTTTTTTTTTTTTTTTAAAGACAATTTGTCGGTCCTGATGGTGTAGTGGTAATCATACTTTCTTCCTTTACCCAAGATCGTGGGTAAAATCCCGGCCAGGATTGATGGATTTTTTGGAAGTGAAAATGTTTATGGCTTCCTTTGGAAGGGAAGTAAAGCCGTGGGTTCCTTGTCGTACATTTACGGCACGATAAAGAACCTCAAGCCTGAGGAAGAGGCCTCTGAGCACAATTTATGGGCCGTTTCACGTCATGAATTAAATTAGACGCTGATGACCTGAGATGTTGAATATCATTCATAAATAAATCAAATCAGCAAAAGACTATTTAAATTATACTAAGTGCATTTCTTCCTGTAGTTACAATCAATATATAATCTTTCTCTTACACTATTACTTATTTTCTCTCTCTTTTCCTTTTGCCTATCTATGGGAAAGAAAGGGGATAAAATGATATGGTGAGGTTTGAGGTTCTGATTCTTGCATGTCCTAACTACCTAGTTCAGCAATAAATGCTGTTACAAGGTTTCAGTTAAGGAGCTATAAAGTATTTTAATAGTTGTTTTTAAATTTTTCAATCGCTTCTCAAAATAACTCCCATTGTCCCATACACTACAACCTCCACAGGGAAACCTTCCACTGTTGACTCAAATAACCACTTGAGACTCTCAATATTTTGTGCCTTTTATTGCAAACCGTACCCTCAAGCACTGATCGTAGTTTTAGTTTAACAAGTTCATATTTGACTGCTAGAAGTCCAATCTTGAGCAATAATAAATTCTGGAACATCAAGACAACCTGGACTGGTGTTCAATCTTGCTGGAAGCTCCAATGCCAGTTCTGAAACAAATTCGTGTTCAGGTGCTTCACCACTGGCAGAATGTTTTCTTACAATTTATCAGTTGCCTTAAATCGCTTTTTATAGACATTACAGATCATTTCTCAGCAAAACAATTGAATTAAAAAAGCATGCCGGCATCGCCAATGTACCAGTCACAACTAACATTCGTTGAGCAGAGTTGTTTTCTTTCATAATCGCAAAGAGCCACACAATTTTGTGAAACATTGCTCGGTGCGATAAAACCTTTTGACCATTTTTTTAATAGTGTTTAACGCCCGTTTTTACTGCTGAGGCACCACAGGCGGCGGACGCTGATGATACTTGAGATGAAGTGATAAATTGGGAAAGGATTCTTTTTTTTTTTAAGGAAGGAAGCGTTCCAGGCCTAAGTTTAGGGTACCTCCCCGGCATTTGCCAGTTATGAAGACTGAGGAAAACCTGGAAAAAAACCTCAGTCAGGGAGGACGGTCCTGGCAGGATTCGAATCTCAGAACTCCCACTCACGAGTCCGTGCCTTAACCACCTCGGCCACCGGTGGTGGTACCTTTCGACCAGAGTTTTATCCAATACCAGACTTTTTTTTTCTCTTGAATTTTTTACCACCACCCCTGGCACAGATGGATACCTAACCGTAGTCAGTGGTACTTAATGATGCTTGAAATGATCTCGGAGTCCTTGTAGCCTTAAACCTTTCTGGCATTCACCTACACAGGGTAAGAAAAGCTCAGATAAAATCTTCAGTCGCAAACGCTACAACAGACAAGTAGGCTGTCCTATTAAAAATATAATGTCGCTATTAATTTAGGAAATATTCCTTATTATACACTTGGGAATATTTAAGTTGCTTTAATTTGTGAAAACCGCCACTGGTGCAGAGATCGTTAAGGTGCGGACTCGCGAGCGGTAGGTCTGGGGTTCGATTCCCGCCAGGACCGTCCTCCCTGATTGAGGTTTATCCCAGTAAGGGTGAGGTTTTTCTCAGTACTCATAAATGGCAAATGTCGGGGAGGTACCCTAAAAACTTAGCGCTGGAACGTTTCATTCCATAAAAATCCTTTCCCAATTCATCATTTCATCTCGTGTATCGTCAGTATATACCACCTATAGTGCCGCATAGTAAAGACGGGCGTTAAACACTAATAAAAAATTTAAAGTAAATTAAAATAATAATAAATTGTGAAACGTTTGGGAATTTTATTAAAAATATTGCTTCGATTTTAAGTAATAAAAAGTAATCTTTTTATTTGAATTTTATTAAATTATTTAAAAAAATTATAATTTTTTCATTTTGTTAAAGGTTTCAAAACAACATTTCTTTGAATGAGTTTTGCATATGAGAAGCCTTGATATTTCCAGTTTACTGATAACCTTTCAAGTGATTAGTGTGTTTTTGAGTTATTTTATTGAAAAAGGCATCTCTTGGAACTCTTTTGTGCTGAGAAGTGTGAAGTTTTGAAGCAAAGAAAATCTAAAAATAACGGGCAGTGAGCATGTATTTAAATACGCTATGTATAGCCCAGGAAATTCGCAATTAATAACTTTGTTATATGTTGATATCGGGATGAATATCATAACCATTGCGTTGTGTAGTTTTAGTTCTCCACTTTAAGGAAACTCGCTTATATTGATATAAAACCCCCTAGACTTAGAAATCGAAAACATTTGTACCTTATATCATGGACAACGTTTACAACATTTCTAAAATTATGTTTTATAATTTATTAAAACATCTATTAAGACATTAACAATTTAACAATTGTTTGCCTCAAATAAGCTAATCATAAGGTAATACATAGATAGTGGACATTTAACGTCATAATAAACAAAAGGAGCATTTTTAAGATGATTCCCTTAATACACTTTAAATTTAACAAACCGAAACAGATGTAAACAATTGAATAACGAATTTAACCGGGAACACTAAATAGATAAACATTTATATGGATTCAATAACATTTATCAAGGATTAGCAATTTAGAAAAATATTACATAATTTCCAATGGTTAAACCGCATTTTTAAATAATCTGTATACAAATTTAATATTTTTTACTTATTGGTTTTTTCACACACACACACACACACACACACACACACACACACACACACACTTAGTGGTCATGTGTGCAAAACCTGATTCACTTGGACTCCCCTTATGTACTTAAATCTGTGAAAAATTAAGTTCCTATAAAAATTAAACAAAAATACAACACATGCTGATATGCGACTGTAGTGTGTGAATTTATTTCTGCTCACGTGAACTTTGCATTTAGATTTAATATTTGTATGAACTTAACTTTTCGCACATGTTAGATACATAAGGAACTCAATTTTCCGTACACGTGTTCACTAAGAATATGTATATATATAGATCAAAGCACTTAATATTCTATTTTCATACAGAATATACAGAAATGCTGTTTTTGAAGCATTAAAATAGTGACATTATAATTAAAACTTTATATAAAAATAAATTAAAATATAATATAATATGATAAAATATTCCAATAAATCTAAGAAGAAATGTGTGTGTTATATATTTACATTAGTTGAAAGTATTTAGAATAAATATCAAGGGCTGTACAAGATAAGATTATATAAATGTTAGAAAATTACAGAAGACTGAAAGTACAAACACAAATACAAAATTATAAAAAAAACAGAATATATTAAACATTTTCAAAGAATTTCAGAAGGAGGAATATCTAAAAGAATACTATATTATAGACCAAAAGGAAGAAGATCTATTGGACGATCCAAAAAAAGACGGACTCAACAGAAATTAGACCGATAAAGCCTAATCAATGATATAATAATAATAATAATAATAATAATAATAATAATAATAATAATATTAAAGTTTTAAAAATAAAATAACTAATGTTTCATTACTTAGAAACTTTAAATATTTCTAGTATTTATTACAAATACGTAACAATATGTTACATTCCCAAAGGCAAAAGCAATTGTTTAACAAAAAGTTGTGAAATATATAACCGAAATATTTTAAAATATTAGTATAGGCTCCCCATTTATACATCTTCATAAACAGCTTCCTCTTAAGAGCCCCTATTTCCAACCTGTGCAGTTGGACTCTGGTGTTTTGAAAAATGCCATCACTGACCGTAAACTAATTGAGTAAGATATCTAACACGAGTGTAAAGATAGTAGCACCAGCTATTTTATGATTTATTTACTGTTATGTTAATCTTGTTCGTAACAAGAATACAAGCAACACTTGTTATGAGGAAAACAACGAAACAACATGGCTTGTACTCGTAAAACAGACTAGAGGTGCGATGGCCAACTCCCTTATTTAGCGTTATTAAGTTATAATGTAACAGGTGATCAGCAATACTCCACTTTCTAATGTGTGTATAATCTGTCCCACATAGCAATGTTGCGAGGGCAAGGACAGTGTGTGACCGGCCGGTCGTCGCACTGCGGGAGGTGAAAGGTCACGCAAGACTTGGGAATGTGGTGTACACCTACCTGGCGCCAGAGCCACTGGCCGCAATAGAACACATCTGAAACATGAATTACGTTTCATATGCTTGCTTTTGAGCTTTTACTTTCGTATATAGCAAATGTATACCTATTAATGTTTAGTATATAATTTACTGCAAATACTAATATAATATTACTGACCAGTTTTAATTATTTTTTGGGTGTACAAATAATTTTTCCGGTTAACTTTTGATTTATAAATAAAATCAACAACAACACCACCTCTGTTTGAGTTTATAAAGTAAATTTTCTGGGCATACTTACTATTTATACTTTAAAAGAAAAAGTATTACAAAAATTATTCTATCTTCGCTATTTTGCACAATTCCTTCTCTCCATTTACACTACCAACCAAAGAAGCATTGTTTCCACTTTCCCTGGCGTTAAAATTTTCTAAAATGATCACATCTGCCTCCGTACTCAGCAGTTCCAAAAATAAAGGGAAGAAAATGACATTATAATGTAATTTACAACAAATGAACGCCATAAATTGGAAGTTTGACATTCTTAAACAAGGAAATTGTTTCCTTTAGAGTTAACCTATCTCAATGAAACTTGGTACAATCATCAATTAAACCACTCTAAATTTAACTGCAACTATAGTTTTGTCTCCAAATAACAAATAATTTGGTTGCGGCGGTTTCAATGTAATGACCCGATCATTAAAACTCTACACACCAACTACTATAACGGCGTCAGGGCCATTCATAAGTAGAACCCTGCATTTCCACACAAAGAAGCTCCAAGAAATTCGCAATCGGTGTAACTGTGCATGTAGTATTGCTTGGCGGGAGGGGAAGTGTCTTCATGGTAATTTGAACTCTTTTCACTCACCATGGTCTCTGTTCAAAGCGAAGGTGCTATGATTGACTTAACGTGTATCCAAATTGATTAAGACAGGACTCTACTCATAAAAATATGATAGAGCACCACAAGATGGACAATTCTGAACAGGAGTCTGATGGTTTCTTGTTTAGTTTTAAAACGGGATTGTTTATAACACTATGTCTATTATTTGGATCTCTTAGTATGCAAACAGGAGTAGCCATAACAATAACTTTAATTATAAAAAATAGAGAAATATTACAACTCCAATTTCCTCAGAATCTGTGTTCATAATTTAATTCCTGTTTTCCACTTAAGATATGCGGATTATTAAGGCGTTTTAACCGAGATAATAGTAACCATTGGAACTCCCATCTATTTATTTCTATCATCTTCACTTTCACTTCACTTAGTCCTGAAATGTGTAATAATTGTCATCGGGGAAATCGAATGCCATCTGGATTCTTTCATCCAAAATGTAGTATTCTTTTACTATTATATTTTAAAGAGTGTCGCATACGGACAGGACAACTACAACAGTCACGAATGTTTACTAGATTCCGCAGAACATCCAAATTTTGTGCTCAGATAGATACTATCAAACAAATTGTATATTGTGTTCTATGTATAATACTAAAACCTTTCGGGAACTGTACTCGAAGACAAATAATATCTCGTGTCAGCGACTATGTAGGCAGCTGAAGATAAAAGTAGGCACTCATGCAGTGTAAAAACTGATATAGCACACATTTAAAAAAGTTTAATAATAATGCAATAATTTTTAAAATACTAAAGACTAGGTTTAGGCCTAAGTTTGCAAACAACATGCAGTCAGATATTGTACTAACCCTTACATGTAAGTGAAATTAGATCATGCTGTACAAATATGACGAATTAATAACTTGCTACTTATAATTTTTAAAGTACCTTTCAACAGAAACACTAAACTTGACCGCTGTTAGTTTTACCAAAGTATTTAAAATGTTTATATGCATTCATTCAACCAATAGTGACATTGGATTTTTTATTATTTATTTTAAAAAGTAAGTATAAATAACTAAATGAGATATATTAACTTAATCATGAATGAATGAATGAATAGTGTTTAAGGCCCGTTTTTGCTACAAAGGCACCGCAGGCGATGGACACTGATGATACACGAGATGAAATGATATATTGGTAAAGGATTTTATGGAAGGAATCGTTCCAGGCCTAAGTTTAGGGTACCTCCCCGGCATTTGCCATTTATGAGGACTGAGGAAAACCTGGAAAAAACCTCAGTCAGGAAGGACTGTCCTGGCGGTATTCGAGCCCAGACCTCCCGCTGAGTCCGAGACTTAACGACCTCGGCCACCCATGGCGATGACTTAATCATGACTGACCATAAATTAAAATAGAAAATGAGTAAATAACTGTTCTGCCTGCATTTAGCAGGGAATTCTGCTAATTTTCCATACATTTTTGCGATTGAAAATTAAGCATTTAATTTGCATTCAAAGATTCGTCTAGTAATTTGTTTGCCCTTGTTCTCTCACATTTAAACTCTTCAAAGTCTTTATTAAATGTCCAAGGAAACATTTTTCGGTCAAGTTTTACCTCTAACCTGTGTTTAATATGTGATATCGCAACGGCGAAAGCAATTTACTACACCCTGGTTGAGAATGCTGGCACTACTTACGTTATTTACTAAGAACTTTGCAATTCATTCATTTAGCGAGAGGAAAATAAAACGATTACGTAGTTTTTCCAGTATCCATAGTCTTGCTTGTTCTTCCAAAAATAACTCAGCTGCAAGGTGGATAACAAGCAATACGAGGTTGAGGCCTTTCACGGCGTTGACAGGCCCCGGGACGCAGATCACGTTCTCTTGAACATTGCACAAGCAGTAATCGTGCCTCGAGAGACAAACCATGCAACAGGGGTGTACATAGATATCTTCATAAAATAAGAGTAATACATGAAAGTAGTTGAAACAGATCAGCAGCGTTTTGCACCCACACACAACAAATAAAACCCATACGCAATCTAATTCGTAAAAAAAAAAAGATAATAAAAAATAAATAAATTAAAAATTAAAAAAAAATAAAAATAAAAATGAACTGACTTCAAAACTCCAATTTTGAGTGAAACATTATAAAACGTTGCTCATGAGTTCCTACATGGTATTGTATTAAATTATTGTCATTAAGTTTTAAAATACCCATTTGTTATGAATTTATTATAATTACTGCTAATATTTCAAATAGTCTGTAATATTTAATATTAACTACTTTATAATAAAACCATATTCTTTTATATCTATATTAGAATAATAGTGTAATCTCATTATTCGAAATGGATAGGACAGAGTCTATATCAGATTATCGAAAACTGGGACTATACGGAAAGGAAGGTAATGTTTTCTTCAACTACAATGTGGAATAAAGAAATCTTAATATAAAGTCTTTATAAAACATATATTTAACCAACCTTAGTCTGCAGTAATCTTTTTACGTTTCGACTCTATATTTGTTTATACAGGAACAAAAATTCATTTTTTAGCACTCGTTATATCAAATTCTCGAGCTAAAACTTAAGAAGCAGATATGGAGCAAATATGTTATAAATAATCAGGATTCAACTGAATAATACCCTTGAATGCTTAGGAAGAATAAAATCCATTTTCAATTATTACAAACTATTCATTGTTAAAGGTTATGTGTTAGTGACCTGGTATTTTTTATGGCTCTGGTTATACAGAACATTAACTTACCGAGAATATATTGACATTTTTATTCTGTATATCGTAACTATGTATTTTCACTGTCGTAACATTATATTATTAAAGACAAAATATTAATTCAAGTATTCTCTGCACAAAAAAGAAAGAAAAACATTTTTATATCTGTTGATACTGTGTTTTTTATATGTACAATTGAAAATTGAGCGCTTTTGGTAAAGGGCATCAAAGCGAGGATCTTCTTGTGTGCTGCAAATTCAGAAAAAGTTAGCAAAAAAGCATAAAACCCAAATGTATTTACCAGCTTCGCAACGTAAGATGATTCCAATGTACAGCTTTTATTACACTGCTTGTTGGTATAAACCTTAAACTAAAATCTCAAATTAATAAAAATGAATAATTTTTGAAAAATAATTTAAATATTGGGAAAGGAATACAGTCCACAAACATTACCCAAACGCCTTCTTCACGTTAAAGTTGATTTTAAAACCTACACGCTCCTTAAGTGTTTCATTATAAACAAGTTGTTTTTTTTTTAAATTAGTGGGATAACAAAATGATTCATGAAATAAGAAAATATTCAGATAATCTCAGACTTTTTGCGATGATCTTTAAAAGACACAAGGTAGCTGCTAATGAAGTGTGGACTATTAATTTGATAACAGAAAAGAGCGTTGTTCTTTTATCTTGAAGCATGCGCGCCTTGCTTCGCCCTCCATTGGCTTTCACAGAACTTGACGTTACCAACGGCTTGCTGCGGCTGAAGTCCCGAACGGTAGCGAAGAAAGCCGAACTTCGCCCGAACGGTACTCATTAATTTTTTTGGATCAGTTATTAATCGGTAGTTAAAATTTGAGTTGTATTATTTTTTTTTTTGAACAGTTGTTAATTGAGTTGCATTATTTTTTGTTAATGTTCTATATATTTTGTTAAACTTAAACTAAAATCTATGGGAAAGTAATAATTATTGCATTAAGAACACTGTAGACCAATTATGAAAATTACTAGAGAGAGAAAAAGTAACATTCGTTCCATTAAGAAAGTGTAGACAAATGATGAAGACTACAAGAGAGAGAAAACGGTTACAAGTGAGGGAAAAAAAGTTTACCCGTGGGAAACTCATGACCAGAGTACTAATAGTACCACGCTATAACCAACTGACCTGATAAGGATGTATATCCAAGAGGAAATTAATTACCTTAAGTAATTCCTACTACTAAAATAATAACCAGTTTTTCTTTGCTACAGTTCGTGATGTCGGCCGCAGCAAGCCGTCGGTTAGTAACGTCAAGTTCACAGCCGGAACTCAAGCTTAGTGTTGAGATACTTTGGTGCCATGATTTACTATGACAACAAGAAGAAAGTGAATGCAGAAAGATAACATTCTTTTGTAGCACTTCGTTTCTAGGATACCGTTTTTCAAAAATGAACTTCGTCCTGATCGCCATGCAACAGTAGTGACCAAAGAAAACGTTGATGCTACGAGTAAAATAGTAGAAGAAAATCTTCACCTAATATTCTGCAGTGTAGAAGGGACTCAAAACGTTTATTTTGCACCAGGAAGGATACCGTTGGTTGCCACATTCCCTGACGGAGGTACAAAGAGACACAAGGATGATTTAGTGCCGTTTTATGCTTCAGAAATTGGAGGACGAATCAAGGATACCTATAATAACACTACAGATGATGGAAACATGGGGATATCGTTATGGCCCCGAGGCAGTCTTTCGCATAGTGCGTTACTGCAGAGAAACCACAACAGAAGTCAGTCGAAACTCCGAAAAGAAAATGGCGACAAGTTTCTTTTTTGAAATTGATTATTTCGCAACGCAGAGCGCACGATTACTGCTGAGTGGTATGTAAAATAATGTCTTACACATGAGATAACAGCATCCAAAACGAGTAATGCGCATCTTCTGCTGTATAAGGACAATGCTTCAGAGCACAGGTTTCTCACAACATTAAACGCTTTGGAAAAGAACCCGCACCCTCTCTATTCACCTAATCTGGAATCTTTTCTTCACGAAGGCAAAGAGAAAAATTCTTCTGGTGAAGGGTCAGTCCTGGAAGTTTAGTGGTAACAATACTTGCCTCGTAGACCCAAGATCATGGATGCAATCGGTTATTCGGGCGTAAAATCCTAAGTACGGCTTCCTTCTTAGGGAAGTAAAGTCATGGGTCCCGTATAGTAGATTTACGGTACGTAAAAGAACCTAAAGCCTAAAAGGAGGGGACTAAATAAAATTTATCGGTCGTTTCAAGCCCTGAATTGAATGGGACGCCGATTACGTGAGATGTTAATGAGCGTCTGTAAATAAACCAAATAAATCAACGCAGTGCACAAGAGTGCAATAAATGACATCCTCAAATAAGCTTGAGTTGAAGCGTTTTCTATGTGGTTTCAGACGATGGAAAAATGCGTAAGTGTTTAATGCAGAAGATTTTGAAAAGTTTAAATCGTTTTTGTAAATAAAGTTATTTTCCAAGAAGTTATGAAACACTTTCGTCACGACTCTTGTACCTGAGCTGAAGTGCCCAGGGTCTTCAACTGTTTATCTGCACAGGCACGATACCCATGCTGCCACATGAATGAGGGCCTCTCAGACTCTGGACTTCTAACTAGGGCGACTAAACGACAACAATGTTTATTATTGTCGGCACTAACGTACGTGAACATAGCGAGGAGGGTAGAAATGTTTACATATCACATTCCTGTCGCTTGCCTTCTTCTCATTGCCAGAAAGTACTACAGTGGGCCGGTATCGCGCGTTCTGTTGCCGGAACTATATTGCTGCATAAAACGACGTTCAAACAAATAAATGGCATGTTACCCATTTGTTACAGAAGTGTATGATGAAAAATGCAAAGAAGCTGGGGTTTTGTTTACATTATGTACCTTCTTAAGAGAAGCAAAATGCAATTTTTACAATTGCAAGACATTTTGTTAAGTTCATTTTTGTCTATATTAAAAAGCATGGTCGTTAAAATGTATTGCACGTATGTCCAAATAAATGTATCATGGAATTGAACTGAGTTTCATTAAGACTCATTAAAAGCCAGCTTGGGTAGTTCAACTTTGTTCAACGTTATCTTCTTTCATCATAGATTGATTAACAACCGAAGCTAAATCAGCGAAACATCTATAAAAGGATCGAATTCCTTATATTGTTTCAGTACCAATAAAAGATACCTGTTTGTCAGGTTTGACAATGTTGAGTAAAATTGAGCACTCGTAGAAAGTGGAGAAGAAATTAAAATAAGACTGCACAAGTTGTGACCTCTATCTGGTGTGAATGCGTTAAGTACTGCTCGTGAGCTTATTTGTGGTAATAAAAGGAATCCCTTTAGAGAATTGGCTTTTGGATTACATGTTAGTATCGACACTGTCAACCAATACATAAGGTAGAAGAAGGCTCAAGAAGTTGGACTTTGCATAACACAGTCTACATTTGATGCAGTGCTTTCTTTCTGTCTTAAATTTGTCGTTTTATGATCTCCATTTGTTTGCTTAGATGGAACATTTAAGGACAAAAAATTCAAGATAAAAATAAAAATAAATTAAAAATGAACACCTTAATGTACAGCGTTTAAAGTGCATCTACAAAGCGAACGTTCATTAACGATAAGTAAAATGTGTTTAAAAAGAAGAATACCTAGAATAAACAGCATACATATATTTTTAAAAATGAAATCTAAGTGAATTCTATTCACCCCTTGTAAATTGCAGTTTTAGCACCAGTGTACTTTCGGTAGAAACAATTTAAAAACATGTCCAAAAAATCTGTCAAACATATAATTTATATACAGGATTTTCATTCCACTACGCAATCGATAATTAATTTTGCCGATAGTAACTTCTTGCGTAACCATCTCGTCACTTATCGAGCTAAATCTTGTCGTGCAATCGGAACTCATAGCGCGGTTTTTCCCTTATTTTTACAGAGTAATTAATAACGTGATCTTTATCATAGAGGCACTCCAAGTGCCTCAATCCTTTAGAAAATATTTTGATGCACTCACCTCTCGAATATTGACAGTAACTGATACTTTATAAGCATTGCTGGCAGAGCTACCAACGTGCTGGGCTAATCGTGCTTTTCATCCAGCTTCTCGTTTGTTAAAATCCGGTATTTTATTATTATTTTTTTATTTTAGTTTCTTGTCATTGAAAACAAAGAGTTCGAACTTGTTCACCAATGTGAAAATTACACTTCCCGATGAAGATGTTACTTCTGCAAGTTTAGCACACGGTACTCTCCTACAGTATTTGTACAATTTATTTTACACATAACGGCTGTAGATAGTTCATAATCTTTATTCAAGTGTATATCTCACTCTCGACATACTCCACAATACACAGTAAAAGTATAACACGCAATTCATACAGAAATGCACTGAAACAGTTGCGTGATAAACACGACTGTGCAAGTTCAATTACCTGCGTCACCAAAAAACTCCAGTCTTATTGGGAACCACGGGTGTAAACTCAATTCTACAAAGCCTTCATTTGGACACGTGACTGACTTAACGGCTGCCTGTTTCAGTCCCCTTTCATTTTCCCGCCTCTCCGCGTGCTGACGCGAAGTCTTTGTGCAGTACAGGTTTTGAACATTATCAAACCACGTGTTTCAGTGTTTTAGTGTTAATGCTGTTATAATGTCAAATACTTTAGTACACAGAATTTTCATGCAGGATTCTTACGTGACAACAAACTCATGTAGAACAGTGAGACGGCGATTTATAGACAAGATTCCCTGCTGTTCGTGCGTCTGATAGAGAAACGGTTTGTAATCTTGTGAATAGATTTAGAGAAACGGGATCTGTTCTGGATAACAAACCGAAAATAAAACTCCTTTGTTTTTACAGAGGAATAACTCGATGACATCGGAGAAAAGTTAGAATGAGATCCAAACAAATTTCTGAGAAACCTTACACAGGAATGCCTCTAAATTTTTAAAATTAAAACCCCATAAGATAACTGCAGTTCAGGAACTGCAAATACGCAATAATTAAGTAGCGTTAACTTCTGCAGTTAGTGTTGGGTTAATGTTCGCTCTATTGACCTGCGATTCATTTCTTTTTTACGGACGAAGGAATAGATGTTGGAATGCAGAAAAGTCCGATCTTGTACACCAAATGCCATTGTATGACCAAAAAAAAAAAAAAAGGGGTGTAAAATCTATACATTTGAATTTTAGGGGCTATGAATATCCGACTTCGCCGGCAAACAATGTGTTTCCTTCTGCCAAGCAAATACCCGTTAAGTTGGCCACGTGTCCAAGCGAGGGTTCTGTATCAATCGTAAAATGTAAATAATCCTCTTTCCGCTTTGTGAAAAATGGAATGAAATTGTGAAATTATTCCATTCATACTCCTTTAATAACAATAATTGTTCATTTGCACGCTACACTTACATCTGCTAGTTAAAAGTAAAAAGTAAATCAGGTATGAAGTACTTACATTAGCTACGGGATGATAGTCTGAGGTAAAATTCAGAGATCACGAATTTGTTTCTCAATGTTAGTCAACCATAAGTATATAAATAAATATAATGGTGTGCAACTAAGACATATATCCACAAAATTACAAAGTAATGGTAGAGAAAGGCAAAATTGCAACTAAGGATATTTACTTGCCAGACAGAGAAATAAATGTTTTGTTGCCAGTAACCAATAGACTCACAACTGGATCAATAACTTTAAAAAAATAACTGTGCAATTAAAATGGTTTTATCCCATACATCAGGTTATTAGTTTATCACTGCGGTCGTCAGTCCTAGTGGTGTCTAAAGGTCCTAAGTATGACTTCCTTCTAAAAGAACCTCATACCTGAAAGGAGCCTCTGAGCAAAACTTATCGGCCGTTTCACGCCCTGAATTGAATGGAACGCTGATAACCTGAGATGTTAAACAGCATCCGTAAATAAACCAAATATATAAATGAACTCACTGCTGTCTGAAAATTATTGTTGCAACAATGTGTAAATTTTGCAAATAGATCACCTTATTCATTCGTTTTTGTTTTGATAATCTTGACATTTTATGAACTATATCATCAATAATCATTTTAATCTTTATTACCATTATCTCTTTACCAATTTTATTAATTGATGAAAATATAACCACTAACCTAACTTTTAAAACAATTGATCATCAATGGTATAACACAAGGGATGCATGCGTTGCATCAGAAAAAACACGTAGGTTTTAAGGGCGATCCCCAGGAAGGCCGGAAATTGCATCATTTTTCAGTACTCTCCAATTTTACTAGGCGTCTTAACTGTATGATTTCATTATTTTTTCAGGCATTTTTATTTATGTTGAAAGTGTCGTGTTAGCATATTAAAATTTTTCAAATATTCTTCTCTGCGTTGTTAAATGCCTGTTTTCCTGTAAGTTTGTCATTTACGAGTTATCGTACGTATTATTTTCAGCCATTGAAAAAAAAAAAAAAAAAAAAAAACACTGTCACCCATCAGGACCGATGTATTTTTCGGGAGTAAAAACCTAAGTATGACCTCCTTCGGAAGAGAAGTAAAATCGTGAATCCCATGTTGTAGATTTACGGCATGTAAAAGAACCTCAAGCCTGAAAGAAGAGGCCTCTGAGCAAAATTGATCGGGCGTTGAATGGGGCGTTGAAGACCTGAGATGTTAAAGAACGTCCACAAATGAAACAAATCAACAACTCATCAGGGCAGGAGAGAATCGTGCCCCATTTAATGCCCTGGAATGAGATCGAGGGTGAAATCATCAACTCTTCGCCCTGGATCTAAAGATAAGGAGACGTGATTCCATATGGGTGTTGGAGTGGATGGCTATATGAAAATGAATTAGAATGGAATTTGCGGTAAGACCTCCAATATTATTTGTCCATGGCAATCGCGGCTTCAATGATCTTTTAGAGGCTACCAAATACAGCATAGAAGAACAATAATACTGTGTAATTACAGATTTTATTACACTTTAGCAGGGGTTTTGTGCTGCAATATGACAATGAACTCTTGATTGTTTTACTCTTGGAAACGCACGTGCAACACTGCCAAAAAGAATCAGGCGAATAAAGTGGTCTAAACGTAATAATGTCTCTATGATGTGTGCATTATACAATTTGGAGAATGTTCTTAAGACTTGGTTCCTAATGTTAAAGATGTGCCCAGAAATGAACAATTGACTGTGGTCTTTTTGATTTTAAGAACAGAAGGCGAGAATTATGATAGATGTGCCTAACCAACTGCTATCCTTATTTAGTATAATGTTACGCAATGGACAAGGACATCAGTCATCGGATTCTCTGTTTTACTTTTCAACAGTAATATACAGGGGGTGCCAAAAATATCTATACACTTCAAGCAAAGAAACAACCTTGTTAACATAACAAAACTGAATTCACACAAACAGTAAATGATGAGCACTAATCATCTTAGACTTTTACAGTTACAACAGTTGCTCAAAATAACCACCATCGGCTTCGATACACTTCTGAGTACGTTGAACTACTGACTGAGCAACGTTTGCGAGTGTCCTCAGCGATTGCAGCACATGCCGTTTCAATTTCTACGTGCTGCCAGTGTAGCTGGTTTTCTACGGTATACAACGTCCTTGAGAGTTTCCCATAGGTAGAAGTCCAACGCAGTTAGATCCGGAGAACGCGGTGGAAACTTAATCGGACCTCTTCTTCCTATCCAGTGCCTTGGAAGATTGTCATCACGAACATCTCTGTGGTCATGTGGTGGTGCACCATCCTGTTGCATAGGGTACCACGAGTTTCAAATTTGTCTCGAAAGCGTGCAACTATTACTCGCGTTAGCGGTTCTGTTTTGTACACACGTCTCCATTGCCTTTGAACTTCAACAACATTCTCGGTTTTCCAATACACTTCAAATTTGCTTTCCGCTGTTCAAATGATAATCTTGGGTCCATCCCTTTGTAGCAATGCCAGCATAACGCAAAGCGAGTCACATCTGTTTACAGAACATCATACGATAATCATGTCTTCATTTGTTTATTGTTGATTTATCTGTCAGTAACAACGCTATCATAATGTATATGAATCACATCTGTTTACCGAACATCATATTACACACTACTGTTGTTTTTCAGTCCAACTTTGAAATATATTAAATAGATATCTACTGTGAAAGTGTGTATACCTTTTTTTGGCACCTTCGGTATATATATTCGGAGATTAGGCATATTATAAACGTGGTTTAATTTGTTGGACTACGCTTAAGGCGTAGTGTTTCTTTCCTCCAGTGCCTTTAATGTTTAATATATTCAACATTTATAATAATATCGTCGTTTATATGTTAATGGGGGGACATAACACCAAATATCAACCTTAAGAGATGCTTTAATGTGGAATGCAGCATGTACATTTTAAAGACCCGTGTTATGCATAAATTATAGTTCAAGATAGATTGAGACCCAAAATTGATTCTGCGAAATTACTAAGCCTATCATTATTTTATTCTCTCTAGCTATTTTGTGCATTATGAAATGACTTTCGGTATTTTATTGCATTATAACTTAAAGTATCTAAACTTTAGCACCTCTACCAAATGTTAATTCTTTTAATGGTTTTTAATCGAAGTTTTATTAAGGGTATGATTTTATTTTGTAAAACTAGTAATTTGACTTTCCCTTAGAAACTTGAACAAAGGCTAGCATTTCACACAAATTTCATATCTGATCATAATAGTATCTTTTTCGATTACACCTGATCCATAAACCTATGATATAAAAGTTGGGGTTTGCTTTTCGAACAGAGAAGAAATACCTGGTCACCAATATATATGAATATTAATTATGTTCATGTGGCATTCCATTAAAATAACTTTATATTTCAGTTAGTGTGAAAAATTATTTTAATACTACAGTTGGGCGTCTTTCATGTGGGTCCTTTTCACTGTCCTCTTATCATGCCAGCCTTAGAATTTTCCTAAGTTAGGAAAGGTCTGGAAGGGAGTCCACCTAGCCTCATGAGTATAATTGGGGAGCTGCCTGGTGGAGAGGTGCCGTTACCTTCGGTTCTCTGCGCTTTCACTCGCTTCTGGCTAGGCGCTCGGGCACTTGACAGCACCAGCAGCAGTGAAGTGCTTTCAGCCTGCGGGTAACGTCAAGTGGTGGCGCTCTTCTGTCTAGTATGTTGCCCTGCAATACTGTCCTCTATCAATGAAGTCATAGGACAGAAGTAGAGGTCGCTGCGGCAAACCAAGGCCCGATTTCGGGTTGCAGCATCATAGAAGAAGAGGTATATATAAAATTTCAGCCACAATAATTTACGTAAGGTACTGTAAATTTTTTAAATATATCAAGAATCAGCCTCCAAACTCCGAAAGTGATGGTTGCCCGGAAACAAAACATAAGAAACTAACCAAATCACAGCGTAGCGATTATTAGGTTCGGATGAAATCAGAAAAAACCAAAACCAAAAGGCGGGGGGGGGGGGACTATGCCACACAGCGAACCAACTTCTGACTGCTGTCCCTCGATTTAGAACGGGAAAGAATTACATAGGGGAAAGTACTAGTACCAACGCAACGAATCCAAATATATTAAAATGACGTTAAGAATAACATTTTAGAAAACGAGGTAATTTTATATGCCTAAGATGTATAATAATTACAGTAAGCAAAAATACGAGCTGATTTTCTTTCATCCAAAGAATACACTAAATTATTTAAGTTTATGCTTTTAAGGTATAATGAACGTTGCAGAATGTTAGTGAAACTACACACAATTAAACTTAAACCTTAAAATGGTAATATATATAACAGTAATTGTGATAAAAACAAAGAATGATAACGGTGCATTAATTTTACACGTGCAGTTGCATACAACTAGTTGATGAAAAAACGATGTTTTGAGTGTATTATTACCTACCTGTAGGCGACTTTATGCAATTATCCGAAGTATAGCACGATATAAACGGTCAGTGTTTGTTTATTGAATTTGAGCAGCTAATTCATGTATTATAATGCATTTAATTCTAGAGTAGTTTTGAAGATTGTTATATTTTAGTAGGTAATGGATAATAATGGAAAAGAACTGTGAAATTTACATACACGAAAGTTACTCAGAACATAATGTACTTGCTTATATAAATTTATTTCTAAAGAGTACTTTCTATTTTACATAATTAAATATAGATGTAGGTATATGTGTATATATAAACGGAAAAAGTTTGGGCTTGTCATATTGTTCTATTGTAAAAAAGTGGGATCGAGATGTTCGCTTATCATGGTATAATTTGCTTAAATAATGTTTAACTAATCTCAGTTACGTATGCTTTATGTAATATTAGCTAGTTTTCCTTCAAAATACTGACAATTTTGATTTTAACACTCAGGTTGCAACACCATAGGCAGAGGTCACCAGCAAACATGCCGGTTATTAAAAACTGATGTGTCTACTTACGTTCAGGTTAGAGGTTACAACGTTCAGCATGCAGTTGAGAACTAGTTCACACGCTCAACGCAGTGCCTGTGCTCATTTGTTTTTCGTGATAGAAGAATTCGTGTTAAACGCTTATACAACATGGATAGCATAAGCATTTTCTTCATTAATTTATTATAGTTAACCATAAAATACATAAATGTAATAACTTTCTTTCTTTCTTTCCTTCTTTCCTTCTGTCTTTTTTCTTTCTTTCTTTCTTTCTTCTTTCCTTTCTTCCTTCCTTTCTTTCTTTCTCTCTTTACTTTCTTTCCAACATCTCCCAGTGATATCAGCAGTAGTACGAATGTATTTATTACAGTAGTAGTAATAAAATACAACACAAAACAGCTTCAATATGAGAAAGGTACGTATTTTATTATATATTTGAAAAAAAATACCGGAAGAATAAATTTTAAAAATATTAAAAATACATATATAAATAATAGAAATATCATTATGAATGATACCCAGCTGGATTCAACCAATTTGTTTCCCCGAAACTCCTCCCAGGTTATCGTCTTTTTCAGACTTGAACTGTCTCACTTTCATCAGAAATTTATCTAATCTCTCCTCTCCTTTCTTGTCTGTCAGCAAAGCCCAGCATTACTATCTCCCTCTGTTCGATGCTGTAAAGGGATAGAAAAGTTTCCCTCCGTTCTTCAGTACCTTTACATTCAGCAGATACATTCAGAATGTCTATGGTTCCCCCTGTTCACATATGGGATAAATTCTCTGCTCATATTCGCCGGTGATCTTAATCATCTGGATCAACGAGTGATGAGTCTGGTGATTCTGGCCCCTGTTTTGATGCACTGCTACATCCCCAATTCAAATTTTAGTGCAGCGAGATCATCTACTTGCATTGCGCTTGTCTGCTCCTATCCATATCCCTCAAACAGTTCATAACCATCCTCCATGCACACTTTCTATTCCCGCCATCCAAATGGAGGTCAGCCTATTGTTTCTAGTCCCTTTTTTAATTTCGATTCCCATGTCATGTTCCCTCCCATCTTCGGCTGTTCATGAAAACATAATGCTCTAATTAAAGTTTGGTTTCCATGAATAATTCGCAGTGAGTACTTCATTACTCTGATTTTACACTCAATGGTCTCGCTGTAGGTCTGGAATTTCCTCATAATTCCGCAGTTCCTATACTCATCAACCCCAATATTCATTAGAGAAAACATGTCCTCACTGAATCTAGGTATGCAGTGTGTTTCCAACCTCAAATTTCTGCCTGATATGTCATTGTAGATCTTATTAGTGCCCCACAGACTTCACTATATTACTATGTGGAATGTACTGACATAAAAACTCTGAGAGGTACCCTAGAAAGATGACTTACTAGTACGGAAAAGAAATAGATTGACAAAACTGAAAAACACCATTTAAATAGCTTGCATTAAAATACGCAAACAGTGTTTATAAGATGTAGCGTAATGAATCGCCGTATAACATGAACTGAACACAAAACATAAATTATGAAATGATTAACGTTAAAAAATGTGAAACAAAGGTTTTTATGATAAAGTATCAAGACTCTGGCCCATAACTGTGCTATTACATCAGGCCGACCACCTCCTTGGTCTAGTGGTTAGCGTTACTGACTGCTGGCCAGGAGGCCCGGGTTCGATTCCCAGTACCTGCTTTTCTAAGTTAAGAAGGTCAGGAACCGGGTCCATCCAGCCTCATGAAGACAATTGGGAAGCTGCCTGATAGAGAGGTGGCGTTCTTCGATCATGAAAGCCGCGTGATAGGCGACCTACGGGCGCCGGTATGCTGATCACATGCCCCCTGCAACACTTTCCTTTATCAATGAAGTCGTAAGACAGAGGTAGAGGGTGCAAAGGTGGCCACGGCAGGCCAAGGTTCATCCCGGGCTGTAACGTCAAATGAGAAGAAGAAGAAGAAGAAGAAGAAGAAGAAGAAGAAGATTATATCAGGCCTTGGACACAACATAATTAAATGAATTAGATACAAGTCGCCTTCTTACCCCAAAGGACAAAATAATAACATACATTAAAGTAATAAGGCATGACTATGCAATTCATTGCCAAAGCAAGTTCATTTTAGATATAAGATCTAATGCTCTCAAAATAATCTATTAATATAATTACCTAAAAGTAAAACCTTTGCATTAGCAAAACCACTAACACCCAAAGAAATACATTACAAAACACACTGCGATTACAGTACAATACGCTCATACCTGAATACCTGCGTCACTGAATACCCAGCAAGAGGTATTATGTAAATGAATTAATTCAACCCAAAGCCGGAGCGTCTGCTCTCGCTAAAGCGTAAAAAAACCCACTACCTTGTATATGCGTTGACAGGGAAGGTGTATCAGCCAATAGGCGAACTATTTCAACATGGGGATTCGAGAGGATACACAAAATCAGGAAAGACAGAGGTAAAACATCAATATGAGTGCAAGACCGTCAAACCGACAAGGGTTCCCGGGGTCGTTAAGGCACGGACTCGTGAGTGAGAGATTTGAGGTTCGATTCCCGCCAGGACCGTCCTCCCTTTAAGTTTTTTTTTTCAGGTTTTCCTCAAACCTCATAAATGGCAAATGCCAAAAAGGTACAATAAATCTACCTAGAATGCTTCCTTCCTTTAAAATAAAAAAAAAAAAAAAAAAATGTTCTCCAAATTTATAGTTTCATTTCATATGTCATTAATGTCCATGTCCTGTGAAGTCTCAGAAATAAAAACAGGCATTAAATATTAAAAACAATAAAAGAGTTAATAAATAAGTTAAACAAAAATAAAGACCGGCACTACAAGTATCCGATATATTTTATCAACACATTTCATTTTTCTGTTAATAGGCTTTTTTCAATGACTGAAAACTTTTTACATAATCACATGCTCCTAATACAGAATATGTGTGGCAGCATTATTTGAATACTATAAATATAGACAGTGCAATAGACGACAACTACCATCAACCACGTTGTCCGCATATTTGCAAATAGCATATGAAAAGCGTACACGATAGAAAACTGAAGTGAAATATGCGAAAAAGAAACGGGCTCTTCTCCATTCACATGAACTCGTGTTGTAATTAGAAAAAGTGTAAATAAAATAACTACATTTTAAATTTATTTCAGATCGGAAAGCTTTGTTTATTGCATTTTCAAGCTATAAAGCTTTTCTTTGACAATATAGATGAACATGGAGTATCGGTCACATTAATTAAGGAATTGAAAATTATTATACTTTCGCCCATCATCAGTCACCTTTTTGCAATATGGTGTTTCATAAAGTACAAGGTGCATTTCACTTAGTCAAATCAAAATGTTTGCATTACGGAACGGAGATATGCAGGATAGCTCTTTCTGGTAAAATGAAGGCAAATCTTAATACCATCTTTAGGAGACGGTTTTGACCAAATAGTCATTATTTTTTACCAATTGAAGTAGTACAACGTGAAAATTGCTCAATAAAGAAATGCAAGTAGGTTTAGAAAGGGTAACTTTAATGTTTGTTTATCCTTAACGGTTAATCATTCATGTGTTCCATAATATTACATCCTATGATTATCCTTGTGCCTGTTCTTTCATGGTTTTGTCGACCATTTTCACCGCAACCGACTATTTGGCAGTCAGAACGGTAACTCATGACGAAGTGGATGTACCGGCGGCTCAAAGTTACAGAAATAGCAGCAAGGTTGGGTATTTCTAAGACAACATTCCTTCGAATTGTTCATAAACATATAAACATGAATAAGGTTAGTGCAAGATGGGTGCCTAGACTTCTTTCCTCAGTCCAAAGGCAGCAACGACTCGTGTTGTCAGGCATTTTTGCAGCTCTGCCGTGGCAACGAAGAGAGAAATTCTGCAAACCATTGTTACAGGAGATGAACCTATGGTCCTCTACTATGATCCCTTGTCCAAAAGAGAATCAATGGAGTGGAGTAAACTTGGCGAAGCACCGCCTCTAAAGGCCATGGTTACTCAGTCTATCTCAAGAAGATCATGGACACAATCTTTTGGGACTGTGAAGGAATACTCTTCATTGACTTCAAGGAGAGGAACACCGCAGTAAATGGGGAGTACTATGCAATCCTACTGCACAGGCTACATGCTTCCATCAAAGAGAAAAGGCGAGGAAAGATGAGTGGTGGTGTGCGCCTTCTTCACAACAACGCGTCTGTGCACACAGCTCTTGTTGCAAAGGAAACTATGAAGAAATGTGTCCTCAAGGAGATCAACCATCCACCCTACAGCCCAGATCTAGCTCCCAGTGACTATTTCCTCTTCTCAAACTGTAGAAGGACCATGGAGGAAGGAATTTAAGTGTTACGAAGAAGTGATGGATGCTGTTTGTGCCCATGTTGCAGACAAGACTTCTGACTGTTTTGGGGAAGGAGTGAAATGTTAATTTATAGATGTGAGAAGTGCATTGCGATGAAAGTAACTATATTGAAAAGTGAAATATAGCTTTTGTCTTTATTATACCTAGAAAATGGTTAGATCGGAAACTTATGGACCTACCCTCGTAGCAGGAGAACGTTTCTACATCTTCTGTAATAAGGTACGTGCTTATTTTTATTATAATGTAATTGCGAGAACTTGAATCAGTTCCGGGGATATTACATCCGTTTCGCTAGAGATACCCCTCTGACTGCCGACCCTCCGTCTACGGTGAAACGCGTGACAGAGTCCTAAAAGACCAGGCACCAATATGTATACACTGAAAGAGTAAGAATGGAATTTTTTTTTCTATTTTAAATTATTATTTACTTTTATCACGTAGGTTCTAAATTTGATTCCTTTTTAAAAAGGATAGTTTTATTATTCGGAAAATAAAAATTACAAGTTTAAAGCCGCAGTAAATGAAAAACGAGTCAGCCTAAAATAAACAATTACCCAAACCAAATCTTACTCCATGTTCATCACCTTAGGTAGAAAGGTTTCGTTCAGGGCGCAGTATCCGCTTGCAAGGAAAATTTACTATATGGCTCTTTTTCCCTTCTTCAAATGAGCTATCTTGCCACAAATGTAACAAGTGATGAAGGAGGCCAAATGAGCTGCAGTAGCGGAAATAATTTAACGTCTTTATGGCATCAGGAAGATTGATTTTTTTTTTGATTGATTTATTTATGGACGCTCTTTAACATCTGAGGTCATCAGCGTCCCATTCAACTCAGAGCGTGAAACGGCCGACAAATTTTGCTCAGAGGCCTCTCTTTCAGGCTTGAGGTTCTTTTTCGTGCCGTAAATGTACGACACGGGACCCACGGCTTTACTTCCCTTCCGAAGGAAGCCATACTTAGGATTTTTACGCCCGAAAAAATCCATCCTGGCCGGGTTCGAACCCGCGATTTGGGTGTAGGAGGCAAGTATGGTAACCACTACACCACCAGGACCAACCATCATCAGGAAGAGGAAGAACAAATAGAAAGAGGTGGCATATTTAAATTTAGGAAACAAGTCACACAAATAAATACTCAATAAATAAATAAATAAATAAAAATATATTTGTTGTTCACTCAAAAACACTTTTTGAAAACATGTCCAAAGGGAAATTTTCTATATTACACTAAATTTAGAGACAAAACATTGAACATCGCCAATGGCAGAAAACATGCTGTAGAGCGTTGGATAAATTATAGAAAAAAGACAAAATTTATACAATGTAATTATTTGCTGCTATAAAAATGGCTATTCACACACACAAAAATAAACAATGAAATAAATATTTATTCATTACAGAATCATAAAACTTGATATCACACCGTAAAATCTATTATAATAAAATTAATTGCTAAAAGTTTAATTTCGATTTAAATAACATTCTCTTGTGAAAGGAGCACTTAAATGTAATAACTATTTTTCGACCTTTCGTTTATTTTTGGTGTTGTAATCTTAGAACGCTTTCCCCAAGATTCGCCTACTGTCAGAAAGAGATGTCTGTTCAACTTATATGTACATGTTTAAAACATTTTATATTTTCACATCTGGTAATCCGATTCGCATCATTCTTATATCTGTCAGCTCTCCAGTGAATAAAGGCACATCTGACTGCTCCTTGATTTGATAGCATATGCTTCTGTATATAAATTATTATATGTGTGTTGTTTTACATCATCTATTAAGTTACAGGTTTTATGAAGTTCTTCGAGTAATCTTCGTTTTAAAATGCAGGAAATTATTTTGTTTCTTTGAATCTCAATATAATAAGTTGTCCACTATTTGGTTTCCACTTTCACAAGAACACGTACATGAGTCTAGCATTTTAAATGGTGTAAATATGATTTGAGATTACTTGAGCTGTCCCCATTGCATGTTTCCCTAATGTTTAATAAACACTTTGTCAATGGGTTTTGAATACATCAAAGCATCTTTATATCTCTCACAGAAGGAATTCAGGTCAGGTAATAGGGCAGCCCAGATCACTAGATATCTCCAAATAATGAGGCAAGTATGACTACCACTAGGTCTCCAAGACCGACACAATGTGTGTATGTGGTATGTGTGTAAATGATGCCAGTCCCGGATCAATTTTGTAATTTGAATTTGTTAGCAGTAAAGTTTATTGTGTAGATTCTAGCAAACTGACATTTCGCAAAAAATGGATGGATTATTTTAAACAAAATGAAAACCAGGGTCATTTAGATCTGCTTAGAATTGAAGATATTTTTTTCTATATCCTTTATATAATGGAATGTGCAACGAATTTTTTATATTAGTGCAATCAGAGTGAACAAATATAAGAAAAAATTTGCCAGTAAAGTCAATGAAATCAATTCTGAAAATGAAACGTAACTAAAATATTCATGTACAGAGTTACAAATTTCTTACTTTATAAATCAGATTTACTCTGGCAAGAAAGTTTTAATGACAAATACATCTAATGTAATTTTTAAAAGCGAAGGGTGTGTGAATATTCAGTTGTGAATAAAGAAGCATAAAATAATGTTTTGTTATCTGTACATCTTATTATACATCAGATTAAGTATAATGTATTACATTTTTTCCATATTTACATTTTTCATATTACCATGTCTATATATTCTCTCTCTTTTTTTTTTTTTAATTGAGATTTGGCAGTAATTTTTCGAGATCAAGTCATAAATTGGGAAATTATTTTAAGGAAAAAAAAAACCGTTGTAGACTTAGGGTACCTCCCTGGCATTTGCCATGCATGAGACTAACGAAAGCTTGGAAAAAAACTTCAGTCAGGGAGGGCGGTCCTTGGGGGAATTGAACCCCTGGCCCATGTTTTAATTATCTCGGTCATCCGCGACAGCCTTAGGCAGTAATGATAGACATTAAAGGAGTAGAAGAGAACGAAACATTAAATGCTCCAGACGAAAGTTCATACTGTGTTACGATACTGCCTTACGTATTAGAAATATTTCTCTACATAAATTCTCCATAGAACCATAACTGTCCCTGTTTTTCCTTGAGATTTGACAGCTCTACTCTTGGGCCTTAAGTACCAAGTGCATTTACGCACTCCAATCAAACTATCACTCACTCACTCACTCACTCACTCACTCACTCACTCACTCATGTGGACTATAAAATGTCTATATACTCTATTTGCACACTATAATTTTAATTATTACAATTATTCAATTGGTGACGAGATGTCCGAGAAAGAATATATCAAGGACATCGCACTAAAAAGTAAAGGAGGTTTTACAGTTTCTGAAAAATGGTTTTTGGGAATTAAATGTAATAATAAACGTACTAATGTTATCAATGTAAGAGTGAAGAATATAGTTTTATTTGAGTAGAAGTATATTGTAAATAATAATTAGGAATAACTGCATTTGGTTCTGAAGTCATTAACATATGGTGTAGAACCTCATTTACGCTTGAGAGCAGGAATTCATTTCATAACTATGATCTCACAGCAATAAATCTGCCTCGTTAATGACTTTCCACATATTTTCGCTAATTAAACATTGTTTTGCAGACGAGCAAGTAATATCTCTGCCTGTTATACACTTACCGGAAACAGTAAATCAGAGACTTGTAAAGACAACACACGAACAAAAAGGGAGTTAATTCAACCAGCAAACGGACACGGCTACACTCCGTAGCACTGCAGCATCAGTGGCTAAAACAGCTCTTCACAAATATATCAGAAAATATAAAGCAATGAAAATAAAAAATAAACTAATCCTCAACAGAAAGACATTCTCTGAAGATTATAACTTTGGCCGTCCCTGCAAATGGCGAATTTCATACGGTGGAGCAATTAGGTCACTGCGAAGGGTCACCAGGTGAAGACACCCAAAGGCAGATGACCACTGTACAGAGGTACCGCGCGCGGCCATGACCTAACAACCTCAGCAGTTTACATACAGAAAGGTTCTTGCTTCTCCATTCTTCCTCCCACCCTCCCCACTCTTACTCAATCCTCTCACACAACGCCTGTGCAGACTACCACTTTCAGTTTCAATATCACACGCTTTCTGCTCGGTTGCGCTGGAGCGCTCGGAGTGACGACCGTTAAAGGGCCGGCCTGCCTGCCAGACGAGTCGATGAGCAAGTTGCTGTCGCCACAGTGTATGCGTCATGTGTAGCGGTCTCATTGCATGTGTGTTACGTCTTCCATCTAATTTCATTGTGTGAAGTGCTATGGGAACATTAGAAGGAAAGCGCACGAAAAAGGTAAGTGTAACTTAACCTCATTACTATTTGTTGATATTTGTTTTAATTTATAACAGTTGACTAACGCATCGAGTGACCGGCACGAGTGCAATGAACTGCGGAGAGGGGAAGGGGAGGAACAAGACAACATTTCGTTTACTTTCTGTGTCGAATTTGAATAATCTATTAGTTTTATACCCATAAATTGAAAAGAGGCATACAACCAAGCAAATTATATTACTAATTTAAATGAGACAGAGTATATATATCTTAACTCAAAACGCTTAATGAAAACAATTTTCAAAAATATTATAAATATTAAATAAAAAATTATAAACAATAAATAAAATACTTCTCTTTATGTGATGACTAATATTTAAAAATATATTTTTAAAATGTATCAGTTTTTTTTTTCAAATGCAGTGGTAGCTATTAAACAATCTTATATGTATATAAAAATTAAATAGTCTTTATTCCATGTAAAAATAGTTAATAAAATGCTACATTTGGATGCAAGTTGTATAAAATTACCACAATAACAATTATCTCATTAAAATTTTGTTTCTAAAATACTGTCATCAACTGAACATTACCTTAAGAAAATATTAAGGAAAAACATGTGCATTACTGAAAACAAAACCATTTGCCTTCATTGCAGAATACATAATTACATAATTAAAAAATATTAAGTGAAATCATGTTACGAAATCTTCTGAATAAAAGAGGTAACAGGGATATCAAGAGATTGGAGAGATTTCGTTGGAAAAGTTAAGAGGAAAATAATTGAGAAAAATAAGAATAGAGACACAGTAATGTTAGTAGAAATTAGTTCCCTATGAATAAATTCCAATAACCTACAACCCTAGTCTTAAGAATGTAAAGATAGGTTAAAGAAACTTCTAAGCAGAGTTTGTGATATAATAAGTGCAATGAGAAGACCAATGTAAAACAGTTGAGGGATTGGGGGGCGGGGACTATTCTGAAGGGGGGGGGGATTAAAGCCTTTTGAATCTTTCGAAGGCTTTGAGTAAACTGCACATTATCTTATTTATTTTCGATTTTCATAAATATACCATTTAGTGTGTAAATTTGATTGATATAATTTACTAAATTTTACATATTCTTTTGCATATAAATATGATAATAAGTAAATTTATTCATTCGTGAAATAAGTTAATGTTAGCAACCAAATGCATTAGTAGAATTTGATAATACCAAACTGTTCTGGAAAAGATGCCGATATAGAAATTTTTGAAGTTTCTTTAACATTTTTATTGTTCATCCAATTAATGACTCTATCGTATTCTTTCTGATGAGTAACGTAAGATTTTCTCGATATTAATAACAATTCAAACTTTTCAGCTTGCGCTTACGTTTCTTGTGCCAAATCCACCTTCGCTACCAAACAATAACAATAGACAAACGAATTACACCATTTACATCGATATGCAATGATGTCATAAGAATAATAAAAGAGCAATTTCAGAGTAATTCATTAGAAAATGGACATAATATTTATTTTACTAATCATTTATAATTCTGGCATACTAAAATAGTGTATAAAATAGTTTATAATGTTATCAGATTATTGCATTCATAAAATTTACAAAAATCACTAAAATCATAATGTTTATACTATTAAGCCTGTATTCTTCTTCCTTTGCATATATTTTTTAAAAAAGTTGTCAATCTAAAGTTTTTCTAAATATATATATAATTAATAGTGGTGTAGCTCTTTATTAAATCATTGCGTGAAATAATTAGTGTCATTTTATCACATCCTAGCTGATAAAATAGATAACGAGAGTCAACTAGACGAAATAATTATCGATTCGCGCGCCTTCGACACGATATATAAGGTTGATCCGTTTGGGTATGCATAAAATGAAAACTCTGTAAAACATTTACTACTACTCTTTATGTTTTTTTTTTATACAACATTCTAAGATGGGAGATTTCTCAGAACGCTACGTGACCCCCATTGCGTACTCTGTACAACTCGTAACGGTGATGCAATTCAGCCCATGTCCGTTGTAATGATTAATGAGGGGTGAGTTTTTTGGAAAGCATGAGTAATTATTAATTTCTTTAGAAAATTACGAACATCCCACGCCCAGTGAGGGGCTGCACCCTTTATAGAATACAATGTTCATATTTTTGTCTACATCTAGTTGTAGCAACAGAAACACGTCCAAATAAGATTGATAGCGCTTGTTGTTGATTTGTAGTAGTCATTTCAATCATTTACGATTTTCATTTATCATTGTTGATTTTCATTCTTGCCATGTACGAAAATTCCCATCTTTTAAGCAAAGTATTACCAGCAAGAAATGTCTCCAACTATCATATTAGCTTTTATAAAAATTAATATTATCTATATCCAAACGAATCACTCTATTTATTCTAAACTAATATCGTAATGTTTATTTATTTTATTCTTTTAGTATAAGGTACTCGTTTCATATGCCTACTTGAAAATGTCAATCTATATTTACCCCCCCCTCTCTTGTCGTAGCTTCTACTTCTGCATTTGCCCAAAAATTAATCGAAATACATGAAGTTTTATTTTACTAGTCTTACAGCATTTTATTAAATAATTGTGAGATTAATATGTGACATTATATCATATCCTAGTTGATAAAATAGATAACGCTGTCAAGTAGACGCAATAATTATCGATTCGCTCTCCTTCCACTTGCAGTTAGTTACACGCGATGTACTAATTAAATTACCTAAATCGGGTATCGAATATACAGTGTTTCAGTAGATAAAAGAATCCTTAAAACATCGCACAATTGGGAAGGGGAGGATTTATCCTTACCCATGGAAATTACCATTTGTACAAAATAAAGGGAAGAAAGCAGAGAGCGGATATCGCAAATTGTTCATTTCTAAATCGAATTCTAAGAGTCTGGATAACTTACCTGCACACTTTCGAGTATTTCAAGTCAGGCTGAAGAGAATTTCGTGTATTCATGTGCACGGATTTCCATGTAGGTAGACTGAAGTATTCTTGATTTTTATGTCGTCTAAGTGCCTACCATTCTCTCTATTTTCCTTGAATTTATTTTTGTTCTCAGTTTAATTTGTATTACTTTTGTTGCCATATGGTGCAAATCTATTTACGTTAATAAATAATGACACTGTAATATATCTGACCTGTAAGTTAAACAATGAAAGAAAATTCAGATGTTCTTACATTATCTTAATGTGGTGTTTGGCTTAGGTTCGTGAAATTGGAATGGGATATGTCGAAGGAGGTAAATAGAAAAATATATGCACCACTATTAAAATAAAAAATGTCTATGTGTGTTGGAGGTACATCATGGACCTTTAGTTTTTATCATTAAGTTCACCTTAATTATATTCATAACATCGTTTGGGATCCGAAGCTGAATATTCAGATGCTGTATGGAGATTGGCATTATAGATTGTCCAAACTTTTTCAAATATTATTTTCCTCTCAAATTCAGAAACATGACAGAGGTAATTATGTTTCTAAGAATCTTACACGAAATATTTTATCTGTTTTTATGGTGTATGATTCATTGCCCCCCCCCTCCCCGAGTCCGGACATATGACTTCATTTATGATACCTCCTCTTTGCTACGGCAGCAATTTCTTCTTCATCCGAACTGTTGAATCTCAATTGAAAAGAGCCTATGATGTATTTTAATGTAGAATATCTAATGTCTGTACATGTTTATAAATATGAACTCTCTATTGCTTATTATAAGATAGCCTAGACTGAAGAGAGGGAAAGATTGTCTTTATAATAAAAATATTTATCAATTGCAAATGCTAATGACATGTGCGTTCATCTTCATTTATTGTAAATTTCCATTATGCAGCATTACTATCAGAGTAACTGAAACATTCGCAAAAATAATTAATCATAAAGCAGTTGCTATATACCATTATTAAAATAACTTTCTTATAGCAATATGCAATTATTGCTTTCCTTTCTGCTGGCTACTATAGGAACTTGGAGATATTCCCGTATTAAAATAAGGTTAACACTTTTTGTTTAACAATGAATTCATCTACGAAAAATATAAAAGTTCCAATAAACGTATTATTTAACAATTGCACATTGGATAGCAAAAAAGTTTAGAAACACACTCTTACCATTAATATTAGTTGTAAACAGAGCTTTCCTTTTGAAAATCTCTGTAAGAATAAGCATCTATTTAACATAAATTTAATTTAAACAGAGAAAAACACATCAATTTAGATAAAATTAAAAAACCAGTGTTGACTACATTTTAAGCCTCATACCTACATTGTAATTTAAAGTAGTACCCTTAAATTTTAAAGAGGTTACCATCTTTCGTTTTTTTTTTTTTTTTTTTTTTTATCGTTGCGTGGAAACCTAAACTGTTATTGTTCGAATTTGGACAGAATAATGCTATAAAAGCATTTAATATAATGTAATGGCTGGGAAGTTTTGAATAAAAGCAGATCTATACTTAAAGAGCCTGCAATATTTGACTTCTAATGCATCAGCATTTATAAAATAATGGATCCAAATAAATGGCAGAAAAATTAAACATCTTGTAGGTAGATTATTATTTTTTATGAATAATAATTCGTTTATTTGCAATCGTAAACATATGAATATGAAATAACGTGCGAAAAGAAAACCTTATTATGGACACTAATCATTAGGTATGCTGTTTTATTTTACACTCGTATCGAGCCACACATAATTAATAAAGCTCCGCGGCAGAGACAAAAGAAAATCGAAGCAGCTATATTGTGCTCACAAAAGGCTACATAGGCTGAAGACTACACAAGAATTTGCTTTATCTAGCATCAAAGTTCGTGTTAAAATGTAGCAAATAAAGTTCACATAATCTTTCATGAGATAAGACACGCAATCCATAATTAACTCTTAATAATTGATCTTTGTTACGTGTTTAAAAATATTCTTCACTGTTCACCCTCCTCCGTATTGGAATTTACAAGCCAAGCAAGAAATTGGAGAAGCAGCAGTGCATCAACTGGATACACATGCATTCTAAATTTCCTGAATATTTCAGTACTGAGCATAAGGTCTGACCTAAAGAACGCTCGATACTGCCCTCCCTTCATTTAAGGTAATTCTTGAATCACGAGAAAAGTGGATGGAAGGAATTATGCGTGAAAAAGAACGTGGCTAACTTGTATGGTTCACCAACGGATTCAAAACACGTTATCTGGTGTCATACCTTACCGGTTAAGTAAATAATTGCAGCTGTAACTTCCGCTACTCTATTTTTCAGATATAGTTGAATAAAGAAGATTATGTGTTGAACATTGTGACATGTATCGAGCTATTATTAAGTTCTTCACAAAATAACTTATTCCTAATTAAATTAAACAGCGATTGGACGGCGTATATGGGGAAGCATCCCCCTCATATTCTATCGTAAAAGAATGGGCCAAACGTTTTCGAATGGGTTAGAAAGCATTGAAAACCAAGATAGTGCAGGTTGGCCCTTGGAGGTGCTCACTCTGAAAACATCGCTTTTGTGGGAGGAGAAATTATAGAAGATCGGCGGCTCAAAGTTACAGAAATAGCAGCAAGGTTGGGCCTTTCTAAAACAATAAATTATTCATGAACATTTATACATGAAATAGGTTAGTGCCTAGACTTCTTTCCTCAGTCCAAAAGCAGCAAGAGTCATCTGTTGTCAGGCATTTTTGGAGCTCTGCCGTGGCTACGAGAGAGAAGTTCTGCGAACCATTGTTACAGGAGATGAAACTATGGTCCTCTACTATGATCACTTGTCCAGAAGAGATCGAATAAATGCAGTGATGTAAATCTGATGAAGCACCACCTCTAAAGGCCAAGGTCAGTCAGTCAATTAAGAAGATCATGGCCACAATATTTTGGGACTGTGAAGGAATACTCTTCATTGACTTCAAGGAGAGTAACACCACAGTAAATGGGTAGTATTATGCTGGTCTGCTGCACAGACTACGTGGTTCCATCAAAGAGAAAAGGCGAGAAAAGCTGAATGGTGTACGCCTTCTTCACGACAACGCACCTGTGTACACAGCTCTTGTTGCAAAGGAAGCTGCAAAGAAAGCTTCAAGGAGATCGATCATCTACCCTACAGCCCAGATCTAGCTCCCAGGGACTATTTCCTCTTCTCAAAACTGAAGAGGGACCTTCGAGGAAGGAAATTTAAGTGTGACGAAGAAGTGATGGATGTTGTTTATGCCCATTTTGCAGATAAGATTTCTATCTATTTGGGGGGGGGGGTTGAAATGTTAATTCAAAGATGTGAGAAGTGTATTGCAATAAAGAGTAACTATATTGAAATGTGCAATAAAGGTTTTGTCTTTATCATATCTAGAAAATAGGCCGGAAACTTATGCACCTACCCTCGTATGATTCATTTTTAAGGACAAATATCAATATAAGCCTTGGGAAACGTTGCACATTTTTTTTTCAGGCAGAAGTGTTTGCTATCCTGAACTTGTAGAGGACTTGAAAAAGGTTAGCATGGTAAACAAATTCTCATGCTCACAGAGTCAAAAGCACACTCCTCCGATTGGGTTAAGTTTAAACTGATAAGGAAATGCCTGAACACCCTGACTGCCCTGATATCTTGCAAAAGGCTTGAACTGCGGTAGATGCCGGGGTATCGGGACGTTTATGGCAGTTTAAAAGCAGATCAGATGACCAAAAGAGCACTGAAACACCCTATGCTAAGCCTAAAACCATGGTTGGAATCTGTACACCTACTGATAAGACCACGGTAATATACAGGGGAAAAACACCAACTTAGGTGCAAACCATTCCTGGACAAAGACAAGCTAGGAAATTGGTCCTAAGTCCAAATAACACTCTTTGCTTATATCTCCTAAAACATTATTATTATTATTTATTGAACACGGTCACTTTAGGAAACATGTACGAAAAGTACGAAAAGTTTGACTCTGTACGGACGAAGCCATGTAGAATGTGTAAACACGATTATAATACTGCTTCGTATATTCTGTTTGAGTGCCCATTCCTGCGAAGAAACAAATTTACTCTTTTTATAACCAGAAGATCTAGGAACGGGCGCTGACATTGGAACCAAAATACTACAATTTGCTTAGGGTACAGATTTTGGGAAACAATGAAGGCGACAATCTTCATTAAACCTCGTTATCAAATCTAATCTGATCTACTCTACTCAAAATTAATTTCCACTATTTCATGGCCTAAGTTTCCGGCCTAACCATTTTCTAGGTATCATAAAGACAAAAACTATATTCCACTTTTCAATATAGTTACCCTTTATTGCAATACACTTCTCACATCTTTGAATTAACATTTCAACCCCCCCCCCTCCCCATAGTCAGAAGTCTTGCCTGCAAAATGGGCATAAACAGCACCACTCACATCTTCGTCACACTTAAATTTCCTTCCTCGAAGGTCCTTCTTGAGTTTTGAGAAGAAAAAATAGTCACTGGGAGCTAGATCTGGGCTATAGGGTGGGTGGTCAGTTTCCTTGAGCCATATTTCTTCACAGCTTCCTTTGCAACAAGAGCTGTGTGCACAGGCGCGTTTTCGTGAAGAAGGCGCATATCACCACTCAGCTTTCCTCGCCTTTTCTCTTTGATGGAAGCATGTAGTCTGTCCAGTAGGCCAACATAGTACTCCCCATTTACTGTGGTGTTCCTCTCCTTGAATTCAATGAAGAGTATTCCTTCACAGTGCCAAAAGATTGTGATCATGATCTTCTTGGTTGACTGAGTGACCTTGGCCTTTAGAGGCGATGCTTCTCCAGGTTTACGCCACTACATTAATTCTCTTTGGGGCAAGGGATCATAGTTTCATCTCCTGTAACAATGGTTCGCAAAACTTCTCTCTCATTGCCACGGCAGAGCTCCAAAAATGACTGACAACAGATGCCTCTTGCTGCTTTTGGACTGAAGAAAGAAGTCTTGCACTAACTTTATTCATGTTTAAATGTTCATGAATTATTCGAAGGACTCAACCTTACTGCTATTTCTGTAACTTTGAGCCGCCGATCTTCCATAATTTCTCCTCCAACAAGATCGATGTTTTCAGTAGTGAGCATCTCCAAGGGCTCTTCGTCTTCAATGCTTTTTCGTCCCATTCGAAAAGGTTTACTTCATTTTGAACATGTCACAATCTTCCTCACATAGCCTTCTTTATGCAACTAAACACAGTGGAGCGGAAAGTACAGCTGCAATTATTTACTTAACAAATAAGTTATGACAGCGGATAAGGGTATTTAGAAGGCGATAACCCTTATCGGCGAGGCCGGAAACTTATGGATCTACCCTCCTATTTTATTGGGAAAAGACGTGTTGCTGATTTTTAATGTTAATATTTTGTAGCAATATAGATATATAAGTAAGTTGCTTAAAATACTTTTTGAGTTACTGTACTGTAGTTCATACCGAGATTCTGGATAAGGTTTCCTCATTTTTATTGTCAATATTAAAATTCTTTATTAACGTTATTTGCTTCTCCTTTGATATACTATTCCTTTCTTGCAAAAGTAGTAACATGCTGTAATAATACATACTACAATAGCTAAAGAAAGTGAATTTTTTTTTCAGTATTCCAATATTGATTTTATAAAATCGCTTGAAACGCCTGTCTATAGAGTTATCGAGTCATAACTATTTTTAAAAGTGTTTAAAGCCCGTTTTCATTAAGGCAATTAAGACAAATCATCATGTATCCCTATAACATCAATAAACTAATAATTGAAAAAGATACCTGATTGCGGTAATGCACTACAGGGATCTATATACCATTAAGTGATGAAATGATTTGGGCATCATTTATTGTAAAAGTTATTTTCGCAATTTGCTATTAGTGCAGCTACTGAAAGGATGTTACTGTAACGAGAAATTATTTTATTTTGTAGTTTTGGCTAAGAATAACTAAAGAAACTAGACATATTACTGATTCTTGATGCTTTTTCTATAGAGAGAAACTAGTTAATGTGTGTAAAGTTTGAAAATGTTAAAAGAAACAGGTGAATAATGTTGCTCTATAGTGGTATAACGCCATTTTGGCGCCGAAGGTCTACTTATTTTTTAGGCTATTCACGACTATTATATAGAGCAATGCTTTAATAATACTCTTAATTTAATTATTGTATATACGGAACATGCCTTAAAGACCATAGTTTTTTTTTTAAAGAAATACAACACTGAAAACATTTGCTTATTCCATCTATGGGCCTATTTCATCCATAAAGAAGAAATTAATATTTAGTGAACATTTATAATATTTATGCAAATTCTTAATTCTCTGTATTAGAAAAGAGATGATATTAATACATTCAACTTTTCCTAATAACGCAAATATGCTAGTTTTCCTTATTGAGTTGTATTTGATGTCCATTATAAAATGTCACCCGTGATATGATATGTGAAGAAAACATCTTTAACACACTTTTCTTGTTTTCCATAACAACGAAAATTTAAGTGTCAAGGTGGCTTATCTTAATGTACTATCAGTGGTTACTAATGATGTGAGATAACATGATAAACTCAGAAAACAAAAATTTGGAAAGAAAGCGTTTCTGGCCTAATTTAACTTACCTCTCTGGCATTTAAATGTCTAGGTGCACGGTAAATGGGCGTTGTCCCTCGTGCATGGCGTGTCAAACTTGATTCTACATCTGGGTCTGCATTCAGAGTTGCTGCAAATATTTGGAAAGAAATGCATGTGGCAAGTCTACTAACAAGTGAGGGTTAGTTTAGCAACGCCTGCGCTGCCATTAGCTTTCTTTGTTTTGTTGATTCATTTCCGATTTTTTTTTTTTTAAATTTCAGATGCAGTAATGTTTGAAGTTCTAGTTCTGTATATTTCCAGTGCAGATATCCCATTTTATTTTATTTGTGTGTAGATGTGCGTGGTAAAATACTCGTGTATTTAATTTTTTCCAATATATACAGAATGTAACATAAATACTGAAACTAACTTTAGAAACGTTCCTCTCATAAAAAAAAGAAATATATTCAGAAATGTCTGATTTGTGAGTTATTAGTAAAAGTTAATGTCCAATGCATTTCGGTACACTATCCAGCACTTTTTGTTTGTCAAAATAATTAATTTTTCCAGACAATTGAGTGATGTTATCGATAAGGATACAAAGGCTGTTCATACGGTCATACGAGGGTGGTCTGAAAAGTACTCGGCCCTGAATGTAGATAACAGTGTTGTAAGCATTCTTAAAAAAGTGAAATTGCTGTTATGGTGCCTTAAGAAAGACATGTATCAATTTATTGATATGGATAAAATAAGAGCATCGTGTGGTAATAAAATTCTTCGTAAACGAAAGTTTGACACCAAACGAAATTCATGCCCTCGTTGGGCTGCCGAGTTTAGTGACCGCATCAATCTTGAAGACGATCCGCGCCAAGGACGTCCAAAATGTGCAACAACACCAGAAATCGTTGAAAAAGTGCATGTATGGTGTTATAATCAGCGAGTCAAGGCTGAGGCGGGATACATCTTGCATGAAGAATTGGGAAGGAAAAAGCTTTGCGCAAGATGGATGCCGCGTTTGCTCATATCAGATCAAAAGCGAATGCGAGTGAGAAGAGATCTAACAGAAATTTTTGTGCGCTGGTTCGTTACTATGGATGAAACTTGTCACTCACCAGAATCCAAACAGCAATCAAAACAGTGGACAGAAGAGCCCAGTTGTTCAGCGCCAAGAAGACAAAGTCGGTTCCATCAGCGGGAAAGACCATGGCATCAAAATTGTGGGATGCTAAAGGCATTGTGTTCATTCATTATCTTGAAAATGGTAAAACAATAACCGTGGAGTGTTATTCTCATCTTTTAACCACACCAGATGCCCATATTCCTGAAAAAAAGACGTGGTTTGCAGAAGAAAAAATGTCTTCTTTGACCAGGACAACGCACTTGCCCACAAAAGCCTTCTAGCAATTGTAAAACTAAAGGATCAACACTACGAATTGTTGAAACATCCGCCTATTCCCCAGATCTGGCTCCAATCGGCTTCTATCTCTTCCCTAAGCTCAAACTTTTCATCGCGGGGCAGGTTTTTCTTTGAACTAGGAGGCGATTACAGCTGTAGATGCCAATTTTCCAGACCTTCCAGAAAACCACTACAGGGAGAGGATAACTAGGCTGGAGCATTGTTGGAATAAATGCATTGCTCTTAAAGGAGATTGCCCTGTTTATTGTGAGTACTTTTCAGATCGCCCTCCTATGGAATGTAGCAAATGCTGTTGTCTTGTGCTGTTACCTGGATCTTCTTCAGCATTCTGCAGAGTGAGTTCTTCCGCGTGAGGCGTACGAGAAAATCTCCGGCCTTTCTCAATCCGCAATTTGTAATCCTGTCTCATCAACTTAACGACACACTGCAGGAAAAGCTTTAGGACTCGCTTTCCTTCGGTCTGGAAACCCACACAGTCTCGTATCCATATCATTCGTGTGATTGTAAGGTATATAAAAACATCCACCTGCTCGGGATAAGAAAAGCTCTTCCATGGTTAGCTGCTCCAATGTAAATAAATTGCAGCAAAGGTCAAACGTAAGAAACTAACTTAACTACCAATAAATATACACAAATGTTAAATGTTCATGACAATATTTATCATCTAGAATATTATAATGTACATCAGCAGAATAATTTGTATCGTTGACATCACTGGATTGTCTGAAAAACTTAATTATTATTTTAACAAATGGAAGTTTTTTATTCATAACTTTGAAAGCGTTAAATGTTTTCTTTCAATAATACCAACTCACACACCAAAATTTTCTGGACCTATTTCTCTATTTTATTTTTTTTATTTTTATTTATATATAGGTAATATATATATATATATATATATATATATATATATATATATAGCTTTGGAGTAAGGAAACCATTCCCAAAGTTCGTTCTAGAATTTTTGTTACACCCTGTATAGTCGGTTTAACTTTCAGGTTACAGCATGTGGGGTTTGGTTTATGTAGGGTTTGCATAAATATTGTACAAATAAATACTTATATAAATATTAATTTCTATAAATATGAAAAGTTAGCGATAAGAACGACGAGGATCTATAAAATGCCATTTTTGAGTTAGGGCTGCCATCTTTTGCGTTATGTTGAGAGCTAATTGAGGATTACTTGGTTATTACAAATACGATGAAGGTTCACAGATTAGCGCAAGTTTTTAAAAACACCCATTACGATGGATGTCCACCTCGTTTCATGGAATAGAGATGATAGTTCAACTTCGGGTGGCAGCATTAAAGACAACACTGTAGTTTGTCGCTCTATAGTTATAGCAGTATCGCAATAGATGTGTTTATTTAAAAGTTAATTTCAATTATGGAAGGTGCGTACTGTGAAGACATTTGCTGCATGTAAACAACCGAGGAAATGAAGAAAATTGTGCACTTTAAGGAACGTAAACAAGAAGTTAATAGCACAGAGTCATGGATTGGGCCCTTCTTGTCATTGTACTTGACTGAAGTATTTCTAAAACATTAGGACGTTAGAATGTCCATTTAATTGAATAGCATGCAAGACTATAATAAACAAAACAGGTATCTAGGAGGCTTGATTTCTTGTTCATTGGTTAAAAGGCCTCGGCCTAGAAAGCAGAAGACTCATGAACTAGCATATACTTTCAAGGTTAGGGTTAGGGTTGTTAATTGGGTCTGATTAATCACAAGGTTATAATGGAAATCCCTACTGAATGGACAGATGTTATTAAAAGTGCTAGACAAAAGTCATCACCGTTGAAAGTGTGTAAGTAAAGAACGCGCATTAAAGAACAGTGAAAATAATAATATAATACTTGGTTAAAATTGAATATTTAGGTACCTGTATAAGTTTTGCAACACTTTAAAATATTGTGAAACCTAGCACTTGTAAATTCACAGTATTTTATATTTATTCTGTAGAGAATTTATCTGTAAAATAACGGATGTTGTTATTTCATTTCTCAATTTAAAGGTTAAAGCAACAATTTACATTAATTTTATTAACCATGTAGGCTATCTGTTTCTCCGGGCAAATCCCAGCAAATGTGGGTCATAAAAGTTGGATTTTTAGGGACACAATATGGTTTCCTTTAAATTTTTTTGAACGCAAAGCATGGTATTGATATTGTCTTCCCAAATTGATTGACTTTCCCTCCTGGCTTGTGATGATGTTTTTTTTTTAATTATGTTTAACGACCTATTTTACTGCTATGACATCACATGCAGTAGACACTGAGGATATATAGGATGAAATGATATCTCCCCGGTATTTGCCACTGTTAACGATTGAAAAAATTCTGGAAAAGCTTAAGTCCAGGAAAATGTTATTCGTTCCCATTCCATTAGTCCAAGCGTTAACAATCTCGACCACCCGTGTCCATAGCGATGGCTAAGTGCGGGGCACTTCCTGTGTAGTCAATCTAATCCTTATGTAGCTCGTTTCACGTTTACCTTGCGTGCCTTTCACTTGAATCTTCGACTCTAATAATTAAATACGTGCTCGTATTGCATGGGATCAATTTTTTGAGGAGAAAAACAAATTTGTAAACAGAATCTTAGAGGGCATTAATGTCTTATTGTTTCCAAACTTTTAATTTTTGGAGAAAGATTAAGGAAAGAAAATATGCTGCTCGAAATGAGTCTGGGTTATTATTGGAATATTTTCTTTAAAAGAATTAATATTTACGACTGATATAATAGAGCTGTAATTAAAACATATACTTTCGAACAGAAGTAGTTGCCAGTTATACTTTATTTATTTAAATAAATAAAGTATAAATATTTGTTAGAATCGGAGAAAAGTGGAGCTTTTAGTATTGCTCAAGAGCTGGCCGTTTGTGCCTACCTCTCTATGGAAGCCTCTGGGAGGAAGGAATGTGATGGAGACACCGGGAGGCCAGAATCCGTAGGCGATGAGTACGGACGTAGGCGGTGTCTCTTTGACATTTACCGCGTTTACATGTTGGACACGAAATCGATTTGAATACTCGTTCCACATTGAAAATGTGCATGGTATGGAATTCAATCGCAACTGATATCGAATTGAGTATCGTCATAGGCATTAACGTAATCCTAAAATCGATCGTCAATTCATATTTACCCACAAAATACGCATGCCTATTATTTTATTACATGTAACTTTTTGCATCTATTTCATCTTTCCAATCACACAACTTGAATCAATAATTAATTCACATTAAATAGGTTCCAATATAAAATATAAAGTAAATCAGGTTACCCAAAAGGAAATTATGTAGAAATGTGTAAAAATTTTCAATACGGATTGAAAACATCATGTAAACGGGGATCGTACTGAGTTCGAATTCAATTCGGGAAGTGTATTCAAATCAACTGAGTCAGACGTGTAAACGTGATAAATCTTTTAATACAAAGCCTGCGAAGCCCCACCTTAAAAGCTCGAGCTACTCAGAAGGGCCGCTTTCAACAAAAGTTGGGTAGAAACCTTTCCAAAGAGCAAGCCACTGTCACATCGCACCAGCCTACCTCGTCCTGGTACTTTCGACTCTCTAACAGAGCTAAAGACAATGGGAGAGGAGAAAATTGGTGGAAAGAAGACACACATCCCAGTATTCGCCTAAGCGAACACGGGGAATTTCGAAAAACCAAAGATTATTATTGTGGCCTGACGGGATTTGAAACTGGAGCCTCTCAAATGCAAGTCCCAATTGTTACCGCCTGAGCCACTTCGCTCGTATTGCACTAGTAAGTAAGCTGTTGTTCTTGCACATTTTCCTCTTAATGTTCTACCTTTATTTATGGCTGACACTTTTAAGGCCGAGGCATTAAACATTGATTCCAAAGTAGAGTAATGCAGTTATTACATTATTCCTCCTGTAATTCCAAACAGTTTCTAAATGTCTTATTGAATCCAATATAAAAGTGCTCTCTTTTGTCTTTTCTTCATTATACGCTGTCAACTTACAGGCTGTTTGTTTTAAGTTAAAACATGACCATTTTGCTGCTACCTGAGGAGTGTGTACTAACGACGGTCAAAGGAGCTGAGAAGCACTCTCACAGCCTTCCTGCACTGCATAGTCTCTCAGTGACAATTGTATTGGCACTGAAATATGGGATATGTTTAGTCACACATTTCTCTGGCTTTAGTATTGTTACAGACGGGTGTTAGGAAACGAGGAAAACCTTGCAATCAGGTGCAAGAGAAATTTTGTGTAGAGTGAATACATTCTTTAATGTTTTTGAGATTAGGCAGTTAAGAATTACCTATTGCTGTGCGAAATATAGTGCTCTCTCTTTCTACTTTCAATGTTTGAACTAAAAGCAACTGCACTGTAGTTTACGTTGCGATATAAACAAACCATAATGTATTCCTCCGCGTGCTGTTGCTGTGATTCGGCGAGAGAGATGGCCAATATATCTCTTTCACGTTCTGAAAAGAATCTGCCAACACACACCTCAATCCTGCGCATGCGTTTCGTTTCGCGATTGCAAGGTGAAATTTGATTAATTTTCACTGTAATTTCAGAACGTTATAAAGTGTTTTAAGTTGTTTTAAAATAAATTATGATATGAGTTGAGTTACGCTTTGATTTTGCGAATTAGAAAGCGAACTACATTTTCATCTATGCCTCGGGTATAGAAGTTATAATACTCCACCAACTAATGAGTTTTGTCTGCACTTACGTCACAAAACTGCCACGGGTGGCCGAGGTCGTTAAGGCGCGGATTCATGAGCGGGAGGTCTGGGGTTCGATTTCCACCAGGACCGTCCTCCATGACTGGGTTTTTTCTAGAATTTCCTCAGTACTCATAAATGGCAAATGCTAAACTTAAAGCATTAGAACGATTCCTTCCTTAAATTAAAAAATATCCTTTCTCAATTTATCATTTCAGCTGATATATCATCAGTGTTCAGCGCCTGTGGTGCCTCATTAGTAAAAACGGGCGTTAAACACTATTATATATATATAAACTTACGTCACAACCAAAATAATAGCGAATACGGTATCGTTTTAGAGAGCTTTTTGAAATTGTAGAGGTACTGAAAATCTTTCCAGTTCGATCCATCTCTTTGACTAACATTTACCTTGTAGTAGTGGAATAAAATCTTTCATAGAAATAATATCTTCGTTATTTACAATATTCTTTTTTCCCTAATAGTGAGTTTCCCTCTTGGACTATTGCTGTTAAACGCAGTGGTTGTTCTTATTTGCGTAATCCCATTCATAGAGGGAACAAAATAGTTGGTATATAACAGGGACAGCTTTTCTATCAAATTATTGGTTTGTGCTATCCCCAAAAGTACCAAAATATCATTTGTGCATAATGCGTTTTTATGCTTAAAAACAACGTCGCGGTGCAAATCAATATTTTGGTAAGCTTGTACAGTATTTTGATCGCAGGAGGCGAGAGGAAGCGTTAGGATGAATCACTTGTCCTTATAATTCATAAGGTTGTTGATAAACTTTTCTTTCCGGGTACTGACTGCATCCTATTAAATGCATAGGTTGCCAGATCTTGTAAATGATCCGTTCCTAACAACCAAGTACAAATAGCAAATAGGCATAAAATGGTACCTGGAAACATAACAGGCAAACCAACGCCACCAAGCTAGTATTAACCGGCTTGATTTGAATTTTTGGATTTTTGTACGGAAGCGTACAAAAACAATCTTCAAATGTATTGTTCGTTTAAGACGTTGCAGTGCCCGAAATAATTATTTCCGATCAGTAATGGTTTTCTTTCATAAAATGTGCTGAGCTACAGTTGTATCAGGTATAGGAAATACCTTCATTCCTTTCAAAATAGTTTGCATTTTGCGTTTGTCATATTTCCAGAATGAAAAATCACCCACAGGAGAATATTTAGATTGTATTGGTAGAAATATCCGTATGTTTTGAATTGAAAGTATGTTTTCCAAAGTTTCCAGATGGTTGCGAACTAGGAAAAAAATCTCTTTGTGAGGAAGGTTGAAACATTATATCTTTATTAGTGAGTTGTCCCCATTCATCAAGGAGTATCATTCATAGCTCATCCTCGTGTAGTTTTATATGTATATATGAAGTTTGTTTTTGCTTTGGTTGCAGAAGCGAGCAGGATGTGGTAGTGGCGTTGTGGAATAGCAGACGATGATGCTGAAGTGGCTGGCAGGCCCCAGTGTCCAGCCGCCTCCATCGCCGCCGACACCTCGACTACCACCCGTTACTGATGACCCCCTCGCGACTATTCATGTGCACCGGCCTCTCGAGATATACGCCGTTAGCAGGTAAATACCTACAGACATGTAAATTATAAGACAACATGCTTAATCGATAACAGTTTGAAAAAGAAAGGTATAGTTCATAGCGGAGAAAGAAAGCGCAGTAACGTAGCCGAATTAACCGCTATATGTTTTCGAATGGTGCGTTTGTCCCTTTTATTCCGTTTATTTTAATTTTGTTTGTTGCTGTTGATAACATTTTAATCTTTTCCTACTTAATTGTATGAGAAGATAAATTAAACGTTTTCTGTGAAATTGTGGAATGTTCTAATTTAACAATTTGGTTATCTTTGCTTCCATCTGTGAATAGACATATAGAAATATTTACTCTCATATGATAAACTAAATGTTATGTTTATCACTTTTCAACAATTAGAAATGCTGGCAACTTAAAATATTCTCCGATGTAATAATGCAATTTGAAAAAGCAATTATTTGCCATTCAAAGTAGCAGGATTGGAATATTCTTCAGAGCAAAATACACGGAGAGGAAAACTGAAAATTTTCAAACTTTGAAAAAGAAGTCAATTATTTCAGATGTGAAAGGTGAGACTGTCTTTGACGAAAAAGATTTATTGATCATAACATTCTTTCCCTGTGAAAATTTTCCGGAACCTGAAAATCTATGGACCTATCACTACCATCTATTGAAAGAATAGATTAAGAAAAAATCTCGACTATCAGAAAGACTAAAAGGTGTCAGTGAAACTGAATGCAAGATACTGACCAAGATGAACTCTTTGATGAATTCAATTAAGAATAAATAACAGAAGAAGTAAATGCTGAAAGTGGAGCGACTTTCTTAAGATGGATCAGAAAGAACACGTACACTGCGAATATATTGATAATTGTTGGCTTTGTTATAGCAGTTCCAGGAACAGATGCAGCATTAGGAAGAACGTTTTCTTATGAGTTCTCTGTAGATAAATGAAAAGAACAATTTCATTTTAAAGTATCTAGAGGCGAAAAATGTTATAAAAATATCCTTAGGTTGTTCCTTGTATAAATTTTATTGAGTACATCTCTAGAGTCACTGCCATGTGGCCGAGGTCGTTAAGGCGCGAACACATGAGCGGGGGTCCGGGGTTCGATTCTCTCCTGCCCATCCTGCATAACTGAGGTTTATTCTAAGCTTTCCTCAGTCCTCATAAATGGCAAATGCCGGGGAGGTACCCTGAACTTAGGCCTGGAAAGCTTCCTTCAAAAAAAAAAAATCCTTTCCCAATGTATCATTTCATCACCTGTATTATCAATGTCAACCGCCTGTGATGCCTCAGTAGTTAAAACGAACGTTAAAAACGACTAAAAATCTCTATAGACCAATCATTTTTTAAACATTTTTTCTGATAAATATTTTAATTGTGATACTAATAATACATTTCAATTCTAAATTTAAGAATAAATGATTTCCGTAAAATCAAATTTATATGCCCAAAAGCTAAGAAAATATGACAATAAAAATAGTCAAAATATCAATTTATTAAAAACTGCAGCAATCATTATCCGCTTAAGTATATGCATGTGTCCCGTATTTTAAATCCAGAAAAGCAGGCCAAGCAAGGTGGTTCAACCGATAAGGCCGGGAACTCGCATTGGGAATGGCCCAATTTCAAATGCCTTGAGGCCGGCTATCCTACTTCGAGTTTATTCCTTGTTTCCTCTGGTCGCTTAGGCAAATCTTTCATTGGCACGAATTTTCCGCTTTACCATTTCATTCCGCTGGGTCTGTTGCACAGTCGAAAGTGTCAGGGCGAGGTGGCCTGGCGAGGCGTGACAGTAGCTTGCGCTTAGGAACGGTTACTGCGCAGGCGTTTGGTATGAAATTGACCCTTCAGTCTTCCCTTTTTCCTTCCTTCCGGAGATACCCTACTTGGGGCATAGGCAAAAACAGTCCGCTCTTGAGAAACCATAAAATACTGAAAATATCCTCTTTTTATTATAAAAATACAATCAACCTAAATACTATGTAATTCTAAATGTAACGCATCAAAACTGATGTCATATATAATTCAAAACCATTACAGTTGGATTTTTTTGCTGTTGCTTTAGATGGCATAGCAGATGGAAAACTGATATTCTCATTTAAATCAGCATATTTACATTTATGTGGAGCGATTGCTTTTAGAGACCTTAGTAACGCCAAATTGAGATTTAAAATGAGAGTAAAAAGGCTTTTATACAAAATGTGTTGAAAATATGTGCAGATATTAAAACAGAATAGGTTAACTGCGCTTGGCATATATTGTGGGAGCGTTCTTGTATTGCAAACTTCATCCAATTCCCATACACGTACGCATTGATTACACTGTGTGTTTTTTATGTCGGTCCTGGTGGTGTAGTGGTAACCATACTTGTCTTCTAAACCCAAGATCTCGGGTTCAAACCGGGCCAGGATCGATGGATTTTTTTCGGGCGTAAAAATCCTAAGTATGGCTTCCTTCGGAAGGGAAGTAAAGCGTGGGTCCCGTGTCGTACATTTATAGCACGAAAAAGAACCTCAAGCCTGAAAGAAGAGGCCTCTGAGCAAAATTTGCCGGCCGTTTCACGCCCTGAATTGAATGGGCCGCTGATGACCTGAATGTTAAAGAGCGTCCGTAAATAAATCAAATCAACAACAACTGTGTTTTATAGCTAACTAATATACCTCTTTTAAGGATTTGGCCTTCTCTTCCAAATATACGTAAGCTGTATAATTGAAGGACTCCCTGCAAAAGTTTATAGCATCCATATAGATTATTATATAGGAGATACAAAAGGAAGAACTGAGACTAATAAATATAAGTGTATTGATCATAACAAAAGCTATCCCTTAATAATAATAAAGTGAACATAAAGAGCACTATTTAAGCATATGCCTTTCATTTTAACTCATTAAATAGTGCAGGAGCCTATTCACATGTCATCTGGTGATAAAGGAGTTAATTCTTCAGTGGATGCATTGTCAATCACTGTTATATTTCTTTTTTTTTTTTCATTGTCAACATTGTATACTACTCAGTAGCTCATATTTATATTTAAGTTAAACCGTGTTTAGTTGTTCATGTTTATTTAATGTTTCTTGGGCTGAATGATTATAGTCATTCGCGCGGCTTGTTGCGTCATTGTTTGGAAGTCGTGTTGCAAGTGCAGTTTGAGGCTATTTCTTTGGTGCTATCTGTAGCATCTAATGACCTAAATCAGGGGTTGCAATGGCTAAAAGTAATAGAAGAGGATGAAGAAAACAAGGAAGATGGCGAGAGTGAAGAAGATAATTGTGATTCAAACCTATCGTGCAACGCATTCCTGAGTAAGAACAAGAATGTAAAGTTCTGATAATGATAGAGACATCGTAAACGATTCTATTTATCAGGTAGGAGCAGAAGATGCCATAACGATTGCAATAAGTGAGTTCATGCTGATCATACTAGAGATGTGTGCTTACAGTGTTTGGCAAGTAAACTGTGCTGGTGCTTAGACATCGGGTCCCTTTTTGTGACTAATTTTCATTCTCTCTGTCACCATAGAGAAATAAGAACACTTAATTGTGGATATAAAATCATGAATAGGGATTTGTACTTCTTTAAATGGGCTATAATTATAAAAAAATAATTAATACATGTCAAGTTTTAAATTGGTTCTTATACATAGAAGCAGTCGATCTCTAAGGTCCAACTTTAGTACAAATCTTGGTAAATATTGCAGAGTTTTTCAGGCAGAAGTATTTGCTATCCTGGGCTGTGCTTATAGTTGACTGAAGAAGGGTTATCACCAAAAACAAATTCTCAACCTCTTAGACAGTCAAAACACCTTAAAAGCAATTTTCTCTGACCAGGTGAAATATAAACTGGTACGGGAGTATCAAGCTGCCCTATCTGCCGTGGCATCTCGCAACAGGCTCGAACTGCAGTGGGTGCCGGGGCATTAGGGCATTCTATAGGAAAAGCAGATCATCCTTTTTGGCCCATTTGGAAATATTAAGATTGCTTTGTAAAATGTTTATATTGGAAATGTTAATACAATCTTTGACAAATAATGGCACTTTTTTCTTTATATTTAAACTAAGATCGTTAATTTAAATAATAAACAAGACCCAAGAACGCTGACTTATGGACTTTTTGATGTCACTTTCCCGATAAATGACATTTCCTGACCTGGGTTGGCTCTTCTAAAAATGTTTAATCCAAAGTACAACCCATTCTTTCTGTTTCTAGTCCACTCAGTTTATATACTAATAAGTTACCCAATACTAAATCAAAAGTTTTCAAAAAATCTGTTTACTACTGCTTCAACTCTTACCTCCCACAATATCTCTTCAGTTAGGTCCTGAACGAACGATACAAGTTCAACCTTTCCTTAAACGGTGTTGACGGAGTAATTAAAGACACTGCAAATACATTACCTTTATCGGCCTGTAAATTTTAAAATCTTTTTAATACCGCCCCTATGAACGACGACAGCGGACTTCCAGTAAGCTAGAATTAAGATTTCCTTTGCAATATCATCAGAACCACGTGCCTTCCAATTTTTAAAATTTTTTCCTCACAACCCAACTCTACTCTAACTTTCCTATCTAAAGAGGAATTTCCTG